>CM050169.1:71819047-71934047 GCA_027410445.1 Discoglossus pictus
AGATGAAGACGGTGACCCCCTTACAGATCCGGAGAGTATCCGGGATAGAGCCCGGAACTTTTATAAAGATCTTTACTCTCCGGATCCCATTTCTCCAGACGCCTGCAGGGTGCTATGGGAGGGGCTCCCCACAGTCAGTGAGGGTGTAAGAGAGCGGCTTGATATACCACTATCTTTTCAAGAGCTCTCTGAAGCCCACCGTGCCATGTCCTGTGAGAAGTCTCCAGGACTGGACGGACTGACTGTAGAGTTTTTCCAATTTTTCTGGGAGACTCTGGGACCTGATTTCCATCTGGTCCTTGGGGAAGCCCTGGAGACCGGGGAGATGCCCCTGTCTTGTCGCAGGGCAGTACTTGCCCTGCTGCCCAAAAAGGGGGATCTCCGGCTTATTAAGAACTGGCTACCGGTCTCTCTGCTCAGCACGGACTACAAGATTGTAGCTAAAGCCATCTCGCTTAGACTTGGGTCTGTGCTGGCAGAATTGGTTCACCCTGACCAGTCCTATGCGATCCCGGGCCGGACTATCTTTGATAGTATCTTTCTGGTCCGGGATCTATTGCATTATTCTCGCAGGACTGGTCTGTCACTCACCTTTCTCTCTTTTTAAATCAAGAGAAGGCGTTTGACAGGGTGGACCATGGTTACCTCATAGCCACTCTGCAAGCGTACGGCTTTGGCCCACAGTTGTGGGCTTTATAAGAACGCTGTACGCCTCTGCAGGAGTGTTTACTTAAAATCAATTGGTCCCTAACAGCACCTTTGGTATTTGGACGAGGGGTGCTTCAAGGATGTCCCTTGTCTGGACAGTTATATGCACTGGCCATCGAGCCTTTCCTCTGCCTACTGAGGAAAAGGCTCACAGGGCTGGTGCCTAAAAGATCCAGACATGCGGATTGTCCTTTCAGCTTATGCTGACGATGTGCTCCTCGTGGCCCAGGATCCAGTTGATCTTGAGCTGGCAAAACAGTGCCAGGAGGTATATTCAGTTGCCTCCTCCGCTCAGATCAACTGGTCCAAATGCACAGGCCTTTTAGAGGGTAATTTACAGGTAGACTCTTTGCCTCCCATGTTTCGTGACATCACGTGGGAGGCAGATGTCATTAAATATCTGGGGGTCTACCTGTCCGCTGCGGACGCTTCCCGTCCCAGACAACTGGAGGGAGTTAGAGGGCAGTGTCCTCTCTCGTCTGGGACGATGGAGGGGTCTAGCAAAAATGCTTTCCCTTAGGGGGCGGACTCTAGTGGTGAATCAGCTGGTGGCTTCTCAGATCTGGCACCGGCTGATTTGTCTGAGTCCGACCCCCCGAGTTTGTCACCAATATCCAGAGGAATTTGTTAGATTTCCTCTGGATGGGAAGGCATTGGGTTTCTGCAGGGGTGGCAAGTCTGCCTTTGGTGGAGGGTGGACAGGGAGTAGTTTGTGTGTGCTCCCAGTTGTCCACCTTCCGCCTTCAGTACCTGCAGAGATACCTATATGCAGATCCCTCTCCGCAGTGGTGCGCACTGGCATCCAGCTTTTATCGCCAGTTGCGCAACCTGGGGTATGACCGGCAATTATTTCTGATCGGGCCTGAGGGGTTTGGGAGAGACCTCTCTGTGTTGCCGGCATACTACCAGGAAACCCCTCAAGGCCTGGAGCATGGTCTCCGTGACCAGGCAGGGCGTGCCTTTGGGGGATGAAATATTCACGGAGCCCCTGCTATTTAATCCAGCAGTGGGGGGCTCCAATGTTACAGTCCCCCTGTATCATCCGCCGCCTTAGTCATGCACGGATGACCCGAGTTGGGGATCTCCTGGAATACGGGCGTTCTGATTGGGATGTCACCCCAGGAGCTTGCGCTCCGTTGGGATATGTGACGCCCAAAGTCTCAGGGCGCTTGCTCCAGGAGATTAGGGATGCCATCTCCCCCGACTCGCGCACCTTCCTTCGCGGGGCTTTGCAGGCCGGAGTGCCACATGCACCTTTCAACACCCCTTCTCCGGCTGTTTGCATTGGACACAAGCCCCGTGTTTCCCCTCAGGCTCCTCCTGTCCCCCAACCTCTCAAAGTTGAGGGACATACCCTCGGCATGCTTTCACGGCATGCCGAGAGGAAGAGCTTATATTCTCTCGTGCTCCATACAGTGCACTTCCTTGCCCTCGTGACCCGTCCCGATACCATCTGGAGGCGGGTCCTACCAGCTGACAAGGGCAAGACTTGAGTTGGAGAGTGCTCCATGGTGCACTGAGCACGGGAGAGTACTTAGCTAAATTCACGGACTCTCCCTCCACTTGGTCCATTCTGTGGCAAGGGAGAGTCCGTGTATCATATTTATTTTAGTTGAGCCAGACTGCAGCCCCTCTTGTCACTCTTGAGGGGCCTCCTCCTGCAGTTCTGGCTGCATTTCTCCCCTCACATTTTTATTTTTGGGCGCCCAGTGTCCCGGGGCAATAAGACCAGGGACCTACTCGTCAACCTGCTCCTGGCATTAGCCAAATTGGCTATATATAAGTCCAGGAAGCAGTGTTTGATAGGGGGGGTTTCCTTGTCACCTGAGGCCATGTTCCGGGTGCTGGTGCACTCCCGTATCCGGGCAGAGTACCACCTGGCTTTTTCCACTGGCGGAATGGATGAGTTTGTCTCCCAGTGGGCTGTAGATGGTGTGCTCTGCTCGGTATCCCCCCATCCGGTTTCTTTTTCTCTTCACCTCCTAAAATGATTTTTATTTAGTTTACAGATCATGTTTCTCATAATGTCAAAATACACTGTGCCAAGTTCAACCAATCCAATCTAGTTGGGGTATCAGCAGTCCACATTTAAAAAAACAATAATTGTATTTTCTTAAATCTAAGTGCATTTGCCTGATTGCCAATCAAAGTTCATTTGCTTGACCGCTAGCCAGTGTGTGTGTCAGGCTTACAAGCACTGTGCCAAGTTCAACCAATTCAATCTATTTGGGGTACCAGCAGTCTACATAAAAAAAAAAAAATGACAGACAGAGGCAGGACACCCCGCAGAGGCCGTCGTGGTCGTGGTGCTGTGATTCCCTTTGGCCCTACAATAATGCCCAGTGTTCAGAGGCCAGTTACCCTGAACTTGAAAAGTTCAGAGCACGTAGTTGACTGGCTAACACAGGACACCCAATCTTCTACAGCTTCCGCTTGGAACATTGATGCACCATCCTCCTCCAGCTTAGCTTCGGGCACCTCTCAAGTTACCACTCACCCGCCTGCCGCCACCACCAACACTAGTACCACAGCCAATTCAATTGATCAGTCAGAAGAGTTATTTACACATCAGTTTGAAGAAATGAGTGATGCGCAACCATTATTGCCAGAGGATGTAGATAACAGGGATATGTCTCAGTCATGCAGCATTACACACATGTACGTACGAAGTGGTGATAATGATGTACCCGCTGCTGCTTCCTATGTTCAGTTGTCATATACAAGTGAGGTTGGTGATGATGATGACGAAGCGTCCGTGGATGTCAAGTGGGTGCCCGCTAGAAGAGAAGAAGAACAGGGGGAAAGTTCAGATGGGGAGACAGAGAGGAGGAGGAGACGAGTTGGAAGCAGAGGGAAGTCATCGCAACGAGCTAGTGGCACAGTCAGACAGCATGCATCAGCACCCAGGGTCAGCCAGACAGCAAGCCAATCAACGCATGCTGTTGCCACCACCAGAATGCTGTCACCGCCGAGCTCAGCAGTGTGGCATTTTTTTTGTGTGTCTGCCTCTGACAACAGGAAAAGGCAGATGAGCTAAATCGGTTCTTTTCGTCGGTTTACACAAGGGAGGTAGCAGTGGTTGGGACACCACAACATAATGGGGCTACACTACCTTTACTAAATAATTGGTTAACGCTGGAAGAAATACAAAAGAGGTTGGAGAAAATAAATGTTAATAAAGCCCCAGGTCCTGATGGAATACATCCAAGGGTACTGAGGGAGCTGGGTTCTGTAATAGCCAAACCATTATATCTAATCTTTCAAGACTCACTCACTACAGGGTCTCTACCAGATGACTGGAGAATAGCAGAGGTGATACCTATATTTAAGAAGGGATCTAGAGCAAATCCGGGGAATTATAGAACAGTGAGCCTCACTTCTGTACTTGGGAAGCTTTTAGAAGGGTTAATAAGGGACAGAATACAAAAATATGTCTATTTGAACAGGATCATAGGTAGCAGTCAACATGGATTTATGAAGGAAAGGTCGTGTCAGACCAATCTAATTAGTTTTTATGAGGAGGTTAGTAGGAACTTGGATCAGGGCAACTCAGTGGATGTAGTCTTTTTAGATTTTTCCAAGGCATTTGATACAGTGCCACATGGAAGACTAGTGAGCAAACTAAGGGATACAGGAATTGCAGTAAATATCTGCTCATGGATCGAGAGCTGGCTAAAAGACAGGAAGCAAAGGGTTGTTGTAAATGGAACATACTCCGATTGGTCTAATGTGATAAGTGGGGTTCCTCAAGGTTCAGTATTAGGTCCTCTCCTTTTTAACATATTTATTAATGACGTTGAGGTAGGACTCGAATGTAGTGTCTCCATTTTTGCTGATGACACTAAGTTGTGCAAGGTAATAAAATCAGATAATGATGTACTTTCCCTACAAAAGGATTTGCATAAATTAGAGAAATTGGCGGCTAAATGGCAGATGAGATTTAATACAAATAAATGTAAAGTTATGCATTTGGGAAGGAACAATAGCCAAGCAATCTATAATCTTAATGGAGCAAATCTAGGGGTATCAGATATTGATAGGGATTTGGGAGTACTAGTGGACAACCACCTAGGTAACAGCGCTCAAAGCCAAGCAGCAGCTGCAAAGGCAAATAAAATATTAGCATGTATTAGGAAGGATATAGAAGCCAGGGAAGAAGATATAATTCTGCCACTATACAAATCTCTAGTACGCCCTCATTTGGAATATGGAGTACAATTTTGGGCACCACCTCATAAAAAAGACATTTTAGAGCTGGAAAAAGTACAGAGAAAGGCTACAAAACTAATAAGGGGAATGGAGGGGCTAAGTTATGAAGAAAGACTAACAAAATTAAACTTATTTTCGCTAGAAAAAAGGCGTCTAAGAGGAGATATGATTACGTTATATAAATACATTCAGGGTCAATATAAGGCTTTGTCAAGTGAACTTTTTGTAGCAAGAGATTATCAACTGACAAGAGGACATCCTTTGAGGTTAGAGGAAAAAAGATTTCACCTTAAACAAAGGAAAGGGTTCTTCACAGTTAGGGTGGTTAAACTGTGGAATTCTCTACCAAAGGAGGTGGTGACAGCGAATTCGATAGACAACTTCAAAAAGGGGTTAGATATATTTTTGAATAAAGAGGGCATTCAAGGCTATCCTAGATAACTAGCAAGGAATATTGATCCAGGGAGAAATTTGATCACCAGTTTCTGGGGTCAGGAAGGAATTTTGCTTTTTTTTCCCCTTATGAGACAATTGGCAAAGTTTCAATGTTTTTTTTTTTTCTGTTTGCCTTCCTCTGGATCAATTAACAATAATAATAAATAGTCCACATTAAAAAGATCAATAGAGATCTAAAAAGGTTGAACTTGATGGACTAACTCTTTATTCATCCTCCAATACTATACTATTAATAATTATTTAATCAATAATTTAATTAATAACTAATTCGCATATTGCAGATCAGAGGAGATCTTAACAGGTTGAACTTGATGGACTGAAAGTCTTTTTTCAACCTTAATTTCTATGTAACTATGTAACTATGTAACAGCGATGCCATTTGCTACCTGTGCCAAAAGAAACTGAGTCATGGGAAGTCCAATACCCACCTAGGTACAACTGCTTTGCGAAGGCACATGATGTCACATCACAAACGCCAATGGGATCAACACATGAGTACAAGCAGCACACAAAATCAAAGCCGCCATCCTCCTCCTGGTCCAGCATCTTCATCCATGTCAACCACTGCTGTCCTCCTTGCCCCCTCTCAACTATCCGCCACTCCGTCTTTCGCCTCTTGCTGTTCCTGCTCATCTCCCCACAGTCAGGTGTCTGTCAAGGGCATGTTTGACCATAAGAAGCCAATGCCACAAAGTCACCCCCTTGCCCGGTGTCTCACAGCTGGCTTTTCTGAACTCTTAGCCCGCCAGCTTTTACCATACAAGCTGGTGGAGTCTGAGGCGTTCAAAAAATTTGTAGCGATTGGGAATCCGCAGTGGAAGGTACCCGGCCGAAATTTCTTTGCCCAAAAAGCAATCCCCAACCTGTACTCGATTGTGCAAAAGGAAGTAATGGCATCTCTGGCATACAGTGTTGGGGCAAGGGTCCATCTGACCACTGATACCTGGTCTGCAAAGCATGGTCAGGGCAGGTATATCACCTACACTGCGCATTGGGCAAACCTGATGACGCCTGCCAATCATGGAATGAGTGGCTCTGCAGAGGAGTTGGTGACACCGCCATGACTTGCAGGCAGGCCTGCTGCCACCTCCTCTACTCCTCCTACTCCATCCTCTTCCATAACTTCCTCAGTTGAGTCCTCTTCTGCTGCGTCTTGCTCCACATCAACGGCACCCCCCCCTCCCTGCTCCGAAGATACTATTCTACATCCCGGATAAGGCAGTGTCATGCCATCTTGGGGTTGACTTGCCTGAAAGCAGAGAGTCACACCAGGCCAGCACTCCTGTCCGCCCTGAATGCACAGGTGGATCAATGGCTGACTCCGCACCAACTGGAGATTGGCAAAGTGGTTTGTGACAATGAAAGACATTTTTTGGCGGCATTGAATTTGGGCAAGTGCATGGCACATGTGTGTAATCTGATCGTACAACGCTTTGTCCAAAAGTATCCAGGCTTACAGGACGTCCTGAAGCAGGCCAGAAAGGTGTGTGGCCATTTCAGGTGTTCCTACACGGCCATGGCGCACTTTTCAGATATCCAGTGGTGAAACAACATGCCAGTGAGGCGCTTGATTTGTGACAGCCCCACACGTTGGAATTCAACACTCCTAATGTTCGACCGCCTGCTCCAACAAGAAAAAGCCATTAACGAGTATTTGTATGACCGGGGTGCTAGGACAGCCTCTGCGGAGCTGGGGATTTTTTTGCCACGTTACTGGACGCTCATGCGCAATGCCTGTAGGCTCATGCGTCCTTTTGAGGAGGTGACAAACCTTGTCAGTCGCACCGAAGGCACCATCAGCGACATCATACCATTTGATTTCTTCCTGGAGCGTGCCCTGCGAAGAGTGCTGGATCAGGCCGTAGATGAGCGTGACGAGGAAGAGTTGTGGTCACCATCACCATCAGAAACAGCCTTATCAGCATTGCTTGCTGGACCTGCGGCAACGCTGGAAGAGGATTGGGAGGAAGAGGAGTCAGAGGAGGAATGTGGCTTTGAGGGGGAGGAGGAAGACCAATCACAACAGGCATCCCAGGGTGCTCGTTGTCACCTATCTTGTACCCATGGTTTTGTACGTGGCTGGGGGGAAGAACATATCTTTAGAGAGATCACTGAGGACGAGGAACGGGACATGGGTAGCTCGGCATCCAACCTTGTGCAAATGGGGTGTTTCATGCTGTCGTGCCTGTCGCAGGACCCTCGTATAAAAAGGCTGAAGGGGAACGACCTGTACTGGGTGTGCACGCTACTAGACCCCCAGTATAAGCAGAAAGTGCCTGAAATGTTACCAAATTACCGCAAGTCAGAAAGGATGCAGCAGGTCCAAAACAAATTAACAAGTATGCTTTACACAGCATATAAGGGTGATGTAACAGCACAAGGGCAATATAACAGGGGAAGAGGTGAAAGTAATCCACCTCCCACGACCACGCCGGCAAGGACAGGACGTTTAAAAGACGTGTTGCTGATGGAGGACATGCAAACCTTTTTCAGTCCTACGCATCGCATCATCCCTTCGGGATCCATCCTCAGAGAAAGACTTGACCGACAGGTAGCAGACTACCTCGCCTTAACTGCAGATATCTACACTCTGAGGAGCGATGAACCCCTTGACTACTGGGTATGCAGGCTAGACCTGTGGCCTGAGCTATCCCAATTTGCAATTGAACTTCTGGCCTGCCCCGCTTCAAGTGTCCTGTCAGAAAGGACCTTCAGTGCAGCAGGAGGTTTTGTCACCGAGAAGAGAAGTCGCCTAGGGCAAACAAGTCTAGATTGCCTCACCTTTATAAAGATGAATGAGGGATGGATCCCGAAGGGACTGACACTGGGCGATACATTCGACTGAAAAAGGCCTGATGAGATGAGCTGCCTTCGGCTAAAAATGGTCCACACGCTGCTGTATGTTATCTGTGAATGCCGGATGACTTGCGTGACTTATCCGCCGCCAACTAGGGTTCAAGAAGAGGCAATGTTTTATGGCACTTTCTGCCTGGGGAACAAAGCTCAATTTTTCTGGCCGCTGCAACAGCAGCGGCTGCAACAATATCTTATTTTTGAATTTCAATTTTTATGCCAGAAGGCGTACGGCATGTAATGGAAAAGAAAGCATATTGAACAGTCTTGCATAACACAACAGTTGTGCAAAAATACATATTTACAATGAAGACATTTTGTTAAAATTAGCTAGCTAGGCCTTCTTATTTTTACTTTTTTGGTTAATACATTTTCTTTTTTTTTACTGTGATTGCAATTTTTAAGAGAAACCTAAGACATGGTAAAACAGACAATAGTAAAGAGTATATCAGCAGTTAACACCAAAGTCCTATTATCTATCATCACTCCAGCAGTAGCTTATTATTTACAATATCTAACCTGCTCAATCGCCCTTGGGTTGCCCTAGGGCAGGCTTCAGTAGGTGACCTCTCCTTTCCTCGGATGATTTTGCCGCCGGTTGCTTCTGAAGGGTCTCCTCCAGGGCTCCACCACTCCAGTCCTTCCCCCCGAGTCGCTTCAACCATTAACAAATATTTTATTATATTAGGGGGACACTCAATGGTGATGTTATCCAGGTATCCCAAATTGTCTGGAACTGGGTGATTCTATCCAAGACTACATGGTTAAATCTCTCGTTGAGAGGTAAATAGTAGATTTTTTTTATTAATTCCTGAAAGTTTTAATTTGGGGTTTTCCAACTACTAGCTATGTGTATTTTTTATTTCAAAAAATATTTTATTAGGTCAGGTAATATATCATATTCAAACAACCATTTCCATGTTACATATATATCCATACATGTTAATACATCACTGAGTTACCTTATCTCTATTAATACTCAGTTTACCCCTTTCCATTCCATAATCTTGGAGCTTATACCCTATACAGGGCTAGTATGTTATCTGGATTTGGTTGTACCTGTAGCCTAAAAATATATATATTTTTTTACTTTTCAGTTATTAATATAGCTTTAATTCAGTTTGTTTTAAGTTGATTCCCTTTAAGTCTTGAATCCGACTACAATTGGGGAAAAAAATAACTAGTTTTAACATTTAACATGTTCGGAAAGGTCCACAAACATCCTTTTTTACATAAATATGATGTAAAATATAGCACTTACCTCCGTCCTGCGCCCCTCTAAGGATCCACACACACCTCCATCCATCTCTTTCTCTTGAGAATATCCTCTCCCATTTACGGGAGCCCCTATTCCGGACCTAAATTTCTTTAATTGTCTTCAGATGATATGCTATCCCTTAATTGCAGCCACGGAGACCATATATCTCAAAATGTATACATGGAGTTGTCTACTAAATGGGTAAGGCGTTCATTTATAAGGATAAAGTTTAATTTATTTTTAACCACCTGAAAGTGTAGGGTATCCAATTTCCATTGTCTGGCTATATGGTTCTTTGTGGGCACATAATGAACTTTAATAGCCTATTTTGAGCGGGCCAGAGACAGACATGCGGAACACCCAGCATGCAGTTTTCTATATTAGCAGAAATATGAATCTTAAACATTTTAGAAGCTAGTAAGCATGTTTCCTCCCATAGTCTTATGACTGCCGAACACTCCCACCAGACATGAATAAATGTAGCCTCATTACCACTGTTCCTAAAACATGAGCTGCTCCGTTTTGGATCCCATTTATTTAGCTTAAAAGGAGTAATATATGTCCTGTGTAGGACCTTTATTGAAGTCTCAAGCAGACTATAATTTAAAGATCCCCTACTTAAGCCTTGCCAACTTTTATCCCATGTGCTGTCTGCCAACTCGGTGCCCAAATCCCTCTCCCAGGCTTTGGTATAGTCTGGTTTGTTTGCCCATACATTTTCATTAAATAGTTCATACATGAGGCTAATAATACCAGGCTGAAAGGGGGAATCCCTAAATTTTTTGAGTAGCCAGGTGTTTCTTTGAGGGGTTCACCTACCACTTATCGTATATATAAAATGATGTATCCTGCAAAAATTATAGTGTTCAGCCAGGGGTAAATTGTATCTATCTCTCACCCGCTCAAAGGTCATTATTTTGTCGTCATGCCACCATGGACCAACCCTTAGTAGGTTCTGAGACTTCCGACAACTGAGAGAGCTTTCCGGAAGATGTATCTTAAAGTGGGGATTGTGTACGATAGGGGTAAGATCTGATACCCGAGTGTCCAGTTTTTGTGTCCAGTTCATCTCCGTCCATATTTTTAATGAGTGCTTAATCAACAGGTTTTTCAAGTTTCTCAAAAAAGTATACAGGCCTGGAATCCATATTACTGTATCCCAATTATAAGGTGACATGCTTACATTTTCCATAAATACCCAGAGCGGCTGATGTGTTTTGGAGAATGCGCCAGAGGAATGAAAGCCAGCTGCGCTGCCTTGTAATACAGTTTGAGATTCGGGCACGAAAGGCCCCCTTTCCCTTTTGGTCAATACATATTATTTTTTGAGATCCTCTGGGCTTTATGATTCCATATAAATCAAAAAAAATGTTTTTTCCCCTTTGAATCTTTATGTGTTGTAAGCGATCTCCTGGGAGTTTTAATCTGGCTGACGGGGATTTGTAGTATGTATCTATCAAGTTCATAAATTTGCCTGCAAACCCAAATTTCTGTAATACTGCTTTTAAATAAGGCCATTTCAACGTATCAAAGGCCTTTTCTATATCTAACGCCAAAAGGCATGTGGGTATTTGATGTTGGGATGACCATGAGATTAATTTCTGTGTCCGTCTGATATTGGGTCCCGTTTGTCTATGGGGGATAAACCCTGTTTTGTCTTTATAGATTATGGAGGGGAGAAATCGCAAAATCCTGTTTGCCATTAATTTGGCCAAAATTTTTATATCCCCGTTTAGGAGTGATATGGGGCAGTAATTTTTAAGTTCTAATGGGTCTTGTCGTTCTTTCGGGAAACATATCATATTTGCATGGTTTAGTTCTTGTGGCATGGGAGAGCCTTCTAAAATTTGATTGAAAAGTGTGGCTAAGTGGGGTAATAACAAGTCTATAAAAGTTTGGTATTAGAGATTTGTAAATCCATCCGGGCCCGGGTAGCTATGTGTATTTTGAATGCTAAAGCCATTAATTGGAATAGCTTGTTCTAGGATTGAGATAAGTTTTTTTATGTGTATCCCCAGTAAGCAGGATTCCATTGAAAGAGAAATATCCTTTTGCAAGGATTGGAGGCCAGAGATTTTTCTGAAGTCTTTTATAGTGGACATGAGTGCTGGTATAGAGAGAAGGGGCTTGGTCAGGGTGCAAAGCATATTGTCCGCGAAAAGTGAACACTTAAACTGATGGTGTCCTACTTCAAACCCCTGGATGGAATGGTTATTTCTGATTTCCTGCGCTAGGGGTTCAATGGCAAGAGCAAAGAGCAGTGGGGAGAGTGGGCATCCCTGCCTGGTCCCTCTCTGTACTTAGATTTTGGCCTTATGGTCCCCTTGTATCTTTAAGTTAGCTACTGGTGAGTCGTAGTACCTTCTGAGCAGGTTGAGAAAGCGTCCCTCAAATCCAAACTTATCTAGCATTTTGTACATATATGGCTATTCCACCGTATCAAAAGCCTTCTCTATGTCTAGGGCTAGAGGGCAAACTGGGTTGTTATACCGTTGAGCCAAGAACTGGGCGTTCAGAACCCTCCTAACATTATCTCCTGCCTCTCTGAAAGGAATGAACCCCGTTTGGTCCTTGTGTATTTAGTCCAGTAAAAAGTTAGATATTCGTTTGGCCATAATTTTAGCTAGGATCTTGACATCCACATTTATCAGGGGTATGGGGCGATAATTTTTAACCTCTAAAGGGTCCCTACCCTCTTTTGGAAAGACTATGAGGTCGGCCTGATTCAATTAAGGGGGCATAGGTTCTCCATTTAGTATAGCGTTAACCAAAGATGTTAGGTGCGGGGATAAGCAAGGGCTCAAATTTCTTATAGTACAGATGAGTAAAACCGTCTGGCCCTGGGGACTTGCCAAATTTAAGATCTTGGATTGTAGATTTAACTTCCTCTTGGGATATGTCTAGGTTCAAGCTGTCCAATTGAGGTACAGGTATTTTGTGGACATCTTGCTGTAGTAGGAAGGACTCTATGTCAGATCCGCTGCAGCGGGATTGGGATGAATATATGGTCTGATAGAAGTTTTGAAATGTTTCTTGGATAGCATTGGGGCTAAAGGAGATTTGGCCATCAGGTATTCTAAAGATACCGTATATTATGTCCTCTCTTGGGGGGTAAAGACACTAATAATTCCTCCAATAAAATTCTGTTTTTTATGTGGGCAAGGTCCCTGGTTTGCCTCTTGGGTTATCTGTTAAAGAGTGGTGCAGAGACTGTGGGGGCTGTTAGCCTCCATGTCCACGTGTGGCCGTTTAGAATCCCTGCTGCTGCATGTTTCAGCTTTATTAAGGTGTAATTGTACAGCATTTGACTCAAGTAGCTGCCTGTGCTGGGTCAGTTTGGCATAATTGCTTGGCCCTTTTCCTGCCAAGATGGCGACCGTCAGTCCATGGGCCTCTATGTCCCCTTCACTACCTTTGTCCCCGCTTGTGTGCTTATTTGGGATGGCCCCCCTTTATATCTCCGGCCCGTGGCCTTGTAAGTGTCGCCCCCTGAATCTCTGAGTGTGGATATGCGGGGATGGGGCATTGAATCAGGCCTACCTTCTTCTCTGCTCGCTGCAAGATCAACAATAACTAATTTTTCAGGCATGTGTACATGCCTAATTTTTCTGGCCTCTGGTGCTGCACTGTGGCTTCAACAACCAAACCCCCCAAAAAAGCACATAACAGGGATTAAACTGATAGGAGTAGTACTAATTAACACACCACTCATATCTGGTGTAACAGTAGTGTACATTTAAAACAGAAATTAACTAAATTCTACTGTAATAGATTGCATAGCAGTTAGTTGTCTGCAAGCGTGTGTGTCAGACCTACAGCGTCTACTCTGCCAACTTCTGCAAGTGCACAGTGCCACTCATATCTGTTGTCACAGTAGCTTGCACGCATAGTACTATCTGTCAAAACCTGTAATAATAAATGAGGTCTAGAGTAGCCTGGTTCCCTTATCCTCTACAGGTTGAGAACTAATGCTTGGGTGACTCCAGACCAACATATTAGTACAAGCAGCACACAAACTCAAAGCCGCCATCCTCCTCCTGGTGCAGCATCATAAGCCACATCAACCACTGCTGTCCTCCTTGCCCCCTCTCAACCATCCGCCACTCCGTCTCTCGCATTGAGCAGTTCCTGCTCATCTGTCCATAGTCAGGTGCCTGTAAAGGACATGTTTGAGCGTAAGAAGCTAATGTCACAAAGTGCCCCAAAATGTAAGTGATACGACCAACCAAGTATCTTTTTCCATCTGCCTGTTCCAAAAATCCTGGCCTTATACACGTCCACTGATAGGTGCTGTAACAGGTATTAAACTGATAAGAGTAGTACTTACAAACACGCCACTCCTATCTGGTGGCACCTTTGATTGCACGTGCCGTGCCCCAAAATTGAAGTGATACGACCAACCAAGTATCTTTTTCCATCTCCCGGTTCTAAAAATCCAGGCCTTATACACGCCCCCTGATAGGTGCTGTAACAGGTATTAAACTGATAAGAGTAGTACTTACAAACACGCCACTCCTATCTGGTGGCACCTTTGACTGCACGTGCCGTGACCCAAAATTGAAGTGATACGACCAACAAAGCATCGTTTTCCATCTCCTGCTTCTAAAAATCCATGCCTTATACACGCCCCCTGAAAGGTGCTGTAACAGGTATTAAACTGATAAGAGTAGTACTTACAAACACGCCACTCCTCTCTGGTGGCACCTTTGACTGCACGTGCCGTGCCCCAAAATTGAAGTGATACAACCAACAAAGCATCTTTTTTCATCTCCTGGTTCTAAAAAACCAGGCCTTATACACGCCCCCTGATAGGTGCTGTAACAGGTATTAAACTGATAAGAGTAGTACTTACAAACACGCCACTCCTATCTGGTGGCACCTTTGACTGCACGTGCCGTGCCCCAAAATTGAAGTGATACGACCACTAAAGCATCTTTTTCCATCTCCTGGTTCTAAAAATCAAGGCCTTATACACGGCCCCTGATAGGTGACGTAACAAGTATTAAATTGATAAGAGTAGTCCTTACAAACACGCCACTCCTATCTGGTGGCACCTTTGATTGCATGTGCCCTGCCCCAAAATTGAAGTGATACGACCAACAAAGCATCTTTTTCCATCTCCTGGTTCTAAAAATCCAGGCCTTATACACGCCCCCTGATAGGTGACGTAACAAGTATTAAACTGATAAGAGTAGTACTTACAAACACGCCACTCCTAACTGGTGGCACCTTTGATTGCACGTGCCGTGCCCCAAAATTGAAGTGATACGACCAACAAAGCATCTTTTTCCATCTCCTGGTTCTAAAAATCCAGGCTTGATATGTGCTGTAACAGGTATTAAACTGATAAGAGTAGTACTACTTTACACACCTTATAATAATGCAGAGAGAGGCAACGCAGTGAGAGGAGTCTGAAGAAGAGGAGTCAGATGAGGAAGGTGGCTTTGAGGAGGTGGAAGACCAAACACAGCAGGCGTCCCAGGGGGCTTGTTGTCACCTTTCGGGGACCCTTGGTGGCTGGGTGGAGGAAGAGACCTTCAATGACATCAGTGAGGACAAGGAACGGGATATGGTTAGCTTGGTATCCAACCTTGTGCAAATTGGGAGTTTGCGGTTGTGCAAATGGACTGTTTGCGGTTGTTTGCGGTGCGTTAAACGGGGAGTTTGGTCTGTCACTGTGAAGCGTGCCTAACCCTTACACTACCTAATCGATACAACATCATACCTGATGTTTTAAAGCACGTTTTTCCAAACAATTTAGGAATGTTAGGTAATTTATGCCCTTTATGGCTTAAAACCAGACTCTGCATCAACTATGTAATTTTCCGTGAGAGTTTTGCCATGTATCCCCCCCCGGCATGCCACAGTCCAGGTGTTAGTCCCCTTGAAACAACTTTCCCATCACTATTGTGGCCAGAAAGAGTCCCTGTGGGTTTTAAAATTCGCCTGCCCATTGAAGTCTATGGCGGTTCGCCGGGTTCGCCGGTTTGCGAACATTTGCGGAAGATCGCGTTCGCGGTTCGCGAAACGAAAATTTTATGTTCGCGACATCACTAATTCTAAATATTTGTCACAATAAATTACCTGACAAATGTGCTACATCAACAAAATACAAACCATGCATGGATGTATATTTTCTATTGTATTTGTATATTTCAATAGAAAGTAGTGCTCAAGCTAAATTCTCAAAAACGTAGAGAATCTAAATATAGCTAAAATGTACACATGCACTCCAGTTGTCCAAGGTACAATTAAATTGCAATGCAATCATGCAGCATTGTTTATGATAGAAGGATGCAATCTAGTTTACCTACTATGATATGTATGCAAAGCAATTAAAGTAATTAACTTGTCATCAAGCTGCAATTAGGCACACTAATTAAGTTCATACATATTTCTCATTTTAATTGATCTTTCTTGGCGATTGAAAAGCAGCATGTTGATGTTGTTTTTTGATACCGTAGACCGTTTTTTTCTTAGTGCTGCTTAATCATTTAATGCTTACCAAAACCTAACAAATGAAACCATGTATTTTTACCCCAGGAGAAGAGCCATGAAAAAGTATAATAGTAACAAGGGGCCCCATTTAATTCCAAGCCTGTAATTACCTTCATACAGGCCGCATGTCTGCGGGTTTGAAATGTGCTACAGTTACAGATGTATTTAATTGTTCAAGCCCCCAATTACAGGGCCAAAGGCTATAACCTTAAACCCTTCCCGCTGCCGCAAGCTGTTTGTGAGCTAGAATCCATGTGGTCTACAGTTACAAGTCAATCCCGCAATTAAAGTGTGCGTCACACCCCTTGGAGCTGCGGTCCACCCGCTCCCGCTTTGACTGTGTTGTTGTTTCTTACGCAGTAGCACACAGATCCCGGACTTGGTGGTTTGATCGTTGAGAGAGAGTAGGCTTTTTTTTTTTTAGAGCAGGTTCTTACGTTTTTATTGTTTTAAATTTCTCAAATACCTATTTTACACTTAATCTTGCAACACACATATTAAGTAATAACACATAATATAAATACACATAGAGTGAATAACACCCATAGATACACATACAGATAGGTCACTAATATCCACACACCCCCAACTTATACCCCAACAATTAAAAATGACACCTCAAACATACATATATTATTTCCACATAAATATACTTTATATAAACATTTACTTTTTTTATTTATCCAATTATTTTGGGGATTAGGATAGTGGGTGGAGAGAGGATGGGAGAGGAGGGGAAACATGGGGAGGAGAAGAGGAGGAGAGAGGTGGCCCTGGGGAGTGGAGAAGGGGAGAGTGGATGGGAGGAGATTGGGGGAGTGGAGAGCGGAGGAGTGGTGAGTAGAGCGAAGGAGAGTGAAGGGGAGGAGAGTGAGGGAGAAGAGAGTGGAGAGGAGAAGAGTGGAGGAGAGAGGAGTTTAGCAGAGAGGTGTGGGGTAGAGGAGAGTGGATGGGAGTGGAGTGGAGGAGAGAGGAGTGGCCTGTAAGGAGGTAGCAGCTGCAGCCACAGCAGTGGGCTTTGCAAAATGGCATGTGAGGTCCGTGAAGCACCACTTTTATGATGTCCGTGCCAAGGTGAGGAGGATTATAGCCAAGGAGGACATTGCAGTCGCAGCACCAATTGGTGGCCCCAAGTGACTGTGAAGTACAAGGAGTGGAAGAAGGTACTCAATGAGATGCTGAGCAAGCTGCCCATTGTTGGAGTTCCAGGTCTGTTGACCCAACACGATCCAGCCTCCATGTCAGGTAAATATCAGATACGCCAACATGCCACCACATATACATCACACACACATAGAAAACACACAACATATGTAACTGTTGACCAACAATGACACTGACATGTCAGCTCCCTGGATTTAACAAGGGATAGATGAATCATCCAAGCTGATCCAACAGAGAGTCCATGTATGGGTGTGCTCACTGCAGCATATGCAGATACAGGCCACAGCCAGAATCAAGATAATGTTATGAGCCAATAACAATCAAGCTCATGATCCAAAGAATAGATCACATCTAGCAAATGATAGCTACTCCTAGTAGAAAGTAAGTGAAATATCCAGGTTCAAGACAATATGTCAGATAGTTAGGAATGAACAGAAACCAATGTATCACTCAACATAATTAACACATATAGCATTCTCTCTTTTACAGATGGCAGAAGTACTGCGTCCATTGGTGAGCCAGAGGCGGGGGATTCAGCTCTATTGGATCAGGATGTTGGGGATCGAGCCCCCATCTACCAGGACATAGTGCAGAAAGAGTAGGCAAGAAGAAGAGCTGAGGTCCTAGGATATGAGGAGGAGAACCAAATCATCTGGGTAGTGGGCTCACCTGCTGGTCCGTCTGCCACACTCATGGCATTTGACCCCACTGTCCGCCACTCCTCCAAAGTGGCCAGCTTCTACGAGGCCAATTTGTGAAACATGCATGTTGTGCTGTTAGGAGTTTGCTGAACCTGTGCCTGGAGCTGGAGCTGCTTCTGGAGATGTAATATTTCGCATTGTCATGCAGTATAAGTATACAGTACTATTTAAGATTTATTGAGATCTTGGTGTTTTAGGCATTGGGGATTTATATTTGAAGGTATGCTCTGTACAATCACCATATTGCAATCCTGAGAGGATATGTTCTTATTGCTTTCCTGTCTGTGTGTGCATTGTACTTTTTGGCTTAATGATTGCTGTTGATCTGGTGCCTTGGGAATTGCGATACACCTCTGCCTGGCTAGGCAGACCAAGGACCAGTATTCTAATTTATGATATACCTATCTACTATGCTACATCCAATTTAAAGAGACCATTCCTATATTTTCCCTCACTCATATATGCTATTTTTTATTTGTCTTACTGTGCTACTTATCTCATAGTGACTATTGATCCTGACTCTCTATGTACATGTGTATATTCGGAACATGTGGCGCTTTCTACTGCTATGTTATCCTTTTAATCTCATGTATTGAGTTTTGTATTATATGTACCCGGTATAAAGCATAGGGAGAGAGCTGATTTCCCATATTCCACATTTAGGGCATTCCGCTATACAAGCTATAGATATATCTAGTGTCAACAACCATTTGCGGTGCTGTCACTCGATTTTCTGCCAAGGGAGTTAGTTATCCCTAGTTTTAAAAATCCCTTCATTACTATTTAAAGGGTAAATAGCAGGCCCTCATAGTTGCGCACATAGACAATAGGGAACTCCGCTAAATTATTTTGTCTTTTATTTTTAGCTATTTTTTCAGCATCCTTAACTTTGTCTTACTCAGAAATTATCATCTTGGGACACTCGTCTATTTCATGTGTTTTTTTTTTTGACTAACAATTAAGAAAGCCCGTAACTTCACATTTTGAATCAGCCAATAGAAAATGAGACTGTCATTATTACGGCATTAAAACACGGAGGATCAATTAGGTTCAGGGGTCCGATATGCAATCAGACTCGCATACCCTCAAAATAAGGAATTATGAAAATGAATGCCAATACTGTTCTAGTCCATATGGGAGGCCTGATGCACATGAACTCATTGATACCCGAGATCAATTTATCCCCAAAATGAAACATAAAAATAAACCTTATATACTGCCAATTTGCGAGCTTGAGAAGTGAGGCGACCCATTATGGGACGCAACCACGAGGCCAGCAGGACATAGGTGGCATCATCGTCAGCGGCACACGTGGGACTTATGGCCCTTACTCAAAAATCCGACTTTAACGGCCGAACCACGGAACTCTAAACACCTGAAAATAACAACAAATATGCCTCATATTATCTTTCACACACAGCACAGTGGGAGAGGCAGGGAGCCTGTGAGTGAGGTTGCAAGTTAATTTAATTGGAAATTTTTATTATCACACATGTCATAGGTAGCTGCATCGATTTCAGACTCGCAGGTCTGCAACATTTACAACATTGTTATTTGACATGATTCCAACCTTTATTGACATACACCACTGTGACAACTCTCCTCTCCTTTTCCCTTTTCTGATACTTATATGTCTTCCCCTGATGTTAAACAAGTTAGCAGATATGCCCTAGCGGGCTTTGTGTGTGGGAATATAAAAGTAGTTTGAGTATAATGTATTCAGTTCGTTAAATGTATAGATCTCCTTCTTGTTCACGTAATTGTGCTGTCTGCATTTGTTACTCTATAAGTTTACCAACATAACTAAAAAACAAAACAAAACCTGTACCTCGTGTTTTACTAGATTTTGCACTCCGACCGTGGTTCACGGTCTTACCTTCAATCTTGACGTCTCCCCCGGTGTGGAAGTGGCTGCCCCGATCCCTGCGTCCAATCACCTCTTTCCTGCTAGCACGGGGTCGCGTGTTGAGACCTATTCCATGTCCCCCAAATTCTATCAAAAATTATTAGTGTGTTGTTTAGCGAGTGTGTCATCTTTTCGTAAATTTGTATGTAATTCAGTTTATTTACAATTTCTGCTATGCTCAGAGTCGGCTTCAACCACTTTTGGGCTAAATGGCATTTGGCTGCTAGCATAAGATATTGAATCCACTCGTTTTGGTATTTAGACAAGTTGGCGTTTGGTATTCCCAGCAAGCATCTATCAATCATGGGGCGTAAGACTACTTCCAATGTGTCTGAAATTAGGCCGGTGACTTGACTCCACATGGTCTTTGCAACCTAGCAATCTCACCATATGTGATGGAATGATCCCACCTCTTGGCAACCTCTAAAGCAGTTTTGGGGCGCTGCCGGGTTCATTTTGTGTAACTTGTCAGGGGTGTAGTATGCCCTGTAAAAGACTTGGGTCGCTGTCTCCATGTGGCTAAAGTATAAGGAACCCCTGGTCAGTCTTGCACTAATTTTGTTCCATGCTTTGCAGTCCCAAAGTACCCCCAACTCTCTTTCCCATTGGAGGACATTATTCGGTTTGTGCTCACATCCAATTTTGTTTACTTCCGTGTAAATTGTTTTAAGTATGCCTCTGGTCAGAGGTGCTTTACGGCACACCTTTGTGAGCCATGTTGTTTGTGGCATTCCATTCTCCCTAATTAGGGACGAGATAGCATGCCGTATTTTATTATAATGGAAATACTCTCGGACGGGTAGTTCATATTTCTCGATAAATTGCTCTGTTGTCAGAAGACTATTTCCTTCTATCCAACCCTCTAGCCTGTCTAGTTTCCGCATCGTCCACCAGCTCAGTGAGTCAGTGCCAATAACCTCCACACCATTTAAACAATTGGACGTGGGTGTTAGTGCGCTGATCGCTGGTTTCAAGTGGTGTCTGGACGAGGTCCTTTCCCACTCTCCCAGTCCTAATTTGATCATCGGGTTGTTATCTCCTAGCTTGTGAGGAACTACGCTATGAGTTATCCAGGGCAGACGGTCCCATTTCAAAGGCCTCATCTGGAGGTTTTCTATAAATACCCACAGGGGTTGATGAGTGATGGAGTGTGCTTGCGGGATGAAGGATATTTTAGCCGCGTTGTAGTACCGCCTAAAGTTTGGGCAACCCATGCCTCCCAGAGTTTTGTGTGCATACGTGTTTTTTTTGTTAATTTCAGGGTCTTTTATATACCCATATAAATCTAAAGGTATCTCTTTGGAACATGTCAAGTTCTCTTTTATTAATGGGAATGGGGAGAGTCCTGAAGTAATACAGGATTCTTGGTAGGATATTCATTTTAATGGCGTTCAGTCTCCCTGACCAAGAGAGTTTATATTTATGCCACTTGTTCAAATCTAGTCTTAGTTCCCGGTACAGGGGGATAGTTCGCCCCATATATGTTTTCTATTTCCGGTGTTAACTTCACTCTTAGGTATTTGAAGTGTTTTGGGGGCCATGTGAATGGGAACTTGTCCTTAAGCTGCTTAATTTGTTGTTGGGGGAGTCTAAAGCTTATTGCTGCCGTCTTATCTACGTTAATTTTTAATCCCGAGATGCCCCCAAACGTTTCCAACAGGGCCAGGAGGGCGGGTATGGAGCTAAGGGGGTCTGTGAGGGTGCACACGATGTCGTCCGCAAAGAGGCAGCACTTAAAATTGTGCAAACCCCACCCCTACTCCCTTAATAGCTGTACTGCTCCTGATGGCTTGTGCCAGGGGTTCTACTGTTAATGCGAAGAGAAGCGGTGAGAGTGGGCAACCCTGTCTCGTGCCTCTACTTATCCGAATGGGCGTCCCCCTGTCACCCGGTAAGTTGACGTTCGCTATGGGGTCTTTGTAAAGTGTGTTGATAAGGTTAGTGAATTTCCCCGCAAACCCAAATTTCGAAAGGGTGGCTAGGAGAAATGGCCACTCGATCGAGTCGAACGCTTTTTCTAGATCTATGCTTAGGGTACAAAGTGGGATTTCTCTATGTTTAGCAATATGGAGGAGGTTCAGGATTCGTCTTACATTATCTCCTGCTTGCCGGAAAGGAATGAACCCCACCTGGTCTTTGTGTATCAGCCTAGGTATAATGGCTGCCAATCTGGCCGCCATTAGTTTTGTCAGAATTTTGATGTCCCCGTTGAGTAGACATATGGGACGGTAGTTTTCTACTTTATTTGGGTCCCTTCCCTGTTTGGGGATTAATATACGATTTGCCTGGTTAAACTCTGGGGGCATGCGTCCCCCTCCCAGGGCTGCGTTACATAATTTTGTCAGTGGTATGGCCAGTTCCGCTTCGCAATCGGAATAGTATATGTTTGTGAAGCCATCAGGTCCGGGGGCTTTCCCTTTCTTAAGGGAACGTATTGTCTTGCACACCTATTCTACTGATATGTCTGCGTTTAGTTTGTCTACTTCCTCTTTAGATAGACTAGGGAGGTCCTGACTTCTTAAGAAGTCCTGGATCTGGAACTCGCTTGCAATCTGCTTAGTGGAGTATATCTCTTGGAAGGCTGTTATGAAAGTTTATTTTATTTCGTTCTGTTTTTTGGTGATATTACCTTTCCTATCTCTTATTTGATTTATTTTGTTATCTCCCCTTTTATATCGGAGCCTCCTAGCTAACATTGAGGAAGGTTTATTAACTTGGGAGTAGAATTTATGCGAGGTCTTTCTAATGGCTAGCTCCGTTCTTGCTTCTAGGGCCGCGTCCAGCTCTAGTCTAGTTTTATCAATAATATTTTGGGTTTCCCTACTAAACTTGGCTTGATTGTCCCTTTCTAGCTTTTGCAGCTTGTTAGTGAGGGCATTTTCTGCCTGTAATTGCTGCCTTCTACGTGTCGCTGCTAATTTCATTAGTACCCCTCTTATGTACGCTTTATGGGCTACCCATGACCAGCCAATTCCTGTCTCGGGGATGTCGTTTATTTCAAAACACTTTGATCTCCTCCTGAACCGGGGTTTGAATTGTAGGGTTGGACATGAGTCCCTCGTTGAGGCGCCACTGTGGCGAGCCTTTGTTTACCCCCTCCAGATTCAATCGGATATAAACTACTGCGTGATCTGACCAGGGGCAAGCTAGAATTTGGGAATCAATCGTATGATTGAATAGCGAGGCTTGTACTAACAGCGTGTCAATTCTTGAGTATGTGCCGTGTGTGTTTGAGAAAAATGTGAACTGCTTGTCAGCGGGGTGTATCCCTCTCCATGCGTCTATCAATTCCCGTTCTGCGAGTAACTTATGTGCTATCTGGAGTTTCTTGGCATCTCTGTTAAGTGAGGATTTCCCCGATCTGTCTAGTAGGGGTTGCAGTATCAGGTTTAGGTCACCTCCCATAATTACCCTTCCCATGTTAAGATGTTTCATAGTTCTTAGTAGTGCTATTAATGTATTTGCTGGGTTGGTGGTTGGGGCATAAAGATTGACCAGGGAGACCCTCATGTTTAGAATCGACCCAGTTACTATCAGGAAATTGCCCTCCTTGTCTTTTAGTTGATTCTCAAATGTAAATGGTAGGTCCTTGTGTATTAGAGTGGCTATACCCGCTTTCTTAGATTGTTGGCAGCACGTGTATACATTTGGGTAATCACCATGTAGGAATGAGGGGACCCTGCCTTTCGCAAAGTGTGTTTCTTGGAGAAAAATAATTGCAGGTTTGATTTTTTTATAGTATAGAAATGCTTTACGCCTTTTGCAAGGTGAATTGAACCCCCTCACGTTGTGCGTTATTATAGTGTGTGTACTATCCATCTTGTACACTAGTTGTTTGTCTAAGATCTCTAATTATGTGCATCACCTGTAAGGGACCATCTCTTCTGAGTGCACTAGTGACCATGAGGGATACAGGAACGGGGCCTCCACTCCACACTCCAGGGATTTTTGATGTCTGATCGTTTCTGAGTTGCGAGGTACTAACCTTAATAAAAAAGGAAAACATAACACAGGTTAAAAACTTGCATAACTTTAACTTGTATTTCAACATTGTAACTTTGTTTTTCCTCCCTGTACACCACCTAATCCTGTTTTAGTCAAGGCCGCAGGTCACTCCCTCCCTTGCCTCTGACGGCCCCAGGGGAGGAATCTACTTGGTTTAAAAAACCTCTGGGTTTCTGGGCTAATTGTCCCACCCCTTAACCAAGTCGTGTCTTCCCACTATCGCTATCCTCCAAAGGTACTTAATACTGTCGGTTAGTTAGAGTTCCCCCTTGACTATCCGTGTGCTCCTATCACTCCCCCAGTCTGGCAAGACTAGTTAAAATACCCCTTTCTGCCTTCCACTACCTAATGTCTTCGATCTCACCTCATGCTGGCTAAGCCCCACCCTGTGTTGTACAGTTTTGTGCCAGAGTGTCCCTGGTCTCAGTGCTAGTAGACATACTGCGAAAAAAAGCTATGTACTTTGAGGCTACCCGTGCCTATCATTAGTTCTTATGCGGTGGAGACCCTTTGCCCCTCTTAGTCCTTTCTTGATAGATCTATGTCCTTTCCCATTTAGGGCCCTTGGCTAAAAATCAACTCAACCTGTGGAGGGTATGTGTTATTAGTCCATAGACATAGTCCAATTTTCAGTAAATGAGGCTAGTCTTTCAGAAAGTCCTCAGCAGTGCTGTCTGGATAGTTCTGGAGGCCGCCCTTGTGGACTGAATCTCCTTCTGATTCTTAATTGTTTCAGTTGGACGCGCTTGAGCCCTGGCCTGCCTCTCTCGTTTCTGAGTTTGTAGCAATGTTCCCCAGGTGCTTAGAGGCCTCTGTATTCCCTTCGGGTGAGCCGGTCTTTGTGTTGTCTGGAACCATTAACTTTAGCCTTGCCAGTATCTCCATGCATTCATCCAAGTTTTGTACTCTGTACGTTTTCCCACCTAGATGGAAAGTGAGGGCAAATGGGAAGCCCCATCTGTATATTATTTTGTGTTGTTGTAGCACGCACAGTGCCGGCCTCATTTTTTCTCTTCTCTTTTGGAGGGTGGATGGGGCCAGGTCCATGTAAATCTGTATTTTTGACCCGTCTGGGCCTGTCAGGACCTGTTTTTTCCTAGTCTCCATTAGGACTGCGTCCCTTGCTTTCTGCAGAACAAATCTCAAGATGATGTCTTTAGGGAGATTGGGGTCTTTTGTGGAGCCTATCGCTCTGTGTAGTCTCTCTATGGCCCAGTCTGATTCATCTGTCGTAGGCAGGAGGGAGTGCAGTAGGCCTTTTGTGTAGGACATCAGGTCTGTTACTTTGTTCGGGACGCCCCTGATGCGGATGTTGTTTCTGCGCGACCGATTCTCTAAATCTTCAATTTTAGCTTGCATTTCTTTTATTTGATTAGAGTTTTGCTCTGTTTCAAGCCTGCAATGCTCATGTGATTCAGCCAGTTGGTTGAGGTTTTCTTCCAGAAACTGCGTCCTCTGGTTCAACTATGTCTATTTGAACAGGATCATAGGTAGCAGTCAACATGGATTTATGAAGGAAAGGTCGTGTCAGACCAATCTAATTAGCTTTTATGAGGAGGTTAGTAGAAACTTGGATCAGGGCAACTCAGTGGATGTAGTCTTTTTAGATTTTTCAAAGGCATTTGATACAGTGCCACATGGAAGACTAGTGAGCAAACTAAGGGATACAGGAATTGCAGTAAATATCTGCTCATGGATCGAGAGCTGGCTAAAAGACAGGAAGCAAAGGGTTGTTGTAAATGGAACATACTCCGATTGGTCTAATGTTATAAGTGGGGTTCCTCAGAGCTCAGTATTGGGTCCTCTCCTTTTTAACATATTTATTAATGACATTGAAGTAGGACTGGAATGTAGTGTCTCCATTTTTGCTGATGACACTAAGTTGTGCAAGGTAATAAAATCAGATAATGATGTACTTTCCCTACAAAAGGATTTGCATAAATTAGAGAAATGGGCGGCTAAATGGCAGATGAGATTTAATACAAATAAATGTAAGGTTATGCATTTGGGAAGGAACAATAGCCAAGCAATCTATAATCCTAATGGAGCAAATCTAGGGGTATCAGATATTGAAAGGGATTTGGGAGTACTAGTGGACAACCGCCTAGGTAACAGTGCTCAAAGCCAAGCAGCGTCTGCAAAGGCAAATAAAATATTAACATGTATTAGGAAGGGTATAGAAGCCAGGGAAGAAGATATAATTCTGCCACTATACAAATCTCTAGTACGCCCTCATTTGGAATATGGAGTACAATTTTGGGCACCACCTCATAAAAAAGACATTTTAGAGCTGGAAAAAGTACAGAGAAGGGCTACAAAACTAATAAGGTGAATTGAGGGGCTAAGTTATGAAGAAAGACTAACAAAATTAAACTTATTTTCGCTAGAAAAAAGGCGTCTAAGAGGAGATATGATTACGTTATATAAATACATCCAGGGTCAATATAAGGCTTTGTCAAGTGAACTTTTTGTAGCAAGAGATTTTCAACTGACAAGAGGACATCCGTTGAGGTTAGAGGAAAAAAGATTTCACCTTAAACAAAGAAAAGGGTTCTTCACAGTTAGGGTGGTTAAACTGTGGAATTCTCTACCAAAGGAGGTGGTGACAGCGAATTCGATAGACAACTTCAAAAAGGGGTTAGATATATTTCTGAATAAAGAGGGCATTCAAGGCTATCCTAGATAACTATCAAGGAATATTGATCCAGGGAGAAATTTGATCGCCAGTTTCTGGGGTCAGGAAGGAATTTTGCTTTTTTTCCCCCTTATGAGACAATTGGCAAAGTTTCAATTGGTTTTTTTTTTCTGTTTGCCTTCCTCTGGATCAATTAACAATTAACAATTAACAATAATAATAAATAGTCTACATTAAAAAGATCAATAGAGATCTAAAAAGGTTGAACTTGATGGACTAACTCTTTATTCATCCTCCAATACTATACTATTAATAATTATTAATAATTATTTAATCAATAATTTAATTAATAACTAATTCGCATATTGCAGATCAGAGGAGATCTTAACAGGTTGAACTTGATGTACTGAGAGTCTTTTTTCAACCTTAATTACTATGTAACTATGTAACTATGTAACGTGTGGATGTCTTTGCGGAGGTCTTTCACTGCCGAGTGTATCTCCTCCTGCAGCATTAGTTAAATTTTTTTGAGTGAGCAGTCTGCAATAACCATGGGGGTACTCTGTGGCTCCTCCGTTTCCGATGGGTCCTGCACTCCTGCTAGGTCCGACTTTGGGCTTCTGCTTGGGGACTGGCTGCTATCGGTTGATTTATAGAAGTCTTGGATGCTTTTGTTGCTTTGGCTTTTCTTTGATGCTTTTGAACTTGTCCGAGTGGCCATTTTGTATGTATTTTCTGGCCAGGCTCTGAGGTAAGTAGACGTGAGGTCTTGTTAATGTACGGCCAGGGTAGAGTGGCTCTAACGGGGGGTGTTCTGTCTCTTTAGTTCCATTGGAGATTTGTTGCTACTGTACCCATGGGGACATCTTGTGTGGTCCTGTTAAACTGTCATTTTCACCAGCATATAGTTCTCTGTATCAGGGTCATATGCTGTTCAGACATGATATGTTGTGCAGCTTAGTTTGTGAGTTATGTGTCTTCAGGGCTGCTGCTCAACCCCTGCTTCCCTCCCTGGTAGAGCAATTCGGGTTTATGGACCCCCAAACGTGGGCTGTGTGGCTCCCTCTGGGTGGTTTCTTCCCCTACCTGCAACCTTGAGGGTGGGATTGGCCTTTTTGGCCTGTGGCCTTTTACCCCGCGTCGTAGCTTCTGGCTTTTGGGCCTGCTGGAGGTAGAGCAGGGCGGCGGGCCAAAATGGCGGCCACCGTTTCGCAAGCTTTCTCCCCTTGCCCTTCTTCCCCTTTTGCCTGACTCTTCAGAGGGACCCTCGGCCTTGCCCGCTAGAGAGTGCCTCACAGGTCCCCCTCCACCCCGCTAGGGCTTCCGGTGGTCGCCTTGGACTCTCTGCGTCCTCTGCAGCCCCCGTGGTAGGCCGCACGCCTTTGAGCGCCACACTATGGCCGCTGGCTTTATCGGTGTCCTGCCCCCGTATGCTCTGGCCGCCGCCGGGTCTCCTGGCGTCCCCCGCCAGCTGCACTCACCCTCCTTCGTCGGTTGCAAGTTAATTTGAGCTATTTTTTCACGATCGAACATCGCCTAAGCAAGAAAAAAATGGCTGCTGAAAAAACGCAACACGACGAAAATGAGGCTGTAGGACAAAAAACGAGCTCCAAATAGTAACACTTAATGCAAGCAAGTAACACTACCCAAGACAGTAACACACAAGCGTGATGCCTATAAATTACACAGGGTGAGAGGCTGGCATTGAGCACCTAAGTCACTCATCGTGTGGCTCGTAATGAGAGCCGAAGGTGATCATTCAAAAGCTGGAAAAATTTCAGCTCGCAATGAGCACCAAAGGCATAGTGTGAATGCCCCTATACATTTTTACTGTATGAATACATTCTGCTCCTTCTTTTCTTTTTCCCCAAATGTAATACTCCTGTCCTTAGTTCTGTATGTCCTTAAATAATAATAAGTTAAATCTGTTGTGATTCAAGCAAAATCATAAACATATCTAATAAAATAGACATGGAAGAAGATGACAATGACAGCACCAGTGGCCACTAATCTATCTTATCCTGTCATGCCAGGATGGAATTTTCCCAATTTTGAAGACATCCTTCAAATCACCAAAAGGGAAACAGACATAAGCCTGAAGAGTAAACCAGACTCCTCAGGAATCTATATTGTCACATCTGTCATGTTTTGACAGTGACTATTCTCAGAAATTAGAATAAACTAAGAAAAGTAAAAAAGTTGGTTCAGAAATATGGAGAAAAGCTTTAGAGAAGGCCGTAGTTGCCAATCGAACTGAGTAAATAAGAGAAGGCACCATGTCTCATAATGATGAAGTTTTCCTCTGAAAATAATCACTTTGCACGCGAACAAGCTTCTGACCCACAGCTTCAGAATTCTTGGAATGAGCTGATGGAAGTAAATTGAATACCTGTTACTGGAAGAGAGGAACTAAGGCCCATACTTCATTCTATAGAATTATCTGCTTTACAGAATTGTCCAATTGATGAGGCTTTGGAGCAACTTTTGAACCCAAAAATAAAGAAGGAAAATTGTAGACCTGGCTCATCAAAACCTGCTTGGAAGATATTTAAGAAGTGCCAAAACATTTGGACAATGTCTGAAGCACTTTTATTGGCCAGGTATATATACAGAAGTTGCTCAGTATTGTGCATCCTGTATCTAATGCCAGGTGATTGCAATTTGACATGAACTGCAGGCCCAGTTGATACCATTACCAATAATAGTAAAAGGCTTTTGAAGATAGCTATGGGCCTTGTGGGATCTAATGGCAGAGTAAGGCCTGAGGGTCCAGTATAAATAGGAAATTAGGATCCCCCCCCCCCCCCAGGAGGGGGAAGACACAATTTATTTTTTTGCACTTCCCAAACCCCCTCCAAGATCAACTTACACAAAACATGTAAAAATATATATAAAGATTATATATATACTAGTGACTTGCCTGTCAAAAAATGACGGTCAATAGAATTTTTAAGCTGGAAATGCTGTTTGTGACAGAATGTTATTTGTTTGTGACAGAATGTTATTCTCTAACACTGTAAATCTTTTTCTTATCTACAAAGAAGTACAAAAATATTTCTTTCTTTTTTTTTTTTTAACAATGTACTGTTAAACTATATCAAACTTTTTAATTGTCATGTATGGAATAATAATATAATAATATAACAATCCATCCAATTTCTCAGAAAACATATTTTAAACCATTACATGAAGTTTTCTAATCTTCAAGTCATATTGTAAACAGTGTGTAATGTTTTTTTTTAACAATACTAACATGAAATTGTTGAACTTTTTGTAAATGAGTCTCTTCAACCATGACATAATGCTTTTTACATAGAAACTTGAATTGAAACTCCTGTTAAAACCCATAGGTATTGAATCCAGAGGAAGGCAAACAGTAAAAACCCCATTGCAACTTAGCCAATTGTCTCAAAAGGGGAAACAAATGAATTCCTTCCTGACCCCATTAAATGGTGATTGAATTACTCCCTGGATTACTACTTTCTATTTAATTATACATTTAATTTTGTTAAAAAATGTTTCTGCTGCAAATGACATAAAAATGTTTTAACATTTACTAACTGAGTTTTAACATTCAATGCTAACACAGCAAACATTAACATAAGAAAATAACATTTAACCTTAATTTATTTTAAACTATAGGGATCTTGAATATTGAATCCAGAGGAAGGCAACATTATAAAAATGTAATTTCAACTTTGTAAATTTGTTGAAACTGTTGTCGAAAAATATTTCCTTTCTGACTCCATTAACTGACAATCGGATTCGTCCCTGGATCAATAATCTATATATCATGCACCATTTTAATTTTTCAAGAAATGATGATGCTGCTACTAACATTAAACCTTAATGACAAAGAATGCATCAACTTATCAGTCCTTTTCAAACATATTTTTAAACTTACAAACCTGAAATAAACATATTCAATTTTCATCATTTTCTAAAATGCAAACTTACTGTTTTGTTGAGCCAATTATATCTAAACTGACTTCAAAGACATTCCAATTTTTTTTTTCATTGAAACTGTTTTCCTTTCAAAGAGCACTGCACTATTTTATTTCTGTATATGTGATGTAAGTCCTTTTTTTCTTCTTTTTGTTCCTTTCTTCCTTTTTTGTTGGTTATTACGGTAGTTTTCTGAAATTTTTGACATATTTTTGTACCTGGAATAGTGTTCCACTAAGAAGAGGCCAATTGACCTTTAATTTCTTCTTTCCAATGAAACCACTATTATCTGTGATTACAAAACCTCGTTGTACACAATATTTTTTGTAAAAATACGGCCATTGTGTAGTAGATCACTGTGACTTGGGTTGTCTTCAACTGAAACTTTAATAGCATCTGGATTTGTACACACCTTGAAAAAGCAACATAGAGTTGTCCATGTGCAAAAACAGGTTATTTTTTTTTTTTTAAATACTCACCGACTTAAAAGTTTGTCCTTGGGATTTATTGATGGTCATGGCAAATGCCATGATAACTGGAAATTGTCTCCTTTGAAGGACAAAAGTCAAACCACTCTCACTTGGAGCTAAATCAATTCTTGGTATAAAAACTCGTTCACCTTTATGGATCCAGTCATAATTTCTGCATGTATAAAATGATATTTTAACTTGTGCACAATTAATCTGGTCCCATTACAAAGTCCTTTTTTTGGATTCATATTTCTCAATAGCATGACAATTGCCCCTTTTTTCAATTGCAAAACATGTGGTGGCATTCCAGATGGTGTTAAAGAATTAATACATTTGATACTAAAATTTGATTCACTTTCTTTATCATCAGCCAGAACTAAATTTGTACTGTAATAATTCTTTTGTGGTGCGTTGATGAATTTTAAAAATGTGTTTTTTAATTTAGTAAAAAAAAATTGTTTTGTAATTTAGATTCAAGGCATCTGTATTTTTTTATGTTAATATCACTTTGTTTGCAATGTCTGAGTAATCGTCATTATTCAGACTGTTTAGAAAGATTGCTGATATGAGTGATTCCTTGCAAACTATTTGTGATGAAATTCCAATGGTATCATTGGGTAAATCATGTATTTGTGGATGTTTTCCTTCTCCAATTTCAATGAGGCAATCATTGAAATAATTTTGTCCTTCGGATCTCATATTTAATTCTAATTTGAGATGTGTAAATATTTTCCACAGTTTACTTGTCTTGATACATGTTTCAATGATCTCAGTTCTATTTCCATGTGACACAACAGGTAATGTTTGCCTAAAATCTCCTCCTAACAACATCAACTGTCCACCAAATGGCAAATTATTATCCATCACTTCTTTTTAGAATCTATCAATACATTGCAAAGCATGACATGACATCATTGTTGCCTAGTCTATGATAATTATGCACAGTTCTACCACTGTCTAACAAAAGTGCTGCAATTCCAGTTGTTGCAAATGGCATTGCTATCTGAACCTGTGCTCGAATGTAACTCATCAAACAAATGTACAAATAAGTTTTTCCTGATCCACCGGGGCCGTCTAAATAGAAAAACTGGTCTATAACCATTTCATCATCTGTAGCATTTGTGATGGCATTAAATACTTTTAACTGTAAAATATTTAAAGTTGCCAGTTTTTCTTCAGTTTTTTGTTTTTGTAGCTCTGTGTCATAATCATCAAAGTTGATGTCATCTTTAAGTCCTGGGTCAGGCAAATTAAAACTTGCACAATTTAATCCATGAGCCAACAATATTTCTTGAATTTCCATTAAAGTTTTTAACAGTGCAATTGGCTCATTGTAACGTTTCAAGAAGTCTTCAGACATATTTAATTTAAATGTTTCCCACAAAGTAAATGCATCAGGTACATTGCAAAAGATGCAAATGAACGCAAATTGTTCTCTCATTTGCTTTGGCATTTGACATAGTGCTGCTTCTTCCAGACACCTCTCCCATTCTGTATCATCAGCTATGAAGTTTTGTCTTGCAGCTAATAGGAAAGTATCATAAACTATATCATTCACTGGGCGTAAATATTCAAAACTTTGTGCACCGGGAACATGTAAAAGAAGTAATCTTAAAGTGAAACGTATCTCTTGAACTGACGGTATAAATTTGTGGTATAATTTTATGTGTATCTCTTCTTTGTTGTTGCCATAGACCATTTAAAAATACATAGTGATATGGAAACTCAATGTATAAAAATTGTCTGGCCTGCGTATCCTGGCAGTTTAATTTAAACCATGCAGTAAGTGTTGTATCTCAGTGTTCACTTTGAGCTAATGCAGTTCTTTCATTGCCTGCAGTAAAGCAAACAAACTGACTTTGTGGCAAATGTACAGCTAAACGATAGACAGCCGATCATGCATCTCAAATTTCAGAAGCCGCCACATTGCTTCAGGAGCACTGACATAGCGAGGATCGAAATAATTTGAAAGTTCGTCATGTAAAATTGGATTTTCCTTTTCGTTTGCATCATCTTGCACAACAAGAGTTGCTGCATCATATCCTTTGTATATATATTTATACACATATTTGATTGATTTAATAGAAGTGCAAGCTTCCACATTAATGTGTGCATTGTACTTCATGAGCAAATGTGGATTGTATGGAACGTTGTTGTTGTTGTGAAGTTCACTCAAAGCAGTGACCCATAGCAGTTTGCTCGCATTGTTTCAGGGATGGATGATTAACATAGCTTTGTAGGATTTACTGTGCTGCTACGGCACTCCTAATTGCTTCTGCAGAGATGTACATAGGGCCCTTAGTTCTTATAACTGCTCCTTAATTACAAAGTTGAAGTGGGTATTTGTTCCCTCCTTGGGGACATTATTAGCCAAAATGTACTGTTTTATTACTGATTATACTAATGCCATAACTGTTTTACATTTCTAGTTCTAATGGTAGTGGTGTGTTACTTTCCTTTAATATTTTCAAGATTCTCAAAAACAAAGCTAACACATATTTATGTGGATTGAGTTTGGTCTATTAAGCTTGGTCTTTTATTACTTTAGATTATTCCTATATGGTTTGAGATTGGCATTTCTGTCTTATTTTAGAATTGGAAAATGTGATACAGAGAGTAAAAAATATTATAGGCTTTAATCTATCATCTATTATATGCAATTTTGCTGCAGTGGAAACCGCATGTTTTGTTTCTACTGAACCGCTTTTATTAGTGATGAGACATTGAATAGAGAAAAGCTTCCAGCTGCTACAACTGAAACAGGATCATTCCTATTGCAAGCGATTTTCATAGGATAAGTGGAAGTTCCAGTCTACATGAGAACTTACTGGCAATCTTAAGTGTCCTCATAAGGCTCTGTAAATGGTAGCAATTATGTAAATCCTTCTGTGTAAACTCAGCCTCTTGCAATAGCAGAGACAATCCTTACAGGAACATTTACTATGGTAGGTAGCATAAAGCTGTGCCCCAGCAGGAAAAAGAAGAAAAGTGTAAAGAAGCATTTTCCAGGCTCTAATTAAAAAAAAAAAAAAAAACACTTTGAGGCACATGCAATCTAAGGCACAAAATAAACTAATCTGTTGGTTAATCCTGCCGCACAAAATAAGATAATCTGTTGGTAAATCCTGCCCCATACAACAATACTAAAGAACAATCAGCTAAATCACAATGTATTTTAAATACACATGCTCACACTGACACCCAACTAATGCTGTCAAAAATACTTAACACAGAGCCCCAGGGGGTTAACACATACAACCTGCCCCACAAATACAAATAAAAGGATGGATTTTGTAGATAAATATCATCCCCATGCTAAATGTTGTAACATCTGTGTAAGCAATCATGCTGTCTATGACCTCCATCAAGCCACCCTATCCCTGCTTTATTACTTGCCTAACTTAGTAGAATCTCCGCCTTCTCATAGGTCCTTTTCCTGTTCTTTTATCTCACTCCTCTCTTCCTCTTCTCTCTCTCTCACACCATTTCCTTTTCCTCTTTGAGGACCTTTTCTACATCATCTACCTGTCTCTCATTTTCTGGGGTTATCTTTGAAAAAAATCTAAAATTACTTCCCTCCATCCCTCTCATCATCCACCCATATTTAGACTTTATTTATATAGACATATATACCACTTGCACCTGACCTATCAGCAGCATATGCTATCATTTAGATTGTAAGTAGCAAGTTTCAAATATTGAAGGGAGCTTTGGAATAAAGCCCTTTCTATAAAGACTCTAAGCTCAGCTTTGGAATATGTTTGCGTGTTACAAATAAAAGTTAATAATAATGGTTATTATAGAAAGTGAGGAACTGCAAATATTGTTACAGATTGAATATTCAGCTAAGCTTGGGCAAGTTTTATTAATGGGAGATTTTAACTACCCTGAAATTGGATAAATGACACCAGCAGTTCAGCTAAGGGGAGCAGGTTCTTGATTACACTTAGGGATCATTATCTGGCCCAGGTTATACAAGAGCCTACTAGAAATTATGCTATCTTAGATTTAGTTATCACAAATAATATTGATATGGTATCAAATGTTGAAATAGGGCAACATTTGGCAAACAATGATCACAACACAGTCTCATTTGAGATTGAATAAAAAAAAACTCTAGGGGGCCAACAAAAACTCCTAATTTTAAAAGGGCAGACTTTATCGGTCTAAGTCAGGGGCGGGCAAGTTCAGTCCTGGAGGGCCACATACATGCCTGGTTTTGATGATATACCTGCTGCACACAGGCGAGTTGATCACTTTTTCAGTCATCCTGATTGACTCAGAATGTGTACAGAATGTGCACAGAAAATATATCTTTAAATCCAGGCTTGTGTCCAACCCTCCAGGACCAAATTTGCCCACCTTTGGTCTAAGGGCATCAATACAAAGTATAGACTGGGACAAAGAACTGACAGGTAAAAATACTGAACATAAATGAGCAACATTCAAATCCATACTAAATAAACATACTTATTACCATATACCATGTATAAATAAAAGTAGGAGTAAGTTGCATCCCATGTGGCTTAACAATGATTTAAAGATCAAGATACAGAGTTAAAAACATGCATTTAAAGTATACAAACAAGAGGGGATAGAGAATGCTTTATGTGAGTACAAGGAAATCAACAAGGCTTGCAAAAGGGCTATTAGACTGGCTAAAATAGAAAGTAAAAGGTTAGTCGCAAAACAGAGTAAAACTAACCCTAAATTATTTTTGAAATATATTAATGGGAAAAAGGCCAGGAAGGAAGCTAACGGAACATTACGATATGAAACACTACCTTCGCCAAATAATTGGTGAAGAAATCCAAAAGAGGTTGGAAAAAATAAATGTTAATAAAGCCCCAGGTCCTGATGGAATACATCCAAGGGTACTGAGGGAACTGGGATTTGTAATATCCAAATCATTATATCTAATTTTTCAAGATTCACTCAACACAGGGTCACTACCAGATGACTGGAGAAAAGTAGATATGATATCTATATTTAGGAAGGGCGCAAGAGCAAATTCAGAGAATTATAGAACAGTGAGCCTCAGTTCTGTAGCAGGAAAGCTTTTAGAAGGGTTAATAAGGAAAAGTATACAAGAATATGTCTATTTGAAAAGGATTATAAGTAAGAGTCAACATGGATTTATGAAGGATAGGTCATGTTAGTTTCTATGAGGAGGTTAGTAGGAACTTGGATCAAGGCAACTTAGTGGATGCAGTCTTTTTAGATTTTGCAAAGGCTTTTGATACAGTGCCACATGGAAGACTATTGTGCAAAAATTGCAGTACATATCTCCTCATGGATTGAGAGCTGGCTAAAAGACCGGTCGCAAAGAGTTGTGGTAAATGGAACATACTTAGATTGGACTAATGTGGTAAGTGGGAATCCTCAGGGTTCAGTATTCGGTCCTCTCCTTTTTAACATATTTATTGCATAACATATATGACTTAGACCTTGGACTGGAAAATATTATCTCCATTTTTGCTGATGGCACGAAGTTGTGCATGGTTAATAAATCAGAAAATTATGCACTTTCCCTCCAAAGGGATTTGCATAAATTAGAGCAATGGTTGTATAAATGGCAGAGATTTAATACAAATAAAGTTATGCATTTAGGAAAGAAAAATATCCATGCAATTTCTAATCATAATGGAGTAAAGTGCTCAATGTCAAGCAGCATCTGCAAAGGCAAATACAATATTAGCATTTATTAGGAAGGGTATCGAAGGAAGAGAAACAAATGTAATTCTGCCACTATCCAAATCCCTTGTACGCTTTAATTTGGAATATAGAGTACAATTTTGGGCAGCACTTCATAAATAGGACATTTTAGAGCTTTTGGAGCTCATTGTGTGCCTCTCCCCCATCTACTTTACGGTCCTCACAATGAGCGCTGAAGGCTTCGCAGCTCGTTGTGAGAGTTGTCAAACTCGCAACTTTCTGGCCTCGCAATGTATGCCTTTGCCGCTCATTGCGAGCTTCTCCCCATTCTCTGACTTTTGTGTCTTTCCATTCCATGTGTCTGTTTCCCCCTCTTTCCCTCCCGCTGTCCCTATTCCCTTATTTCCCTCCCCTGTGTCTCCCCCCTCCCTCTGTCACCCCTGTGTCTCTTTACACCTTCTCCCTCCTCTCCCTCCCCTATGTCATTCTCCTCTCTCTACCTCCTCTGTGCTCTACGTGTTTGAAACCATTTTCGGGTTTGGGAAATATATCAATTTTCCCAAGCCCGAAATGTGTTTAGGATTTACTGGCTTGAAAAAAACTATTTTTTTTACAGCGGCCATTTTTTTTAAATGCCAATTGAATAGCACTCATTGCTTGGCCTGCAATGAGCGGCTTCGGCGCTTATTTCAGCCCCCATTCAAAGTTGAAGCCTAAGTCCTGAGGCACACACGTAACATTCCTGAGCGTTACCAACAAACTCGCAATTACGACAACTACATTTGTGATTCACTATCAGATGTCCATGTTCTGTAAGGGTCACAAGTCAGCTGAAAAGAAATGTGTGAGGACATTGAGAGATGATGATGTGAACTTTTTCAAGACTGTGGATCTAACAATCCATTAAATGGACTGGAATTGAGGATTACTTATCAATGAGCTGGAAAAATACCTCATGTACATATGAGTCCATTCTGAGTATTTTTATATGTTAAAGGACCACAAAAAAGTCACCGATATGTGCTCTGCATCATTAGATAGAGGGTGAGAATCTAGTCTATTTCGACACTGCATCCCATCAGAACCTCCTCTGACGTGGCGCATCTCAAGCGGCGCTGAGTCGACAGCTAGGCCATCTCTATGTTTGCCATGGGCACTCTCCACCCTCCCCCCTCAGACACGCCTCTCATAGCTCAAGGCCACCAGGTGATTCTGTGGTGCAGCCGCTCACCCCAGTGTTCTGACGGGATGCAGCGTTGAAATAGAAAAGGACAAAGGTTGTAAAATCAGAGTGAAAAAGTGTTTTAATTTTGAAAATTGATGAAGAATTGGTGGAGTTTTGATTAGATGAAATCTGTCTGTTTCAGTGGGCAAATTGTGTCTGAATTAGTAATGAGCTCTGTACCACACAGAACAATGATTAATTAATTAGATTCAGGTGTAGAAACTTTCAGTGAGTGAATCAGGCTGTAAATGACTCTTTGTAACTACTCAGATATGTTTTAGCAACATCAGCTTAGCTGGAGCAATAGCTCAGTCAGTAGATCATTTGTTTCAAAATCCAAAGGAATGGAGTTTGATTCCACCCAAATACTTATTTTTTATTGTTTTAAAAATCTGACATTGTAAATAAATAGCTCACAGTTCACCTAATTATTCAATATAAATGTATATAGTTAAAAACATGAATTTAGAGGGTCTATGTAAAAAATGTAATCTGAAGGGAATCATCTTGTTGCAATATTCTGCATTACAAAAATTAATTTGCATTTAGGCTTCCGCCTAAGTGGAATGAAAGAAATGACCCATGTGAGAATTTAATATATTTAGATAATAAATATCATATGATATCTAAATGCCATATTTTGATTAGATCCTACAACAATTTATGTAAATCTACTAGAATCAAACTTCGGGAAAGGGAGCTGAGTAAGATATGGATAACAGAAGTGTGGAATAATGCTTTTTGATTAGTAAAAACATCATCTTTATGTTCATTTTATAATGAACAGTTTTTTAAAGATGGTATCTGGTTACTGCAGAGATTAGCAAATTTGATCTATCTATTCAGCACGGAAGGATTGTGGGAAATAGGTTACCCTCTCGCGTATGTGGTGCGAGTGTGAGAAAATTCAGCCCTTTTGGTTTCAATGTTTTAATGTGCAAATATCTAAAATATCCAGAAATAAATTCAGCTTAGTTTGGTTCATATGATACTTCACATGGAAATTTATGTGTTATTCCCACATTGTAACTATCTGATATCCCATATCTTGCTTGTTGCAAAATGGGCCCTTGTAACATTTTGGAAAAGTGAATATGTTCCTGATTGGTCAGTTGTCATGATTACATTGTTTAGTGACTGTAATATTAACAGTAATTATGGATATGTCCAAGGGTGCATGACATTGTTGAAATGTAATTATGTGTTGCCTGTACATTGTTATCTTGTATCCTAGTTATGTTATAGAGGAAAATGTTATATAGAATATAATATATGTGGAAATGGTGAAAATGCTCTGCACAGAAGCTTAACTGCAGAACTTCACATCTGCACACATGCAGGCCTTAATTCAAGGTAGATGACTGCTCCTTAGAAGGCCTAAGCAAACACTTGAGATTAACATTAAGGTTTTTTTGTCCTAGCTAACTATAGACACCTGGTGAGTTTTTTTATCTCAAGGGCTTCTATAGCAATCAAGGTCGCAAGGCAGATGTGCTGACATCACACACATACACAAGGTACACAAGGGTGTGGTATGTTGGTCCTATGATTCAATAAATGTTCAGTCCTAGTCTCACATATCCACAGTGTGAGGATTTTTTTGTGTTTGTATCCTGAAATTGGGGAGTGGTTTTGTTGGAGGCCCCTAGTAACCTGAATCCAGTATTCTCTACCTGTACTTTTGGGCGTTCTCCTCTTCAGAAGCCATCTTTTGTGCCACAGAGAAAAAGAACCACATGATTCTGCTGGGGTAGGTTTGAACTAGGTTTATATCAAGCCCCCATGAAGAAGCAGATCGTGACAGTCAGAGGTTGCTAATACAGTTTCAAGAAATTGTGGATTGGAAAAAGATTGGTTCTCTTATGGCACTAGTAAAAAAAAGTTTTCATGCAAAATGGCTACTTTGGAATAATTATATAAAAAAAGTAGTGTTCTGATTGGTCTTCCCTTACTATTTTTCTGACTGGATCTATATACTATGAGTCAATACTATCTACTTTTAATAAATGTTGATTTGCTTTACCTCTGGAAATGTATGTATATATATATATATATATATATATATATATATATATTTATATATATATATATATATATATATATATATTGATTATTCTAAATTACTGTTATAAATATTATGTGAATAAATTTGTTATGAATGTTAATAAAAAAAAAGAGAAAAAAAAGAATTTAGTTAAGATTTTACAAACAGTTCTTAAAGCAGAGTGGGTTGGACTAGTGGAAAGTGAGTTTCATAAAATGTGTTCTAAATCAATCACTTTCACTTTTTTATTAAATAATGCATTTATTATCCGTCTATCTCTCTCTCCCTCTCCCCTACTTCTTTATCTCTCCTTCCCTCCCTCTCATTCTCTCTCCTTCCCTCTCCTTCCCTCCTTCTTTCCTTCCCTCCTTTCTACCTCCCTTCTCTCCCTCCCTCTCCCCCTTCGGCGCCCATTGTGGGCCTCACAATCCTATGTGCACATGCACAACCCACAACTTTGCGAGCGTTACACACAATCTCGCAGTACAACTGTATTAGTGATGTATATGAATGTATGTATATATAATTATATATATATATATATATATATATATATATATATATACATAAAAAAATAATACATTTTTTATAAAAAAACAAAAACAAGTAGAAGACAGGGGATTCAAACCCATGACTTGGCAATGAATGAATATGTATACATATATGTTCCCACCATATTATAAATGATTGTTGGGGTGAACTACCTACTCATAATTTCCACAACACAGGCTGAGATCCCGCTCCATGCTGATGATAGCCAGTAAGCTTGAAACAGCTGTACATGGATTGGATACTCATCCTGTGTTTATTCCAACCTTGGCTTTGCATTAAAGCTGTGTAATACAGCATGCATAAGCTTAAAGGAAGCCATGTTTGATAATGGCTACGGAATGAAGAGCGAAGCATTTGTAGCCACATTTGTGTGTCCCAGCTCAACTTCCCAGAATGCAGTGTAATAACAGTTTTTCTCGGAACTCTGAGCTGGAAGCAGGTTTTTTAACTTGCTTTAGACATTCAAATGTGAACACAGATGTACTTTTTATTTATTATATATATTCATATATATATATATATATATATATATATATATATATATATATATATATGTGTATATATATATATATATATATATATATATGTGTGAATATATATATATATATATATATATATGTGTATATATATATATATGTATATGTATATATATATATATATTTATATATATATATATATATATATATATGTATATATATATATATATATATATATATATATATACATACATAAAAAAATAATACATTTTTTATAAAAAAACAAAAACAAGTAGAAGACAGGGGATTCGAACCCATGACTTGGCAATGAAACAACAATCTATAAAGAAAGGTTGTTACCACTGTGCCGCCATAGTGCTTATCATTGTTCTGTAAATCCCTAATACAATGTGTTGCAGTTACAGACTTCAGCCTCATTATTAATGCAAGCTTTTGTAGGATGGCTTCAAAGGTGAAACTAAAATAAGAATATCTAAGTATTTTTGACAATTTTAAAAATGTAAACTCATTTTCACATGATTTTACACCCTCTAACTGATGGTGCAGAGCCCATATGGTGACATATGTGGTCCTTTAATAAATTGACTGCATCACACGATTAGGCTTTCTTGAACTTCTCTCCCCCATACTCCTTGATTAGTTTTTTCATACTTCTGGTGCACATGTGAACGATGACTACATTTGGAGAAGCTTTATATCAAGCTATTTACAACCAGAGACTGAGTTCTACACCTCATTTTTGGGACTGCTTTAGGATGATTTATTTACCTACTCAGGTAGAGACTTTTATTAATCCTGAAGGCTAGACTATAAACTTCTATACTTGAGAATTGAACAGATCCAGTATATCTGGGACATTATTACAATATATACATTTTTTTTTTCTATTGGATAACAGACATTTGGTTTATAGATAGAGGATTAGAGTGTACTGTGCACATGCACCTTGATATCACATATATAGTTGTGAGCGTACGGGTCGTTGCTCACGCTTGCGGGCTCGCGCAGCGAGCTCGCAAGAACTGCGTCCCTCGCGAAGCGAGGGACGCAGTTCCCCGCAAATGCGGGTCCTCGTGAAGCGAGGGCCCGCATTTGCGGTGATGGAGCATCCCAACGTCCCCGCAAATGCGGATCCTCGCGAAGCGAGGGTCTGCATTTGCGGAGGTGGAGGCTCAATGTCGGCTGTGTTAACACACACATACACACACACGACTTTTTAACAAAATAAACCCAACCTCCCAGCCAACAAAAACCCAACAACGTCCCCGCAAATGCGGATCCTCGCGAAGCGAGGGTCTGCATTTGCGGTGGTGGGAGCATCCCAACATCGTTTGTGTTAACACACACATACACACACACACAACTTCATAACAAAAAAATACTTAAAGTCGCCTCACACGCGCTTACACTCAGACACACAGACGCAAGACTTAACAAAAAAACAGTAAAAAAGGCCCCTCACACGCTCTTAACACACATACGCACGACTTAGAAACAAAGACACTGCGTCATACACGTAAAAGCTAACTGCGTATATCGCAAAAAAATACGGCAACATCGCTACAAAACACGGCCGCATCGGAAAAAAATAGGGCCGCGAAAGACCCATTCCAACCGCCGCGCATCAAAACATCACAAACACAAGAAATAAACACAATAAACACATAAAAAGCTTACTTACAGCACGGGGGGCATCCGGCACCTCCAAAAGTTAATTTACACGTCCATTTAAGTCCAAAACAAAGAGTTTAAACGGCCGAAAATCGGCTTAGCGAGAGAAAAAATGGCCGCCGAACAAAACGAAAACGAGGCTCCAGACGTCACTACACTACACTTACTCGCAATAATGAAACACATACTATGCGGAACGGATCACACTCATATTAAACACCATTTTAACCACTACTACGCACAAAATGGCGGATGGAACGCAAATTGTAAGCTGGAACGCAAATAGCGCATGCGTATTGCGTTCTAACGGTGTAACTTTCCAGAATCTTCTACAAGTTTATAAATACTGCCTATTTGACAGAGAAAAATACATTTCTACTCAGGTGATGAACAGAGTGACTTCAGACATAACTGCTGCTAAAACTTGAGAAGACAATTCTTTCCTAATTTAATAGTTTACATTGTGCAAATTACAACTGAGAGGTAAGCTATAATATATTACATTTTATTATCAAGACAGGACATCAAAAAAAATAAAAAAATAACAAAAAGAGGTTTATGTATACTGACATGTGAAACGCACATTTATGTGTATTGCCCCTGCAACAAAATTATCTTAAAACAAACTAATTAAACAACTACATTTAAATTACATTAGAAAAAAATAAGTTGGGACTATTAAAATATGACTCATGTATACTGATATGTGACACGCACATATATGTGTATCATCTATAGTCACATTTCACACACACATTTATGTATGTTGACCAAAAAAAAAAATAAGGTTAATTTAACAATTAAAATATGATTCATGTATAGTGATATTTCACACGCACACAAAAAAATTACTTTCAACTATGGAAATGTGCTTCATGTTTGTGACATATGTGTGTAGCCACCACCGAAAAATAATGTTAATTGAAAATAATTACAGAACTATATTTAAATGACATTAATTTACTGCAATTCAATAGATCGCCTAAAGCTTAATATTTCTACTTCTTTTAATATTCAAACAGACTCTGCATCAACAGCGTCTCTTAACAATTTACACTGTGCATTGTGAAGCACAATCCCTTTTAAACAACACCAACAAAGAAGAAGAGGTAAGATACAAAAATACATTAAATGCTGAAAAGGCCATGCTTTGCTAAATAAAAATAAAAAATTATATAATTCACTATTTCACTTTATTTTTCAAACAGACACTACAAGAAGACCGGCGGATTAAGATTGCCAGGAGGGGACCCTCTGTCATTCCACACTTCAATCAAGGTAAAGTATTAAGTATAAAAAAGAACCGAACCATCAGCCTCATTCAATTGCGAGTTGGCCAATTGAATAGGGCTCTATATAAGCACATAACAGATTTTTTAGACAGACATTTTTAGTTACTGAACTTTTAACCACAATCAAGGTCTTCACTAACTCAAAACTTCTGTCTAAAAAATATGTTATGTGCTTATATAGAGCCCTATTCAATTGGTGAAAACGCAATTGAATCAGGACCTAAATATGTTTAATGGCCGAGGGACTCATTCAAATGTGATTTGCCCATTTCAATAGGGCTCTATATAAGCACAGAGCATATTTTTTTACAGAAGTTTTTAGTTAGTGAAGACCTTGCTTTTGGATACAAGTTCACTAACTAAAAACTTCTGTAAAAAAAGATGCTCTGTGCTCATATTGAGCCCAATTCCATTGCGAAAAACCAAATTCAATGAGGCCCTCACAATATAACAAATCCAGCAACCAAAGGCCCTCATTCAATTGATATTTTGGACAATTCAATAGGGCTCGAAATAAGCACATTTAGAACCCTATTGAATTGGCCAAACTGCAATTGAATGAGGGCCAAAGTATGCAACATATGGTACACACAAACTGGTACACACAAAACAGGATTGTAACAAACACATAGCAAACTAAATTCATATTCTTTTTCAATGTTTAACAACCTTTAACCATTAGAAAAAACACTACATAAGTATAAGAAAAGTGGTGCCCATCAAAGAGGATTGTACGAAAACTCACACAAACACATAGCAAACTACATTTAAATTCTTATTTAATGTTTAACAACCTATAAGCCTTAGAAAGAAGCCTAAATAAGCATACCAACATTGGTGCGCACCAAACAGGATTGTATGAAAACTCACACAAACACATCGCAAACTACATTTAGATTCTTATTTAATGTTTAACAACCTATAAGCCTTAGAAAGAAGCCTAAATAAGCATACCAACAGCAGTGCCCACCAAACAGGATTGTATGAAAACTGACACAAACACATAGCAAACTACATTTAGATTCTTATTTTATGTTTAACAACCTATAAGCATTAAAAAACAACATTAATAAGCATACCAACATTGGTGCGCACCAAACAGGATTGTATGAAAACTCACACAAACACATAGCAAACTACATTTAGATTCTTATTTAATGTTTAACAACCTATAAGCCTTAGAAAGAAGCCTAAATAAGCATACCAACAGTGGTGCGCACCAAACAGCATTGTACGAAAACTCACACAAACACATAGCAAACTACATTTAAATTCTTATTTAATGTTTAACAACCTATAAGCCTTAGAAAGAAGCCTAAATAAGCATACCAACAGTGGTGCGCACCAAACAGGATTGTACGAAAACTCACACAAACACATAGCAAACTACATTTAGATTCTTATTTAATGTTTAACAACCTGTAAGCCTTAGAAAAAAGCCTAAATAAGCATACCAACAGTGGTGCGCACCAAAAAGGATTGTACGAAAACTCACACAAACACATACCAAACTACATTTATATTCTTATTTAATGTTTAACAATCTATAAGCCTTAGAAAAAAGCCTAAATAAGCATACCAAAAGTGGTGGGCACCAAACAGGATTGTAGAAAACCACAGAAATAATGTCATTTTTTAGTTAATACAAATACATTCAAATAAAATAACATTTTCATTTTTATTTTATAACAGATACTGCGTCAAGAACATCGGACCAGGAGTTTCAACTGAGGACCAGACCAGTGGACGAGGACTTTCAACAGAGGACCAGACCATTGGACGAGGACTTTCAACAGAGGACTACACCATCGGACGACGACTTTCAACAGAGGACCAGACGATTGGACGAGGACTTTCAACACAGGACCAGATCATCAGACGAAGGCTTTCAACACAGGACCAACAAAGATTCTGCTTCAAATCAAACTTCAACCAAGGTACAGTATAACAAGTAAAAAAAGAGAAAAATTAATTAATATTCTTCTTTAATATTTAACCACCTATAAGCCTTAGAAAAAAGCCTACAGAAGCATACCAAAATTGCGGCGCACCAAAAAGGATTGTAGAAAAACACAGAAATAATGGCATTTTTTCATTAATACAAAGACATTCAAATAACATAACATTTTCATTTTTATTTTATAACAGATACTGCGTCAAGAACATCGGAACAGGAGTTTGAACTGAGGACCAGACCAGCGGACGAGGACTTTCAACAGAGGACTACACCATCGGACGAGGACTTTCAACACAGGACCAGACCATCGGACGAAGGCTTTCAACACAGGACCAACAAAGAATTTTCCTTGAAATCAAACTTCAACCAAGGTATAGTATAAAAAGTAAAAAAAGAGAAAAAAAAAATAAAGATCATAGCTTTGCATCGATGTCAACAGAAAATAAAATTTAAAATAAACCACCGGTAACTATAACTGTTGAGAAAATATAACTAACACATTTTTCATCTATCTCTTATTTGTCTTTTAGGGCCAATAATCTTTAACAGTAAATACAAACTTCAATGTAAACTTAAAAAAAAAATTGGCATAGTCCAAAAAAGTCTAAAAACACAGAATCTATACAATTTGTCATTGTAACATTCCAGTCCTAAACCCTAATTTAATTGCCATTTGACAAATTGAATAGTGCTGTAAATAAGGACATAACATCTTTTTGAAAATACCTTTTTAGTTACTGAAACACTTGCTTTTGGATACATGTTTAATAAATAAAAACTTCTTTAAATAATTATCTGATGGCCTTATTTAGACTTTTATTCAATTGACCGCATTGAAATTGATTAAGTATAAAATGTAAACACACTATTGATAACAATTTGTCATGAAAAACAACTTAACATCTCAAAATAAACTAATGGTACATTATTTTATTTTTACAGATTAACATGGCTGATAACGAGAGTAAACAAGAAAAGAAAAGACGCCAAGCTAGAGAACGACGACAGAGAGCAGACAGCCAGCAGACACCGGAGAAGAAGGAAATTCGACGAGAAAAAGAACGCAAAAGAATTGCAAGCAAAAGACTGTCACTTGCAGAAATTAAAGATATGTCAAAAAAAGCAACAAAGCAAATAAAACATTTAGAACCTGTTGCTCAAACATCAGATGACATTTTACCAGAAAAAATACAAGAGATACCAAAAAAGCAACAAAGAAAACAAAGCATTTAGAACCGTTTCATGAAACATTACATGACATTTTACCTCAAACAATACAACATATACCAAGAAAAGCAACGAAAAAACAAAGCATTTAGAACCTGTTGTTGAAACATTATATGACATTTCACCTGATGAATATGAAAGTCAAAATCCTATATGCTTTGCAAATTGTCTTTTACTCAAGTCTTTAGCAGTAGAGGTTCATAGTTGTGGGGACATGACTACTCAATGTCAGTTTTGTGAGGCTTATTATTTTAAACAGGAGAGACCCAGAGATGGCCAATTTATTAGTTGCTGTCAAAAAGGCAAGTTCAAACTTCCAGAAAGGAAACAATTTCCTCTCTATTTACAAAACATTATGACTGAACCTACTTTTCCAAACTACAATTTTTTTAAAACAAACATAAGATCCTACAATAGTGCCATATCCTTTGCATCCATGGGGGCAACATTAGCTGCTAATGTACCAGGACATGGTCCTTACCGTTTTAAAGTCCAAGGACAAATTTATCATCGCACTTCCCATTTACATCCAGAGGAAGGAAATCAAAGAAAATTCGCTCAACTATATGTCCTAGATACAATGGAAGCTGTTGACCAACGTATGCAGATGGAAGAAAATAAAAAATGCTTACCCAGTGTTTTCATAGAGCTAAATAACATTGTGGACAACAATCCCTAAAGTAAAGCTTATAAAAAATTGGCAGAAGTAGAAAATGAACAATTACTTCATGCACAAACACATCAATTACCAATGCCGAAGGTTAATATGGTGCTTAAAAGAGACAGACATACTGATAAACGTCGTTATAACTTGCCAACATCAAATGAGGTTGCAATGGTGTTTCAAAATGATGAAGGAGAACCACCATTTCAAAGAGACATTTGAATATATCCTAGAAATGAGGAGCAACCGTTTATTAATATGAGTATCTTAAGTCCAAATTTAGATCCAATGACATATCCCATCTTTTTCCCACACGGAGAAGCAGGTTGGCAACCAAAATTAACTCTTCCCAGTTACCCAAATGCTAAAGCCAGAATCCAAAATAATATTTCTATGCTTGAATTTAAAGTAGCTCAAATTGCCATTCGCAATGTATTTAATCCAATTTTATGTGGTGGGAAACTAACACAACAATGGATTATTGATTCATATTTGCAAGTTAAGGCAAATAATTTAAACTTTATCAAATATCAACAAGATAAACTACGTGTAGAACAATATTCTGGATTAATGGACTATGTTGCTGACGCCATCATTTTACCATCTTCCTTTCAAGGATCTCCTCGGAATATGAGAGAAAGATACAATGATGCTATGGCTATTGTCACTAAATTTCGCAAACCCGATTTATTTGTGACATTTACATGTAATCCACAATGGCCAGAAATTACACTAAATCTACTTCTTGGACAAACTGCTTCAGATCGACCAGATTTAGTAGCCAGAGTTTTTAAGATTAAATTAAATGAATTAATACGTGACTTCACTATAAATCAGTTATTTGGCAAATGTCTTGCTTATGTATATACCATTGAATTTCAAAAAAGAGGCCTTCCACATGCACATCTTCTAATAATACTTCAAGAAAAAGATAAATTAGATACTTTGGACAAAGTGGATGCAGTCATTGTTGCTGAACTACCAGATCCAGAACTATATGGTAGACTATATGAGATTATTACTCGTAGCATGATTCATGGACCCTGTGGTGACCTTAATCCACAATCACCATGTATGGAAAATAATAAATGTTCCAAAGAATTTCCAAAAGATTATAGAGACAAAACCTATGCCAATTGTGATGGATATCCACTTTATAAAAGAAGAGAAGGAGATAGTGCCATTATTCGTGGAAAAAAGTGGACAATAGATATGTAGTACCCTACAATCCACATTTACTCATGAAGTACAACGCCCACATTAACGTAGAAGCCTGCACTTCCATCAAATCCATTAAATATGTCTACAAATATATTTACAAAGGTTACGATGCAGCTACTGTAGTCGTCAAGAGTGCAGACAACCCTGAAAGTAGTGAGTTAGTACATGATGAACTTGCATCTCATGTAGATGCTCGCTATGTCAGTGCGCCACAAGCTATGTGGCGGCTTTTAAAATTTGAAATGCATGATAGATCATATGCAGTATATAGGTTAGCAGTATATTTGCCACAACGACATTTAGTCTATTTCCATACTGGAAATGAAATGAATGCATTGGCCCAAAGTGAAGATCGTCACACTACACTAAATGCATGGTTTGCATTAAATTCCACTGATGCTGAAGCAACACAATACTTATATATTGAAATTCCATATCACTATGTTTTTGTGAATGGATTATGGAGACCAAGAAATTATTCCAAGAATTTACACAGTCAGTCCAAGAGATGTTGAACGTTTTTGCTTACGGATATTACTTTTAAATGTTCCAGGAGCACAAAGTTTTGAACAATTAAGAACTGTTAATGACATTGTATATGAATCCTTCCATTTAGCTGCAAGACATAGAAACTTACTCGCTGATGATACAGAGTGGGAAAGATGTTTAGAAGAAGCAGCACAATGTCAAATGCCACGACAGATGAGAGAAAAAATTGGCTTTTATTTGTATCTTCTCAAATGCTCCAAATGCATTAGCTTTGTGGGAGACTTTTAAAAGTAATATGGCTGAAGACTTTATGCGACGATACAATGAACCCATTGCACACTTAAAAGCGTTAATGGAAATCCAAGAAGTCTTTTTAACTCATGGATTAAGTTGTGCAAGTTTTAATTTGCCTGATCCAGGTCTTATAGATGACATTAACTTTGAAGACTATGACATTCAACTACAAGCAGAAAGAACAGAAGAAAGACTTGCAACTTTAAATACACTACAATTGCAAGCATTTCATGCCATTAAAAATGCTATAGATGATGACATGGTGACAGAGCGTTATTTCTATCTTGATGGACCTGGCGGATCAGGAAAAACATATTTGTACAATTTATTAATGAGTTCAGTACGAGCACAAGGAAAAATAGCAATGGCGTTTGCCACTACTGGAATTGCTGCACTTTTATTAGAAGGTGGAAGAACTGTTCATAGTGGATTTAAACTGCCAGTGCCTATTTTAGAAAATTCTGTGTCAGATATTCGCATGACATCCTTACAAGCAAAGAAATTGAAGAAATGTAAATTAATTATAATAGATGAGGCCACAATGATGTCATGCTATGCCCTCCAATGTATTGACCGTTTGCTTCGTGAAGTCAGGGATAATATTTTTCCATTTGGTGGAAAGGTAATGTTGTTGGGTGGTGATTTTAGACAAACATTACCTGTCGTTGTACATGGAAATCGAACAGACATTATCGAAACATGTATAAAGTCAAGTACAGTATGGAAACATTTTACCCATCTTCAACTGCAACAAAATATGAGATCAGAAGGCCAAACTGATTTCAATGATTGGCTTATTAAAATTGGAGAAGGCAGAACAGAAAAAATACTACATTTACCTGACGACACTGTAGAGATCCCACCTCATATGATTTGTCAACAAGATATTATATCGGCTATATTTGAAGGGAGCATAAATAACAAAGAATATTCCGAGCTTGCCAACCAAGTTATACTGACGTGTGAAAATAAAGATGCATTAATACTCAATAATGAAATCTTAAAAAAAATGAATGCACCACAAAGAAATTATCACAGTGCTGATTCTGTACTTGCTGATGACAATGAAAGTCAGGCAAACTTTTCAACTGAATTCATAAACTCTTTAACTCCTTCTGGAATGCCACCACATATTTTGCAGCTAAAAAAAGGTGCAATTATCATGTTACTGCGAAATATGAACCCCAAAAAAGGCCTATGCAATGGCACAAGATTAATTGTTCAACAATTAAAGGACCATTTTATAGATGCTGAAATTTTAACTGGGACCCATAAAGGAGAGAGAGTTTTCATACCAAGAATAGATTTAGCACCAAGTGAAAGTAGTCTCCCTTTTATACTTCAAAGAAGACAATTTCCCATTATTATGGCATTTGCCATGACCATTAATAAATCACAAGGTCAAACTTTCAAATCTGTGGGTATTTTCTTGGAAGAACCAGTTTTTGCACATGGTCAATTGTACGTTGCGTTGTCACGGTGCAAAAATCCACAGGCTATTAAAGTTTACATTGAAAACAATGAAAGTCAACGGGATTTATTAGAAGATGGACGTATTTTTACTAAAAACATTGTCTACTATGAAGTACTATAACTTTGCAGGATACAAATTAAAGATGCCAACATTTTTTAAAAGCATTCCAAAATACATAACAATTGGTTGTTTAATTCAGTCATAATTAATGGAAGTACTGTTTATGAATGATTCGCCTCACAAAATACTTGCCTTGCATTGTTAGTAAAAATTATGTTAAAATGTTAAGTCACTATGTTAATGTTTCTAATGTTACAAGTTTAAAAAATATGTTTTCAAGTTATTTCATTCAACAGATTACAAAGTGGATGTTAAGAGGTCAAGCACCTTTTAAGTCACAATGTAAATATTGTCTGTTATCTTAAGATTACTACCTACATTAATGTTTATCGCCAGTTTATGTGCTCAGTAATGAATTACTTTAATTACGTACGTTTTAAGAAGAGTTTTACGGTAAGGCCTTACTCTACATTCAATGTCTATTCAAGTTAACAATTATACGTCTTTGAAATTCAGATATTATTCAGGCAATGCCTTCCAAAATAATGTGTGCTATAAGCATGGGATTGTTATTTGTAATGTTACAGTTAGCACAACTGAACTATATCTTTTATTTATGTGTATGTTTATTTCTTTCTTGGCTGGCTAGATTTACACAAACATTCTTTAGAGTTAGGGCATCGAAGCAATACTGCATGTATTTGCATATACAGTACGGAATCTACAGTTCTTTTTATTCCTATATCAATTTTTATAGCTATGCAAGGTATAGAATATTTAAGTGTTTAGAATCCAAATCATAATGACATAATTAAAATGTAGAATTAAATGTTTATTTGAAAATCATTTTAATGTTTATAGATATGTGCAATGGTACATTCACTTTTCCAGCTTAGGCAGTAAGAATAATTAAATAGACAAAGGCCATTTTAATATTTTAAAACATAGTTTAGCTAGAAAAATGGATTTTGGCGTTGGGTGAAAGTGTCTCAATAAGCCAAGAAATGTATAATGCCTTTTGAATCTATTTCTGTCTTTATTCATATGACATAAAATAGCTTAGAGGTCACTAGAATAGGTAATGCAGTAGGGTTTGTATTTATATTTCACTTATCTACAAAATTACAGCTTCATTCAATTGTTACTTTTATCAGCTCCAAGTTCGCATGGGCAATATGGCGGCAACTTCCCTATTCAATTGCCTCCAATTTGGTGACTACGGATCTAGTTCCGAGTGAAGGCCCTGCGAAAATGGCCGACCTGCAACTCTGAGCTTACACCACTCTGAAGCCTTTGATGTTCCACTTTTGCAGGCCAATTTATGCAAATCCCTATTCAATTGCCCGATCCCTCACATGCCAAAAAAGTATCCCAGCTCGGAAAGAGCAAATGCAGGACAAAGTCCTGCTTGGTGCTCAGAAGCCCTTATGTATGGACCCCGATATGTCCCCAGTGCACCTAACAACCTCCCCACACTCCTACATTAGACCCCAATGATGCAGGGGTTCCCACTGAGACCCCGCAGGGTCCCCACATTAACTCTTTGCTGAAGGGGTTTGATTGGTCCCCCCATAGTGTGCCCACATTAACCCCATGCTGGGGGTCCCCATCGGGACCCCAGGAGTGTCCCCACATGTACCCTTGCAGTGGGGGTCACGATCGTGTCCCGATGGGGACCCCTTGCCTTGCGGTGTTAATTTTAGGTGACGGTGGGGGTACTTAGCTATTTGCCCTTTAAGGACCCGTGGAGGGAATATTAACAGCATGTGGTTAATGTGGGGACCCTGCGGGAGTCCCACGTTCAGGACCCCCGCATCATTGGGGTTCAGGTGGGGACCCTGCAGCAGGGTTACATATTTGGAGGCTGCGAGAGCACTCGCAGATTTGAGAACCGTCAATCATGACGGTCTCAACTACCATTGGCTGACAGTGAGCAGAAGCTTGTACTCGCAAGCACAGCTCTGCCTACGTTGGGAACCTGGGTTTCCGAAATCAGATGTCGGGCAGCATAACTCACCCATGGCTAATTGAATAGCCTCAGAAACTCAGGAGAAAAACAGCTTGCAGCTCACTCGGAGACATCCGACCCTCTGCGAGTGAGCTGCGAGCTGGCAATTGAATGAGGCTGTTTGTTTTTAAAGAAGACACAGTCAATGCAGCTTTTAAAACATTTGAACTTTAGTGTTTTGGGGGTGTAGTAGAGCTCAACAGCAAATTAAGGGTCCTATACTATTAGATGCGCACAATTCATAACGTTTTCTTTTCTTCTATAAAAGTTTAGATGTATTCTATTGACTCCAGCTCGAAAATTCTTTCCCCAAGGCTGAACTCATAAACCCTGCCATTTATAGGTCAGACTTCAGGGAGCATGATCATATAATCTGAATATAATTAAGCCTGTAATTTACTTCTAAGATGCAGCCAATAGTAAATGAGACATCCTGATATCAGTAAAACATGGAAGTTAGACGTAATCTGCAATCAGAGGCTATGAATGAATTAGTGCAATCAAGCAATTTAAAATGGATTCCTGTACTTATAAAATGTTTTTGTCTCCATTGAGTACACATCTGCTAATATTGTTAGTTCAGTACATACAAACAAGTGTCTCTTTTCTGGAACTGCAGTGGATCTTTACCTATGTATACAGCCTATAAAATCTGAACATGAGTAATATATACAACATGCAGTTTGGGATTTTGCATAAAGACTTAAGGGTAGATTTAATAAATCAGCTCTGTGATGAGGCACAAAGAGGTTTGACACACAACAAACAGCCATTACAGGTATTTACTAAATTGTGTGTGTGTTCACGTCTGACATCCAGTGACCATATGGACGCAGCATGCCTGGCACATCGGTCTGTGTTTCTGGTTGTGTTTATCCATATGGTTTTGTTTGGCAAAAATACTGGAGTGAGTTGCCAGTTCCTTCTCCAGTGGACCGTGCTTTACCTGAGCTCTCTGCAATGACCTGCCCACCTTGGGTGACCCTACATGGTATAGCTCAAAGCTTCATCAAAGTACACAAGCCCTTTCACCATAACAAGATAGTGATCCAGAAGGGGATCAAACTAGTAGGCTGTCCTAAATTGTTTTCTGACTGATCGCCACTGCTCAGAATGATAACAGCTTCTGTGGTAGATGCTTTCTTCCCCGACCCTCCTGGGGAATCTAAAAGTGAGAAATATATCAGATGAAGTGTTAAACACTAAAGTTCAAATGTAATTTATAAAATCTGCATTACTTTTTACTTTCTCTTTTAATGCTAATTAGATAATAACTAGGCAAATTCCACTTTGTTGATCACAATTGTTCTTTTAGTGATGGAAGTGGAGAAAATACATTTTCACTATTTCATGGTTAAAATATCAGTAATTTAATGAATACCCTTCTGGATCGCTACCTTGTTTTGGTGAAGGGGCTTCCGTACCTCAATGAAACTTTGAGCTATACCATGTAGGGTCACCCAAGATGGGCAGGCCATAGCAGAGAGGTCAAATTGCATTCCACTGGAGAAGGAACTGGCAACTCACTCCAGTATCTTTGCCAAACAAAACCATATGGATAAACACAACTAGAAACACAGACCGATGTGCCAGGCATGCTGCGTCCATATGGTCACTGGATGTCAGACGTGAACACACACACAATTTAGTAAATACCTGTAATGGCTTTTTGTTGTGTGTCAAACCTCTTTGTGCCTCATCACAGAGCTGATTTATTAAATCTACCCTTAAGTCTTTATGCAAAATCCCAAACTGCATGTTGTATATATTACTCATGTTCAAATTTTATAGGCTGTATACATAGGTAAAGATCCACTGCAGTTCCAGAAAAGAGACACTTGTTTGTATGTACTGAACTAACAATATTAGCAGCTGTGTATTCAATGGAGACAAAAACATTTTATAAGTACAGGAATCCATTTTATGTTTGTTACATCAAATCCTGATCAGGGTTTCTGATTGGAGTTATCAGTGGAAGGAGAAGTGTGGGAAGAGGAACAGACTGAAAGTGTAGGCTTTTGTTTGATAATTGGATAATATTAAAACTGACATCAAACACTTTCTGAAACAGAAGCAAATGGATTGCTTCAGGAAATGCAAGAACAGAAATGGAGATGCCCTCTCACACACAAAGTGTTCCCTAATGTATCATGGATGCAGAGCCAATGTGCCAGATGTTATTTTAATTAAAAGCTATCGAAATTACTTTTTGATGTTTGTTTTTCTTTTTTTTGCATTGTTGAGTAATTTTCAATTCTCCACAACCTCATGGATTGTAACACACCCGGCACATCTTTATGTCCATGGTCATGCTTATCCACTTAGTTTTCATGGCATAGATAATGTAGGGAGTTGCCACTTCCTTCTCCATTGGGCCACATTATACAGCTCCTGGTATTCCTAGTTGATCATCCAACCCTGCTCAGCTTCAGGGTGGTGTGACCCCTTGGGTACCTGATTGGAATCAAACCCAGCTTGCAGCAGTGAAAGCACCGGATCTTAACGACTGGACCACAAGGGAAACTAATGACATTCTTAATCAGACCCAAAGTTTTGTTCAGTGGTAATTTAATCAAGAGTCTGTGTCAGTCTTATGGGCGCTCCTTCTGAAATCATGCAATTGAGCCCTGTGTTGGTGAAATAAGCATTACTGTTTGTGAGTGGATAGATGTTAGGAATTCGAGAAATGATATAATCTAAAATGTTCTGTTATGCATTTAAAAGGGTATGTTTTATTCTCCATGGAAAATAACCTATCTTCATTGAAGAAAATTAACAGTAAAACAGGCAAACACGATGACCCTGTTTTATCAAGCATCTTATTGGAATACACCTTCCATTACAACAGGTAATACACCACCATGTACGAAAAAGAGTGTTTATCAAGTAGCCATTAAATACAAAAGAATACATGTTCATCCAGCCTGAAGGCAGAAGGGGTGGTGAACAGTTTAAACATGAATATTGATATGCCAGTAGTAATGTTTTAGACCAAATTTGACTATTTATTTTCTTAAGCTGCTGTTAGAAATGGTGGTAAATAAAGGGGAAATCAGTCATTTAAAATGTAAAAATGATTTTAATAATCACATTAATTATAATAAATGAAATACTAGTTATATAGTAAATATTAATAAAGGGTAATGTTAGTATATATGATTATAATCGTTCGGTATATTAAATTATAATTTTTTAGCATTAATACTTTTTTAAATATTATTAATAATATTCTATGACTTGTCAGTTAAAATAAATATACATTTATTTGTACATGTTATGTAAAATTTATTTTTTTTCTAATATTTAATATGCCTCCCTTTGAAACCCATACATACATCATCCATTACAACATGTTTATATGTATACAAATATATTTTCTGTTGATGAATTCACATACACCTCTTTATAAATGTTCTGATTTCAGTGGTGACGTATGGAAGTGATTGAATATATCAAAGTGCCATCACCCTTTCACTGATGTGTGTGTGACCTACCTTTACCGTACCAGTAAGTTAAGAGGGAGTCTAAACAAGGGCTAATGAAGACCCTGTTATTATTATTTTTTTCTTATCTGATTTAAATTAAAACAAACTGAAACAAAAGTCATAATTTGATGAAGTTTAGATATCCATAGTTTAGACTGCCCTCCTGTTTCCCTTAACTGGTATGGATAGATGAGGACCAAACAATCCCACACTGTATTTATATAATTTTTCTTCACTATAGATCTATTATTTTTCTAACAAAAAAATAACCTTTTAAATGCATGTGAGAAGTCTTTGGATTGCATTGGAAGAGTAGAAAACCACTCAAAACTGGGGAATATTTTACTGTGTATGATGTGCTGTTATATATCCATAAATAAACAGAGAAACCATATTAAAAGAGTGAAATTAGATTAATCGCTAAGGAATGGAATTTAGAACAGCTTGCTGAGTAATTTATAAGTAACCTTAATGGCAATAACAGAGGGTAGCATTTTATTTCCAAATGCAATGCCATGCTGTGTACAGCAAGCAAATCAAATGTGGGCAACCACATTATAAAAAGTGCAACTGTATTGTTTTTATCATAGCTCCAGGGTCTGTTTGTACTTTTACCTTCAGAAAGCTTGAGGGACTTAATTTGTTCCCTGGATATTCAGCATCTGCTTTCTTTGACACCATAGGCAATAAATGACATTACATATGAATGCTAAAACCAAGTAGATAAAACAGCAGTGTGCCATAATAATAAAAGGTCTGTGACAAGCTGTCCAACACAAAATGTATATTTCAAATTGCTGACCAAAAGTCTGTGAAAGGAGCTAAATTATCATGTCTTCTTGTCATGCCAATTCTCAAATCCTTGACAAGGAATCTTAGTGTAAATTGTGACCCTGAAGATTTTAACCATTATCAACTTAGAATGCAGACATCATCATGGAGATGTTGCAATATTCCAACTTGCTTCTCATGATCAATTTGATTAACAACCTATATATAGGATTCATAATTTAGTGGGTAACTTTTTCACTCTATCATTAGTCAAGTGAACATAAATAGAAGATGAAATGGTAAAATCGCTGAAATAAGACATGTACATCTTCTGGAGGCCCGTAGTGCGCAGGGCTCCCGTAGCCTGGAGGGTCTCGTGAACCGGCAGAGCCCTGCGCACACTGATTGGTCAGCAGGCTGACTGGCCATGGGAAGGAGCCGGCAGGGCTGTTGGCGCGCGGTGAGTGCCATTTTGGCCCACTCTGCGGCCGGCCACCAATCAGATCACATCCCCCTGGTGCTGACTAATCTTTAGTGAAGAGCCATATTTGTCCTGCATTGTGTGTGGGGTGGCTGTCTGTGTCTGCTGTACTTTTTGTGTTTTCCGTTTGTCTTTGTCTGTTTTTTTGCGGGGCTTAGGTGGGCTCTTGCATTTTTTATAGGGCCCTGGGGTGGGTGCTGCTGAGCTCCTTATTGGTAGATTCATATATATCTATATCAATATATCTATATCTATATATCAATATATCTATCTATATCTATATATCTAGATATATCTATATCTATCTATCTATCTATCTATCTATCTATATATATATATATATATATATATATATATAAATTATCTAGATATAGATATATATTTATATATATATAGATATATATATAGAGATATAGATAAATATATATATATATATATATATATATAGATATATATCTAGAGAGAGAGAGAGAGATATCTATATCTATATTGTGACCATTTGCCCCCTAGAGGATGATGCCAAGTAAAGAAGTATAAAGAGTTCTTGACAGGAGTGACGGAGTTAACTCCTGAAGAACTACTAATTGGTGCAGGTGCAGTTTTACTTTAAAGCCTGGAAAGCAGACATGGAAAGGGGGTGGCTCTGGCCTAAGTTGTGTGCTGCTGCTGCTGCTGCTGCTGCTGCTGCTGCTGCAGCTGCAGCTGCTGCTGCTAGGCAGCTGCTAGCAGCCAGAGCAAGCCACAAGAGAGGAGCTTGCTGGCTGATCCTGTGTGGATCTGCATACTGGACTTTAAAAGCAAATCCTGAATGAGAAAATCTTGTTTTACTGTGGCTGCTAGTTTTGGATGACAGAAAGAAGTGTGTGCTGTTGTGAAGTCGCTGGACTAACAGAGCGGTCGGAAAGAGTAACTCCATAGTCAGGAGGTGAAGCTACAAAGGCACCAAGTAAGTGAATGACAGACTGAGGAGGATTCCCAGGCAGAGTAGCCTAAAAAGAGACAAGGTCTATGCCAGTGAGGAGTCTGGGAGTTGCATCCTGGTGTCAAGTACCTGTTTTATACAAGTCTTGAGAGAGCTGTGCTACAGACTGAAGCATATGGGAGAGACTGGTGAGCCCTATGTTTCATCCACTGTTCCTTATTTAAAGATGTGGAAAAGACTTCTGATCAAATAAGAGACTGTTTGTATCCCGGCCACAAGGTGGCACTGTAAGAGACTGTTTGTATCCCGGCCACAAGGTGGCACTAGAAGAGACTGTTTTCTTTATGAATTATAATTTCTCTGGAGCAGAGAAGCTGACCGGGTATAGTCAGGGTGTTCCTGTACGTTTAGTAAGAAACGTATATGTAGATTTTTATTTAAATTTTTCTACTTCTAATCCTTGTTTATGAGCCCTATTAATAAACAAGTCTTCTGCATCCTAAATCTGTATTGCGGAACCTTTTGTCATAAAGAATTCCTGTGGCAAACGGCCACCCTTGTCACTATATATATATATATATATATATATATATATATATATGAATAATCAGAGTATTGCAGTATATAGTAATACCTTTTTTATTGGACAAACATATTTATAGGTTTCATGACGAGTTTTCGTCTCCTTGTCGAGTCAGAGAGTATTGACTCTGACTCGACAAAGAGAGGAACGCTCTCAAACTCTATATATATATACACACACAGATCCCCTGCCCGCACAGCTGTACAGGGCTCAACGTTTGCTACGATTTCAATGACGGCATTTGGAAATGGAACATGCAGCAACAAAATCCACGATTTAGAGGGGAGGCAGCATTGGCGAGCCACCAGAAAAGGGGCAGGAAACTGGTGTTGCTGGACGCAATGCTCTCGTGGCTCTTAGGTTCTGGTAAGGTGGGGGATAGGGCATCGGCAGCACAATTGGGACCGAGGTGGCTTTGCCATTCCATTTGAGATGGAATTGACCGGCAGCTTTCCGTCTTATTTAAAATCGGCGGACGAGTACCCCGGAGTGGTGCGGGAAAAAATTGCAAAGGAAGTGAGCTTGGGTAGAATGGTGCCGCCAATAGAGCGTTTGCACGTGTCACCACTATAGTTCCAAAGAATGAGCTGGGCAAGTTTAGGCTTATTCACCACTTATCGTACCCGGAGGGAGCCTCTGTGAATGACGGGATTGACAAGGATTTGATGTGATGCCACGATTAGTGCGGGACGCGAGCAGTGGGGCTTTGATGGCAAAGGTTGATGTGGATTCGACTTTTCAGCTTCTGCCGGTGCATCCATCCAGCCAATATTTGCTGGGATGTCATTTTGGTATGAAGTACTACGTGGGCCTCTTCTTACCATGCTCCATTTCATGCGCCTACTTTGAGACGTTTAGTACGTTTACCAGCAGTAGTGGGAGCTCTGTCGGGCAAATGGTTAGATTAGAGAGAAATAGGATTTTTGAGTCTGGTCATTCGGCCTTCTAAGGAGTTAATTGAAGCATTTATTTTGGTTAGCATGCAATGGATTTGAGCAAAGGCTCATCAGGTAGTATACTTGCTTGTTGCTGTTGCATACTGCTTCTTAGCAGGAGGTAAAGTTTGGTATTTCCGGCTGAAGCTGGATATAGTTTGCATCTGTCACTAAAATTCCTGGATGATCCTAGGAACCGTAGGAGGAACTGCTGCCAGCTACTAGTGGTGGTTTAGTTGGTGAGAATGCGGATTGAGAGGGTAGGCTCTCCACATTGGAAAGTATATATATATATATATATATATATATGTGTATGTGTATATATATATATATATATATATATACAGTATCTCACAAAATTAAGTACACCCCTCACATTTTTGTCAAAATTGTATTATATCTTTTCATGTAACAACACTGAAGAAATGACACTCTCCTACAATGTACAGCCTGTATAGCAGTGTAAATTTGCTGTCCCCTCAAAAAAACTCAACACACCGTTTGCAACAAAAGTGAGTACACCCCTAAGTGGAAATGTCCGTCAACATGTATCAATATTTTGTGTGACCACCAATATTTTGTGTGGCCACCTCCAGCACTGCCTTAACCCTCATGGGCATGGAGTTCACCAGAGCTTCACATGTTGCCACTGGAGTCCTCTTCCACTCCTCCATGATCCCCCACCTTCTGTTTGAGGATGCCCCACAGGTTCTCAATAGGGTTTAGGCTTGGTGATATGCTTGGCCAGTCAATCACTTTAACCTTCAGCTTCTTTAGCAAGGCAGTGGTCATCTTGGAGGTGTGTTTGGGGTTGTTATCCGAGGGGAGGGGGATCATGCTCTGCTTCAGTATGTCACAGTACATGTTGGCATTAATGGTTCCTCGATTAACTGTAGCTCCCCAGTGCTGGCAAAATCTTCAGTGTTTTCACATGAAATTATATAATAAAATATTTACAATGTGAGGGGTGTACACACTTTTGTGAGATACTGTAGATTAATAATGAGTATTGCAGTATAATTTGATACCTTTTGTATTAGACAAATGTCTTATTTATAATGATGAGCTTTCGATAGGTTCAACCTCTCTTTATCAAGTCTGAAGCAATCCTGACATGAGATGGAACCCTCAGTTTGAATAAAAACAGCAGATGCAAAAAGAGTGGAGACAGCATCTGACATCATCAGGTAAATACCTATATGGGGAATAAGCACAACATACATCAATATATACATGAAAAAACAGATCACTGTAGTCCACTGTGATATCTTTCCTGTAGGACAAACATCTCACTAAGAGTGTTAAGCCTGTTATGGTATAATAATAAGAAAATATTCTGATAATGTGTTAGAAAACCCAAGTGCTTATTAAGTCCTGTATTTTTAGTGTTGAAGAATGCAATCCTCTTTATTTAAAATGATTTTCTCTCTTAGATGTTTTAAAATTTGAGTATATTGACTTAAGATTTTTATGGAGTGATCATTCTGGCTAAAATGGTGTCCCACTGGGCTACAAAAACTGTCTTCATTATGCCTGTGTCACATAAAGTACATTGTATTATATAAACCACGTTGGATGATGTGCATGTATACGATCCTTTGATGTTACAGGTCTTGTTATGTGTGGCTGTATCTTCATTATAAATGTTTTGACATAATTTACAGGTACTTTTGTTACAAAGTTTAGTTTCCATTTTTTATATTAAGTTTTTCATTGGCCAATTTTCTGCTGACAAGTTTTTGTTTCAGTTTTGGTGGTTGTTTAAATGCAATGATGGGAAGTTTTGGGATTATATCTTTTTATTCAGTATCTTCAATTAGTGATGGCTGTAAATCTTTGATTATTTTCCATATTTTCTCTAACATGCATGGGATGTGGTGACTAGAGGTACATGTGAAGTAGTTCCTTTTGTTTTGTAGTTTAATAAGTGTTCATGGGGTATTTTCATGACAGTGGTTATTTTTTTAGTAATAATACTGGCTTTTTATCCCTTTTGTATGAAAGATTCAGACAGTGTTTTTAAATGTGTATCTTGGTCTCCAGTGTTTGAGCAAATCCGACGTTATCTAATAGCTTGATTATGGATGATGGCTTGTTTAGTGTGGGAGGGATGAAAACTGTTGCTGTGTAGGTAACTACATCTGTCTGTGGGTTTTTCTATATATAGATGAGTGGAGAGCGCCATTGGTGATGGATATAGTAGTGTCTAGAAAGTTTACCTGTTCTGTAGGGAAATCCATTTTAAGTTTTATAGATGAATGGAAGGTGTTGAATGAAATGTGAAAGTCTCTGAGTTTGCTTTCTCCTTCTGTCCATATGATAAACAGATCATCTATGTAATGGTAGTACCTGCATGGTTTGTAAATGGATACAGAGGAGAATGTTTCTTCTAGATTGGCCATAAATAGATTTGCTTATTGTGGAGCCATTTCGGTACCTATGGCAGTCCCCATCATCTGTAGGTAGGTATCTTTGTTAAAAGTAAAATAGTTGTGGGTAAGGATAAATTCTATTAGTTTTACAATAATATCAGGATCATATTTATTGTTTTGCTTGTTTGTTGAACGAAACTTAAAGCATGCCTCAGTGCCATATTTGCATGGGATGTTGCTGTAAAGAGACTCTACATCCATGGTAACAAATAGTGTGTTAGCAGGTATGTTTTTAATCTGAGTGAGTTTGTTGAGAAAGTCAGTGGTGTCTTGTATATAGCTACTGGTGTTACTAAATAATGGTTTAAGGATGGTCTACAACAAATCCAGATATCTGTTCAGTCAGTGTGTCCATACCTGTAACAACTGCTCTCCCTGGGTTGCCTTGTGTGTGGATTTTTGGCAGTAGGTAGAAAGTCCTATATACAGTAGACTCTCAGTTAGCCAGAACTCAAGCAACCAGAAAAAAAATCAATAATGTACTTTAAATACAAATTAAAATGTACAGGGATCAACATTTTTTGACGGGCAAGTCGCTAGTAATAGTAATAAAAAGCAACGTAACTGTTTTGTGGAGCCAATCCTTGCTAAATGCCACTTCCAAGACATCCCAATACTTTTTGTTTGTGCATGTCCAAGTGGTTCCTTTTAAAGATGTTTAATTTTGTTTATGGGATATAACCACTATTTATTGTTTTTTTTTCCATTCTTTTTTTTGTTGTAGTTTTGTAAAATTGTACATAGTTTCGAATGTGAAATATTGGTCCTCTAAAAAAAGGCTAAGTGACATTAAATTCCAGGAAATTAAACCACTATTCTCTATGTTTACAAAACCTCATAGTACACAATGTTTTTTGTAAAAATACATCCATTGTGTAATAGATCACCCTGACTTGGGTTGTTTTCAATTGAAACTTTAATATCATCTGGATTTGTTCACCTTGAAAAAGCAACATAGAGTTGTACATGTGCAAAAAATGGTTCCTGTAAAAAAAAAATACCCACAGACTTAAAAGTTCGTCCTTGGGATTTATTTATGGTAATAGCAAATGCCATGATAACTGGAAATTGTCTACTTTGAAGGACAAAAGGCAAACCACTCTCACTTGGAGCCAAATCAATTCTTGGTATAAAAAAAGGTTATGGGTACAAGTCATAATTTCTGCATGTATGAAATTATCTTTTACATCGTGCACAATTTATCTGGTCCTATTACAAAGTCCTTTTTTTGGATTCATATTTCTCAATAGCATGACAATTGCCCCTTTTTTCAATTGCAAAACAGAGTGTTAAAGAATTAATAAATTCTATACTAAGTTAGATTCACTGTCTTTATCATCATCCAGAACTGAATCTGCACTGTAATAATTATTTTGGGGTGAGTTGATGAATTTTAACATTGCGTTATTTAGATTCAAGGCATCTATATTTTTGGATGTTAATATCACTTTGTTTGCAATGTCTGAGTAATCATCGTTATTGAGAGTTTTTAGAAAGGTTGCCGAAATTAGTGATTCCTTGCAAACCATTTGTGATGAAATTTCAATTGTATCATTGGGTAAATAATTTATTTGTGGATGTTTTCCTTCTCCAATTTGAATGAGCCAATCATTGAATTTGTTTTGGCCTTCAGATCTCATATTTAATTCTAATTTGAGGTGTGTAGATATTTTCCACAGTTTACTTGTCTTGATACATGTTTCAATGATGTCAGTCCTATTTCCATGTGGCACAACAGGTAATGTTTGCCTAAAATCTCCTCCTAACAACATCACCTTTCCACCAAATGGCAAATTATTATACATCACTTCCTTTAATAATCTATCAGTACATTGCAAAGCATGAAATGACATCATTGTTGCCTCATCTATGATAATTAATTTACTTTTTTATTTTTTGTTTGTGTGTAAAGAGTTCAGTTGAATATCTGACACTGATGTTTCGAAAATGGGAACTGGCAGTTTAAATCCATTATGCACAGTTCTGCCACGTTCTGACAAAAGTGTGGCAATTACAGTTGTTGCAAATGGCATTGCTATTTGACCCTGTGCTCGAATGTAATTCATCAAACAATTGTACAGATAAGTTTTTCCTGATTCACCAGGGCCATCTAGATAGAAATACCGGTCTTTGACCATTTTATCATCTGTAGCATTTGTGATGGCATTAACTGCTTGCAATTGTAATGTATTTAAAGTTGCCAGTTTTTCTTGTGTTTTTTGTTTTTGAAGCTCAGTGTCATAGGGATCAAAGTTAATGTCATCTGTAAGTCCTGGATAAGGCAAATTAAAATTTACACAATTTAATCCATGAGCAAGAAATTTTTCTTGAATTTCCATTGACGCTTTTAAGAGTGCAATGGGCTTATTGTAACGTTTCAAGAAGTCTTCACACATATTTAATTTAAATGTTTCCCACAAAGCAAATGCATCAGGTACATTGCAAAAGATGCAAATGAATGCAAATTGTTCTCTCATTTGCTTTGGCATTTTACATAGTGCTGCTTCTTCCAGACACCTCTCCCATTCTGTATCATCTGCAATAAAGTTTTGATGACTTGCAGCTAGAGATGTCGCGGACAGTTCGCCCGTAGACTATTCATTGCGATTTTGGCATGTTCGCATTCGCAGTGGACGACGAACACATGCGCTTTTCGGTTCGCCCCCTATACTTTATCATTGAGGAAACTTTGACCCTGCACCTCACAGTCAGCAGACACATTCCAGCCAATCAGCAGCATTCACTCCCTTCCAGGGCTTTCCATCTGAAGGACAGCATACATTTTAGAATCATTCTGAAGCTGCATTCATTGTGAGAGGACAGATAGTGTAGCTGCTGGAGATTTAATGGGGAAATAGATAGCCAGGGCTGTGTATTTAGCTTCCACTACAGACCTGATGGACTCATCTGATATCTGCTGCAAGGACAGCAACCCAAAAAGCCCTTTTTAGGGCTAGAACATCATTTATTTTATTATATATTTTTTTCTGTGTAAACTAATTGCTTATGCCTGCCTGCCAGCGTGTGTGTGTGACAGGCTAACAACTAATAGCTTATATTGTGCTCAGTGAAATAAAACAACACTTTTTTGACTGTAATAGATTGAATAGCAATTGCCTGCCTACAGGCGTGTGTGTGAAGCCTATTGCATCTGCCAACTTTTGCCAGTGTACAGTGATACGTCATATCTGGTGCAACCGTAGTGTACAGTGACATAAAAAAACACTTTTTTGACTGTAATCGATTGAATATCAATTGCCTGCCTACAGGCGTGTGTGTGAGGCCTACATCGCCTACTCTGCAAACTTTTGCCAGTGCACAGTGACACTTATATCTGGTGGCACCTTAGATTGCACGCTCAGTGCCCCAAATTTGAAGTGGGAGGACCGACCAAGCATCTTCTTCCATCTCCTGCTTCCAAAAATCCATGCCATATACACGGCCCCTGATAGGTGACGTAACAGGTATCAAACGGATAGGAATAAATAGTACAACTTAATACACCACTCCTATCTGGTGGCACATTACATTGCACGTGCTGTGCTCCAAATTCGAAGTGGGAGGTCTGACCAAGCATCTTTTTCCATCTCCCTGTTCCAAAAATCCATGCCATATACACGTCCCCTAAAAGTGGACGTAACAGGGATTAAACCGATAGGAATAGTACTACTTAACAGTACACACCTTATAATAACGCAGACAGAGGTAACGCAGAGAGAGGAGTCTGAAGAGCAAGGTGGCTTTAAAGTGGTGGAAGACAAAACACAGCAGGCGTCCCAGGGGGCTTGTTGTCACCTTTTGGGGACCCTTGGTGGCTGGGTGGAGGAAGAGACCTTCAATGACATCAGTGAGGACAAGGAACGGGACATGGCTAGCTTGGTATCCAACCTTGTGCAAATGGGGAGTTTGCGGTTGTGCAAAGGGACTGTTTGCAGTTGTTTGCGGTGCATTAAACGTGGAGATTGGTCTGTTACTTTGAAGCGGGTGTAACCCTTACACTACCTGATCGATACAACATCATACCTAATGTTTTAAAGCATGTTATTCCAAACAATTTAGGAATGTTAGGTGATTTATGCCACAGTCCAGGTGTTAGTCCCCTTGAAACAACTTTCCCATCACTATTGTGGCCAGAAAGAGTCCCTGTGGGTTTTGAAATTTGCCTGCCCATTGAAGTCGATGGCGGTTCGCCGATGTTCACCCGTTCGCGAACATTTAATGAAGTTCGCGTACCCAAAATGTGATGTTCGCGACATCACTAGTTTAGACATTAATGGCTGTGTATTGAGTTATTGATGTGTCAGCAAACTTACTTTACATTGTAGCAGAGTGTCATTTTTTCACTGTTGTCACATGAAAAGATATACTAAAATATTAACAAAAATGTGACGGGTGTATTCACTTTTGTTAGATACTGTATGTTCACCATTATGATGTGAGCCACTTACAGACACCTGTCTCATATTTGTCTGGCTTTGTGTCATATAGATTGTTAATACCAACCTTCCCTCATGGTTGAAATCAGTAATGCAAACACACTGTGAGAATTCTATTGACACATTTAACTGATGGTGCAGAACACAGATGTGGAGTCTGAAGGTCCTTTTATTGATGTTACAGAAATGCTATGGTATCAACATTGGCAAGGCAGACACAAACAACATCTTGGATACATCATATTTACTATTTACAAAAATTAACAAAGCGAGCTTGCCACAAAGCCACAGGTTGACTAATCATCACAGGTATGCAAAGGATCATGGTGGAGGGGGGTAGGATACAAAGTTCATGTAACACAGGGAAATAGGGATATGAGAGCAGAATGCAGGCAAGGGGAATTACATTCATATAGATGATCAGGGGATTTACAGTGTATCAGCCAAAATGAGGCAATATCATTTATATCATTATTGTTATTACATATATAACAGTCAATAAGGAAAGACCACAGTAATCCAGAATAAGGTGATATACACATGGGGAGAGCAAAATGTAGGCTTGTGTGTTAAACGGACACTCCAATGCAACATCAGAAGTATAAGTGCTCAATCAGTGAATCCTATGAGCCCATGAGGTCAGTTCTCATGCAACAATAAGCAGCCCCTACATAAATATCCTTGGTCAAAAAGATGGGGACCTGTCCAGGACCATATCAGTCAGATGTTACTTATTCCAGAGAACTCCCAACAAACCAGGCAATATCAGGGGTAGTTTGTTCTCTGATTGAGCATCTATACTCACTGTTGTTGCATATGCATAAATGAAGATTAATGTAACCTCATTAACTGTTAAGTCCCAAGCCTGGATTTACTCTTCCCCATATGTACAGGGAGGGTCACATCAGCACTGAAGAAGAGATCTGGAAGGGGTTGTGCTGCAGGCTTCACAACAGTCCAAGTAGAGGAGAGGATAGAATGCCTAAAGCAATAGGTACATATGAATCGAGGTATAGTATGTGAGCATACACATGCTGTGGATATACCAGGAATATCAGCTGACAGATGTCACATCACATCTGCATTGTATTGTGAAATTGTCTCATGACACATATCGGCTATTCAGTCAAGGTAATCAGATATCACACTGGATCCAACAAAGCAATGAAACGGACACATGCACATACATGAGGACATTGACATGGCCATGGAATGTCAGGATGTTTATCTTCATGCCTTGTGATCTGGAATACAAACACACAAATAATATATTAGGGGAAACCTTACATATGCCATATGAGCTGCCACCAACAGATGCAGTTATGCCGGCACACATGTTAACATGTTATGCATTGGGATCTCGTACAAGCTAACCATCTGTCAGCTGATAATGATGGCCAAGTCTAATTTGTCCTGATTTGGGAATATTATGATTAGTATAATTATCTTTTATTTGTATTGTGCAAACATATTCCATAGCGCTGCACAGGGGAGAAGAACACCACAATATACAGTATGTAATATTGAGAACGACAGAAATCGGAGGGCCCTGTTTTGAGCGTAAAGTCTTGTAAAAACAGATTTTTTCCCAAAGGCCCCTAGAAGATTAGAAATCTAAATGTAATGGACATGGGGAAGAGTAGATAAGGAATAGCAAGGTTAATAAGTAAGTGAGAGATACATAGGAAGGAAGTTGTGTCAAGTAGAAAGTTATGCATTAGTTGGAGAGTAAAGGGATCAGATGTAAAGTGTGAAGAACTATTATGTAATAAGGTATCTGCCCCTAGTGGACAGATAATGTAAATCTGCATACATAGTTTAACCACAGCTTGAGTAAGATTAGCTGATGGGCGAATAAAAGGGGAGAGGTGGGCATGAGAGGTTAAATGGCTATGTTGTAGACAAAAAAGGGAGAAGTAAAGAAGAGTCTGAGGAAAAGGCAGGGGATATGAGGAAGAAGGCAAGAGAAAACCTAGTGTAAAGGGTTAATCGGAATAGTTAGCAGAAGTTGCTAATCGTTCAGGTGTCGAAGACTTGTGTGACTCAATACATTAAGGCTAAACAGGGGTGAGTGGGATGAGGGGATTGAGATTGAGAGAGAGAGACCAGTGCAGCCTGTAATAGAAATGGAAGATCACAGCTATCACACATTGATGCATGTTCGGACATCCACATGTGGTGCTTTACCTTAGATGGGTCAAGTGGAGTATTCAACAAAGAGATGTGTTCCCTCTGGACACGTCTGCATGGTCCGATAAACTTTTCTGACCGCTTCAGCAATACATAGGGGATGTCTTGGGGAAAAGAAAGTTAGGCCTACATTAATGGAATTATTAGTCATTTCCTTTCATGCATATATGCACATGTTTACCGCAAATACTCACTTACAATGTAGACGACATTGATGTAGCTGATGTTCTGTTGCTGTACAGGTCATTTCCCATGTCTGTGTGGGTAAACAATGTGTTGACACACGGCAGCAGTTCTGTAATGGCAATATGATGATATGGGTCTCACAATCCATATGATATATTGCACAATGATTCCTAGTTAACACATCATTGAGACCATTCCTGTTATCTGACTGGGAATGCTTTTACCAGCATTCGCTGACAAAGAACAGGAGAGACCCCCTCTTTGCATCCCATGAGGAACATTGATTATGGTTTACAATATGCTGGTATGTTCATATTCCCAGATTGCTATGAACTGCATCGTTCCAGACCACCATGGATTGCATCAGCACGCTCACCCACATTCACTCCCAGCCGCCCCTCTCTGTCACGCCTCAGCCACTCCTCAGTCGCACGCCTGACATCCGGGTTTCCACTCTGCAACATTTGAAACAAATATCCATTCCTACGACGCTGCGCTCTACTCACATATCTATACACCGCACTCAGGTTGCTGCTATCCATGATGGTTCAGACTTGCTAAATCCTGGCTGTTGATGTTGTTTTATAGCTTGATGACTACCGAAGCTGTGATTATCCTGGTGGATTTCACCAATGGAAAAGATCACTGGTGTATCTGAGCTTCATCATGTTATGAATTTCCCTGATCATGGATTGGTTTAGCCAGTTTAATTTGTAACCCCTAATGTTCTGACCCACATTTTAATTTAATTCAAGGTTAATATGGCAGCCATATTGAGGATGTACATGACAATAAAAATATATATTTTATTTACATATTTGATCATTGGGGATTGTTTTGCCAGTAGTTTGAATGCCTTTTATTGCTTCATCAATACTTTTAAGGCCCTTGCAGCCCTATTTCATTCCAAGGCCGTAAGTGCATTGTGTCACCCGCAACGGATGCAGCCTTAAATTCAATATCTAGCCAGGCGCGAATCACGGCCTTAAGATTCAAGGCCATTCATGGCCTTGAGACTGTAGTAAGGCTGTGAAATTCAGGCGTGCATGCAAGCTGGAAGGGGGATGGACTAGCCGCGCCCGGCACGAACCATCCAATAGATGAATCACGCAGCGCGCCACAGGTCTAACAGCCAATCACTTACGGGATAGACCATTTGATTGACAGTGGGAGGGTATAAATATGAATTACACGCGGCCATGCCTCAACTGTGCTGTGATTTTGGCCGAAGTAGCACGCAGTTTCCGGAGCTTGGTGGGTTAGAGGAGGTAAGTTGCTTTATTATGAAGTTGCGTTTTTTTTTTATTTTTATGTTTTGACACTTCCTACATTTACTGAATACACTGGAGAGAAGTACAATTGTGTTTTTTATTGTTTATAGGTTGTTGGAGTTTCGTTGGGATTTGTCCAGCACGAAGTAGTTTGGAGGGAGGTAAGTTGCATTGTACATACTTTTCATCCTATCAAGCTGTGTGTTATATTATTTTTATTTTTTTGCACTTCCTACATTTACTGAGTACACTGGAGAGAAGTACAATTGTGTTTTTTATTGTTTATAGGTTTTGAAGAGGAGGGTTTTGTGGGGAGAGGTAAGTTGTTTTTTTTATGTTTTGTATTCTATCTCATACTTTCTACACTTAAGACCTACACATATTTCCAGGTTACACATATTTGCAATACACATAGGTGTTTCAAACTGCTTCTTCAATGGGGCTTGAAGGGAACCTAGTTCCAGCCTAGCCAGGCAGGACCATGTAGTTCCTACTACCTCTGGTACAGAAGATGGCTTCAGGGTAGGTACCACGCCCAGGAATATGTGCAGAGGATAATGCAGATAGGATATTAGTGGCCTCAGACATGGGCCACACCCCACACATGATAGAAGCACAAAGTAAATAGCCGCATACCTGGTATATGTGCGAACTGAAACTGACCCTTCAACATTGTTTATAAAAGTATGGATCTAGCGTGTTTCATCAGCGCCACTCAGGTCCAGAGTCAGAGGTGCTGTACACCCCTCCCACTGCTCTATCACAGGCTCTGTCCACTTAAGGTGGATTACTACAGTTACAGTTACAATAATGATATACAAGCAGTAGGCAAACCCAATGAAACATTTCTTAATTTCTCTTTCTTTTCTTTTCAGGTGGTGATGGAGGGAGAGGAGCAGAGGGGAGAGCAGGGGAAAGTTGGGGGAGAGGAGTGGCAGGGAGTCCCGGGGAGTGGAGGTGGGAAAGAGGAGGGGAGGAGTGAGGAGGTAGGAGGAGAAAAGGAGGAAGGAGGAGAAGAGGAGGTAGGAGGAGAGGAGGAGGAGGAGGGAGGAGAAGAGGATGAAGAGGAGGGAGGAGAAGAGGAAGGAGGAGAAGAGGTGGAGGAGGGAGGAGAAGAGGTGGAGGAGGGAGGAGAAGAGGAGGAGGAAGGAGAAGAAGAGGACGGAGAATGTGAAGGGAGGAGGAGAAGAGGAGGAAGGAGGAGGAGAGAGGAGGAGGAGGTTGGTAGAGAGGAGGAGGAGAGTGGAGAGGGTCCTCAACCCTAGCCGGGGCAGCAAGAGGCTGGCGGCAGGTCCAGGGCCCACAACTAGAGAAGAATATTGTCCTCCTGGAGGCAATCCGTGCCCGCCCAGTCATCACCTCGGGGGGTAGGGAAGTTAAGGCTGGGCCCAGGGCTGATGCTTGGCAGCAGGTGCTCAATTTGGTTAATGGTGTGGCAGAACGTCAACGGAGTCTGCGGTCTTTCAAGCACTGTATCGTTGACATCAGGGCCATGGTGAGAAGGAAGATGGCCCAGTAGGACAAGGGGCAGAGGGTCAACTACCTGGGACATGAGCATATTGCAAGGGCCATTTTTGCATCCTCGGGCGGAGCTGGAGCTTCAGCCCCGGTGGCCCAGCAGGACCCAGCCTCCTTGGCAGGTGAATATGACTTACACCAACATGCCACCACATGTGCATCACACACACTACACATGTACATGATGACACTGACATGTCAGCTCCATGAAATTAACAAGGGATAGATGGATGCATCATTAAATTCATGACGCTGACAAATCACTGTCATTCCTGGTCACCACAACAGTAATCAAGCAATAGAGAAGGGGTGTCCAAACTCGGTCCTGGAGGGCCACACACATGTCTGGATTTGATGATAACCCTGCTGCGCACAGGTGAGTCAATCGCTTCTTCAGTCATCCTGATTTACTCACCTGTGCACAAAAAGGATATCTTCCAATCCAGGAGAGAGTTTGGATACCACTGTAATAGAGAGTCCATGGCCCTCATTCAATTGCAATTTAGGCAATTGAAAAGGGCTCTTAATAAACACATATTTTTTTTAAGAAGTTTTTAGTTAGTGAAAATCTTGCTTTTGGATAGATGTTTACTAACTAAAAACGTATTTAACAAAAATATGCTATGTGCTTATTTAGAGCCCTATTCAATTGGCCAAATCGTAATTGAATGAGGCCCCATGTATTGGTGTGCCCGTGCAGCCTATGCAGTTACAGACAGCAGCCGTAATACAGATAGCGTTGTTAGCCGAGAACCATCAAGAACAGAAACCTAAAAATACATAACAGCTAGTATAAGATAGCTAATCAGAGTTGCAAAGAGAATCATCCATATTCACGGCTAGATGTCAGATAATTAGAAATGAACACATATCAATGCGCTAATCAACATACTAATGACATGTACAGTACCTTTCTTCTCTATCTCTCAGCTTCCAGGAGGAGGTCTGGGACCTGTGACCAGCCTGAGGTGGTGGGGCCATCGACCCCCTACCAGTAACATCCGGGACAGGAGGAGGAGGAAGGAAGATCGGAGGGTCCTGGGTCGGAGGATGGGCAGTTCATTGACCTGTGTGACTCACCCGCCACAAGCCCAGGGACTATGGCCATCCTCCAGAGACTTATGCTTGCTCTGGGGCCCTCCTACGCCCTTGGGACGACACCTCCTTCCCCACACAGCAGTGTGCTTTCCTGGTCGCCACTGGGCCCAACAATGATGACACCCCAGGCTCCAGGTGTGGACCAGAAACTCCCCACTACACCTCCTCACCAGGCCCACCCAGGAGGAGTTACGTCACCGCAGAGCCAGGCTGTGCACGTGGAGATGCTGGCTGTTATGCAGGAGCAGCTGGCCAGCATGCAGAGGATGGAGGCCAGCATGCAAGGGATGGAGACCAGCCTGCTCCAGATGGCAGCCCGCATCTCTAGCCTTACTTCCCACCGGCTGCACCGCCTGGCCAGGCTGTCCAGGGAGGTGAGGAGTCACCATCTGACATTGGAGCACCTTCAGGTCAGGATGCTCAGACAGGAGATGGTCCCTAGCCCACCATCAACTGGGATCTTTCAATCCCCCCGTCAGGAGCAGCCTGGCCACTACTCTCTTCCAATGTGTCGGCCACCAGCATTACCGCTGCCTTGCACCACCACCACATATCACCACCACATAGTCCGAGATGCAAAACTTTGGAGCTGGGCTAGATTCAGTTAGTAGTGTGACCAATAAATTGTCACTAAGGAGTGCTGTTGAGAATAGATGCTGCAGGCCCTTTGATGTTTTCAGGCCTTATTTTGTAGGTTTTGTCTTTTTTTGCTTCTTTCTTTTAGTTTTTTTCAGGTCCATGAAGGCATCTCCTGCATCTGCAAGCATTGTGGAGGAATTATATGAGGTGTAAGGTTTTCCCAGTGCTTCTCAGGTAGACATGCCTTCAATGGCAGCCCCCGTTAACATGTAGCTCTGACAATCTTAAAGCTATCATATTGCCAGATATCTCAGACATGATTGTTGTTAGCTTAAATGTAGACTAATATGGCGGTGGACTTGCAAAGCATTAATATATGCACTAGTGAAGCATGTGATCCTGACCTCAATATCAGTCTGAGAACAGATCCTTGGGTCTGATGTAAGTAACAATGAATCTGGCTGCTGACCTTTGTGTCCTCTCCGTATTAATGGCTATTTGCCCATATTACTGATTATCCACAGCCTTAACTAATAGTTAGTAATGCTTGCAGATGGGAATCAGGTGAGTTGGTATATTGGTACAGTATTTAGAACTGTTCTGTACATACATTGTGATTCTTTTTTTTTTTTTTGATCCTCCTCTGCCTTTTTTTATTTGACCACTTATTTCAGATTTTTGTTTGGTCAACAAACTGTATGCGTGAAACTGGATTGGATTACACAGTCCAGAGGTTGAATCATCTGTTTCATTGAGCAGATCTAGTTACAAGTTGTAAGTGCTATGCACATAAATGGATTCTTGGAGAGATTTGTGATGATCCTTTTTTTCATTAGATTCCGGTTGCAGCGGTGTAGTGACTACATGTGACCCTGGTAGGTGCTATGCATCATGCTTATTCTAGACTATTAGATCGACCCCTGTAGGATTCCCCTTTTTTCCAGCCTCTTGCTCTCCGAGGACCCGCCCGCACCACACCCATGATATTAGAGCAATTTTGACCACTGCTGATTGTGGTCTGTCTATCAAATAAAGCTTTGTTATACTGTTATGTGAATGCCCAATCTTGACCACTGCTAATTGTGGTCTGTCTATCAAAAAAAGCTTTGTTATACCGTTAAGTGAATGCACAATCTCAACCACTGCTGATTGTGGTATGTGTAAAAAAATAAAGCTTTGTTATACTGTTATGTGAATGCCCAATCTTGACCACTGCTGATTGTGGTCTGTCTATCAAATAAAGCTGTTATACCGTTATGTGAATGGCCTAACTTGGCCACTGCTGATTGTGGTCTGTGTAAAAAAATAAAGCTTTATTAGACCGTTCTGACTGTGTCCGTGTGTTATGAATATTTTGGGTTCTGTGACATCCACATGTATTACATTAGTGTCACATTCCAATAGAGGTAAACTGATGAGCCCTAGTTAACATGCAATAGATCAATACATATAAAACTGTTAAAGAGTCAGAATAGCTTTAGATATCATATGATCCCAAATATCAGATCTATTAATAATATAGGGTTAATACCCATGACAAGTCTGATTAGCGATACTGTGGAGTAGGAACATTCCCCTGAGGGCCTACAATGAATAGGACAGGGGACACTGGAGTGGTTTTCCAGTTCCTTCTCTAGTTGATTGGGATTAGTCTGACTTCTCTGCTAAGACGTACCCACCTACACTGGCCCTACCTGGTATAGCTCACAGCTTCATTGAAGTACACAAACCCCTTCACCAACACCACTTACCATATGTGTGAATACAGTTAGTTGCCCAATAATGAACATGCATTGGCTAAATATCCTTTGGTTATCATTTGTTGTAATGGTCAGGCACGTGCCAATATGACAAACCATGCTGCAACATGCAGAATATGCTTAAAGCCACGCTACCTAATTCAATAGCAAGAGTAAAACATGAGTCAGGTCATATGAACCCTTTGCCACCCACATGAGCTCTATTGTGATCCCTGAAATCTCTATCTAATTGTATATACAACTCGCTCATCACATCTCCATTTGGTAACACAAATATTTTCCTAATTACACCGCCACATGGCATATATCAAGTAGCAGGGAAACATTTTAATGTATGTTGTTCAGTTCTTCAGTTGTGTCCAATTCTCTGTGACCCTTTGAGCTGCAGCACATTCAGCTAGGTCTCTGCCTTTGCTGTTATCCACGGTTTGCATGCTAAATATACTGGTGTGTTTTTTCAGTTCCTTCTCAAGTGGATTGGACCTTGTCTGATCTCCCTGCTATGACATGCCCACCTACAGTGGCCCTACATGTTATAGCTCACAGCTTCATTCAGGTACACAAGCACCTTCACCACCACCACTTAACAATGCTGAAGGGGACCAGAGGAACATACACCACACATATCTACTCTGACCCATCAGAAAGGGCCACAAGCACAAAGGGAGACTATACAGAGGCTCTGGGATCGACAGCAAACTCACCGCCATCAGGCATAACCTCTGCTACGCCCATCCTGGTGGGAGCCATGTGCCAGATGTCTAGCCATTCCCATTTGGTGAACTTCCAATCTGTTCTGCTATTTATCAATTTACATGGGTGAGGGTTGCTAAGTGGTGGTGGTGAAGGGGCTTGTGTACCTGAATGAAGCTGTGAGCTACTGTAGGTTGGCAGGTCATAGCAGAGAGATCAGACAAATCCCAATCCACTAGTGGAGGAACTGACAACCCACTCCAATCTCTTTGGCATTCAAACTTTTGTGAACAACACAGACAAAGACCTAGCTGAATGTGCTGCAGTCCATAGGGTCACAGAGTCAGACACAACTGAAAATTTATGCCATGTGGCGGTCTCATTTGGCCACTATTTGTGTTCTCAAATGTGGATATGATGAGCAAGATGTATATTCTATCGTTGATCAACTTTAGATCGTGCATCGAATGTGCTCTGTCATCTGCTCGCCGACACATGCGCGCATCAACAACAGCCGGCCTGACAGGAGGCTAGGGGATCTAATGATTAGGATTAGGCTGCGGGGTGTAAGGGTTAGGATTAGGCTGCGGCTACAAGGGTTAGAAGGCTTCAAGGCATTAGGTCATATCACTTGCACCCTTTCATCGATGCGCATTAGTCCCAAACCTTAGAACTGCGCAATAATGTCAGTGCGCTCATGTCAGCAACATGTAGTCAAAACACATTTGCTGTGCGCGCCAATGTTGAGATGACATATTCTATCATAGGGCTGTTTTAGATGCTACAATGAAACCTGTGAGTGGGAAAGGGTTAATTTGGCCTGAATTCCATGTATGTGTGTTGACCATTCCAACATATGAGGAATATTAAACTAATTTTAACAATTATTCATTTGGAGGCCGTAATGCTTGGGCCTCCATTTTAGGGTTACAGGCTTAAACCATGCAGTCTACAAAAACCATAACAAAATGGATACCTTCAACCTTCAAGCACGTACTGGCTTTAATAACGAGCTACGGGCTTAGAGGACATTCACCCTCCATGCCCGCACAGGCTTTAATAAGGAGCTACGGGCTTGGAGGACATTCACCATCCAAGGCCGCACGGGCTTGAATAACGAGCTCCGGGCTTGATCATTGAAGTCCGTGGGACTTAGACGGATTTTAAAATCAAAGTATAATTTGGCGATGTGCAAGCTTGAGAATGTTTTGCTATTAATCCTAATGCCCCCCCCATTGTATTCCTCATCATTTACAGTGCTTTGCAGTGCTGGATTGAATATATATTTGCTTCTACAATGCTTTGTTTGCGGCCTTTAATCTCCGAACCCGTACGGGTTTTAACAAGGACGAGCCTGCAGGACTTGGGACGGAAAATAAACAAAATATAGGATTTGGGTGATGTGCAAGCTTGAGAGGGTGTTGCTATTAACCCTCATGTCCCCCATTATGATGCCTAGCATTTACAGAGCTTTACAGTGCTATCTTGAATTTATATTAGCATTTACTGTTTTCTGACTTTGCAGCCTTAAAACAAGATTTACAAGAGCGGGAGAAACACTTGCGGCCGTTTGCATGATTTGTGTCCATAAGGGGGATATCCTTGCGGCGCCATCCATTTGAATAGTAGGGTAGCAGTAGCGCTACAGGGGGCAGTAAGATGGCCGAAAGGAATTGCAGAAATGCAGCCATTTTATGGCCGTTAATTGAATGAGGCCCTAAGCCTCCCCTGAGGCTCAACCCATCACCACTCACCATAGGCACAGCTCACCAGGAACTTTTAGGGTGAAGAGGACTCGCGCAGGGCCGTTGGAGGGCGCTAGGACCCTGCAGACGCCGATGGACATGATCGGCTGCAAGCCAGGAAGACACAGGCAGGAGAACAGCGTCAGCAGTAGAGATGTATCGCTGCAGCACTCAGACTACAGGCAACCCAAGACTTGAGGTCCTGAGGTCTGAGGAGCAAGCTACTGCTGGTAGAGGCAGGGGGAGGCTATTAATGGCTGCAGCGCTAGGCACAGGGGGAGGGATGGGGAGTTGGAGGAAGGGGGTAGAGGGGGAATAGGTGTATCAGGGAAGCAGTATTGGGGGGGAAATGGTGCTGCACAAATGAGGATTTGGATGGCCAGAGGAAAAGAGTACAGTGGCAAAGGGGTTGGCCACACCAGGGAGCAAACCCAAAAGGGGGTGGGTATTAGGGGGAGGAGAAGAGGGAAAAACTTGGTTGCACAGTATACAAGGGGAGGGCTTCAGGGGTGCAAAAGGGGAGAGGGAATATGCATTGGGGTCTAGAGGGGGGAAGTTAAAAACAGGAAGGGAGGGGGAGAAAGGGAGCAGCTTGGGGTATCCAGTGGAGCGGGTACCGCTGGGGTGGGTGAATTAAGAGAAAGACAGGGAACACCCAGCATGGGAGTGAGGCAAAGGAGCAACTTGGTATGAAGATGATTTTGTGGCAGAGGATGAGGAAATTATCGTGGAAGGTGACCCAGGGTTAATGATGGATAGCAGCAGCGAACTGGACCTATATTTATCCCCCTTAAATCAAGAAGAGGGTCCGTGGTCCAGGGAGGATGAGTTGGGGGTAGGAGAAGTTTTTTACTGTAATGACACTCCTTTTGCAATTTTGTCAGAGGAAGAGCAGCGTGGACGGCGAAGCAGGCCTGATTTACCCACCTCACTGAGGAAGTCTGGGAAGAGAGGAGCAAGCATGATCAAGGGACCCACAACAGAAGGAGACAACTGCAGCAGGCAGGAGCAGAGTCTGGGGCCTGACCGGGAGGCAGCCAGGTACAACAAATAGGGAAGGCAAGCACGGCAAGAAACAAGTAGCCGTGGGAGGCGAGCTGGATAAAAGCAAAATTGAAACTGAGGTTGGAAACAGGAAAGTGTCGTCAGCGGACGAGAGATGGCAAGGCACAGGTCAGTCTAATATTATGTAGAATGAAGCTAACCTGTCATTGACACGTACAAAACACCAGATCAGGATCCCTGGTTAACACATTAATTGAAGGACGACAGAAGGAGGAGGTGTTAATTCAGGCCGTCCCTTTGTCAGGTTGGACCTATGGGCATTCATGTTCCTTTGGACAGTTATTTTGAGGTAAAGGAGTGGGGGAGCAAAACAAAAAAGGACATAGAAGAGAGGAAGAGGTGCTGCAGGAAATTTCCATAGGCGTTTAACAATTGTCTCCAAGCACATGTAATCATGGCAAGTTTAATTGGAGAGAGGTTCCCTGAATGTTCCTCAGCATTATTTTGCTACTTGAACGAAATTGAGAATATCCACACAGGGGTATGGCTTGGTGGCTCTATGATGAGCACTTTAGGCAAAGGATGGCGGCGATTAAGGACATGAGATGCGATTAGAGGGACATGCCGACTTGGATGAAGGTAGTCACCCCGTCCAGACGGAGTAGCTTCTTTCGTACCTCAGGAAGAATGCCAGGTTTCAGGGGACCGGCAGACGTCATCAAGCGAATACTGACAAATACTACGTGGATCTTTGCCTTCCGATGGGATGTACTTTTGAAGCATTCAGCTCATTGTTGCAATTGGTGGTGGAATGTGTGTCTGATCAAAAGGAGTTTATCCACTATCTGGATAAATTCTGGCTTGTGGCACCAACTTGGGAAGCATGCAAGAGTTTAATGAACTGCTCTGAGAAGACAACCAAGGAATTTGGCATTCCACTGTACAAAGAAAAAAAGGTAGGGCAGGTGAACGCAATACAATGGCTAGGATTTTCCTTTGCCTATGGAAAAGGACTTAAGCGAGTTGATTGGCTGTGTAGCATCATGCAAGAAGGTCACCCTAAAGGAGCTGTAATCACGGTTGGGCAAGCTGAACTTCGCCTGCAGGGTGATTCCCATGGGGAGAATCTTTGGTAGATTTCTATCATTAGCAACAGCTGGTATCAAGAAATCATACCATTTTATAAGGATAACAATGGCTATGGTGGAGGATTTGGAAGTCATTTCTGGAGCAGTTCAATGGAAAGTTATTATTTCTGGCCAAGAAAGTAGCAACTCATGAGATGGATCTGTTCACAAATGCATCAGAATCCGTTGGTTTCGGTGCCTACTTCAACTAGCAATGGTGCGCTGGGTCGTGGCGACAAGAATGGAGAAAATCAGGTTTGGTGAATTTATTTGCATTTTTGGAGCTGTTCCCTAGTGGCAATCTATATATGTGGCGATCAGTTGCAGGTCCAGCACGTAATCTTCAACTGCGATAATATGTCTGCCGTCAAAGCAGTGAATAAGTTGACATCTTCCTCTATGCCGGTGCTTGATGATGGGATGCATGGAAAGGAACATGCCAGGACACAAAAATGTTATAGCTGATGCGCTGACAAGGAGGCAATGGCAACGCTTTAGGGATAACACACAGGGGCCCACCTAGGAACCTCTCCAGTATCTGTACCATCTGTGGAGTCTAGCCATGGGCTGACTCTGGCCTAGTAAAATGAGAGCGGTTTCCAAAATGGGTGGGGCAATATGTAAATGTGTGTGGGAGCAGGATGAGTTTGTGTTTAGATCTGGGAGGCATTGAGACAGTTTGGGGTATGTTCCTTAGCTGTACCTGGGGTTTGTGGAAAAGTATGTGTTGTGGTTAAGTTTAGGGTTCCACTTTAGAGTCTAGTCATTAATCACATTACCAAAAATATTGCTGGTTTTGGCACTGTAAACATTTTATTTCTGCATTGTTTTACAGATTCAGCACATAAATGAGTGTGCTTAATGGATCACTCATACCTGTACTGGGCCAGACGAACCACAGCGGTAGAAAACGGGAGTTTGCAGTTGGGTTTTGATAAGGATTCAGTAGAACTGAGGTGGTTCAGGAAAAGGGGTATGGTGTGGGTAGGGTTATTGATTGAATTGGTTCAGTATGCTAGATGGGGTCCCCTCCTGATATATTAGTTTTACATGTTGGGGGTAAAGATTTAGGTTTGAGGCCCTTGAGGGAGTTATTTAGGGTTATGAAGAGGGATTTGGATAGGATGGTTCAATTATTCCCCAACTTAATTTTGGTTTGGTCACAGATGCTTAAATGTTTAAGGTCTGCAATAGAGCCTGTGGTATTGGACAAATGTAGTAAAAAGGTTAATAGGTCTATTGCTTCATACGTTAAGAAGTTTGGGGGTAGTTACATTCGGGGCGTGATTACAAGAGTATTTATGGTAGGGTTGGAGTTAACCCTATTTAACTCTCACTATACTTAATTAACCCTATCACTAACCACTTAACCCTATCTAGACCCAATTATCCCTATCTAGTCCTATTTAACCCTAACTAAGCCTATATAACCCTAACTGAACCTTTTTAGCCCTAACTGAACCTATTTAACCCTAACTGAACATATTTAACCCTAACTGAGCCTATTTAACCCTAACTGGGCATATTTAACCCCAAATGTACCCAGTAAACCCCTATCCTATAACCCCCCTCCTACCCTAACCTATTAAGGGTTAAATAGGTATACAGTTAGAGTAAAATAGGCCCAGTTAGTTTTAAATAGAACTAGATAGGTATAACTGGGTCTAGATTGGGTTAAGTTGTTAGTGATAGGATTAAATGGGCATGATGAGGGTTAACTAGTGTTAATTAGATAGAGGGGGTTAATTAGTTGGAGGGGTAAATTGGTTAGAGGGAAGTCAATTAGTTAGAGGGGTTAATAGAATGGTATAGGGTAGGATAAGGGTTAATAATGTAGTGTAGGGGTTAATAATGTAAGGTAGGGATTAATAGGGTTGGGGTTTATTGGGTACAGTTAGGGGTGTATAGGTATAGTTAGGTCTAATTGGATATAATTATGGTTAATGGGTTAATGGGGTATAGTTAGGGTTAATCGTGTAGTGTAGTGCTTAGACTTTGTGTCATGAGTATTTTGGAGGACCTTCTTGGAACTTATAATGTTAATATAGGGGTTAATAGTGTCCTACAGGGGTTTATATAGACCCCTATTGGACTGATTACCTACCTAACCCCCTAATAAAATCCATATAATACCCCACTATTTAAAAAAAATAAAAAAAACACCTAATTACAGAAAATAAAATCACCCCACTACATAAATAAAACAAAGAAAGCTACTCACATAAAATAATAAAAGTACAACCAGAAATAGACACATCACTATTACAATAATAAAAAAACCTATACCCAGCAATAAAAGAAAGTGTAAATTAGACCACTTACCTTGCCCAAATGCCCCTCCAGCGATGCTGGTCTTTTGTGCTTCGTCCCAGACAGGGCCTTCCAAAAATGTCCACAGGTCCGGTCACACCTGCAATAAAAAAAAAACATTACAATTAATACATAAATACATACAACATGTAATATAATATATTCCCATCCAGCGATGCCCACGTCTTCCTTTAGTAGGTGCAGGCAGGGCCGCACGAAAAAAAAACAGACATTTTAAAAAAACTAACTGAGATCCTCCCTTGTGGAGCTCCCATCTGCAAATGATAGTTTTCCCACATGCTCTGGTCAAAAATTCGAAATAGCACCTTCTGAAATCGATGTCAATCATATTTCAGCCAATCAGAAGGCGCACATGTGTGAGCCTATCAAAATGGGATAGTCCCCTATATCCCTTTCTGATTTGCTGATTTAACTGTCAATCATATTTTATCCAATCAGAAGGCACTATTGCTTTCAGCCTTTTGATTGTCTGATGAAATATGATTGAAAGTTACATCAGCCAATCATAATGGGATAAAGGAGTGTATCCCATTTTGATTGTCCCACATATTTGTACCTTCTGATTGGCTGAAATATGATTGACAGAAGGCCTATTGACAGAAGGGGCCATTTAAAATGTTTGAACAGAGCATGCCCGAGAACCATCATTTGTGGTGGGGAGCTCCACAAGGGAGGAGCTCCATTATTTTTTTTTAGAATGTTTTTTTTTTTTTTGAGGGGCCCTGCCTGTGATGACTAAAGGAAGGCAGGGAATTGCTGGATGGGCATTTTGGACAGGTAAGTGGCCTATTAGGCCTATATTATATTACATGTTGTATATATTAATGTATTAATTGTAATGTTTTTTTTTATTTTTATTGCAGGTGTGATCGGACCTGTGGACATTTTTGGAGTGCCCTGTCTGGGACGAAGCACAAAAGACCAGCATCGCTGGAGGGGCATTTGGGCAAGGCAAATGGTCAAATTTACACTTTCTTTTATTGCTGCGTGTAGGTTTGTTATTATTGTAATTGTGATGTGTTTATTTTTGCTTGTACTTTCATTATTTTATGTGAGTAGCTTTTTTTTATTTTTATTTAGTTGATAATGTAAGGTAGGGGTTAATAGGGTTGGTGTTGTGTGATGTGTTTATTTTTGCTTGTACTTTTATTATTTTATGTGAGTAGCTTTTTTTAATTTTTATTTAGTTGATAATGTAAGGTAGGAGTTAATAGGGTTGGGGTTTATTGGGTACAGTTAGGGGTGTATAGGTATAGTTAGGTTTAATTGAGTATAGTCAGGGTTAATGGGTTAATGGGGTATAGTTAGGGTGCTTAGACTTTGTGTCATGAGGGTTTTGGAGGACCTTCTTGGCACTTATAATGTTAATATAGGGGTTAATAGTGTCCTATATGGGTATATATATATATATATATATATATATATATATATATATATATATATATATATATATATATTCATTTTCAGATGCATTTTTATATCTCTATTGGCAGATATAATTATATGCAGAATTTTAGTACTTTCTGAGGACTTCTGTGTCCTCAGTAAGCAACGTATAGCATTTTTTTGTCAGATTGGAATGGAGGGAAATTAGAATGTGATAGCTACAACTAACTTGCCAGCACATGACCTTTTAAACTATTCAGCTCTGTTTTCATGTAGAGCTGGATTTTATGTGGATTGTACTAGCTAGCTAGTGATTTATGTGACAACTTGACACGTAAATCAGCTCAAAAAATTGGAATGGGGCCCTTACTACGTACTATAGAGGTCCATCTAGTACAGAAAAAATACTGTTACTGTGATTGTCTGTATTCTCCTTTGAGGGGTTCTCACTTTCTGGAAGTATTTAATTCCTGTGTAAAGAGTATTTTCTTTTTACTTCTCTTAGAGTAGCAGTGCCCCCTACAGTCAGTGTCCTCATTACGCTTAGCTTCTTATATTACTTGTACCACTTAGTAATGTTACATCTTGATGTGTTAGGAAGAATTTAAATATCTGTAGGTCAGAGTCCATTAGTGGTAAAATATCCACCTCTATGAATTCTTCTTCCATGGGATACCGCTTCCTCTTAGTCAGAGTGCTACAGCTCCTCCATTGCTCATTATCTGCTCAACAGTGCTCTCCAGTTCCAGGAGTTTTCCTCAGGACTGGGAGTTCTTGAAGTGGTTATAGCGGCTGTCTGTGTCCCCTTCTAAGGGAGTCCTTCTTCCTGGGGGTTCCTGGAACAGATCACTAACGCTTCTCCAATAGTACTCTGAGGTTGCACACAGCTCTCCCCACTCAGGGGATCCCAGGGCAGCTTCAGGGTCTCTGCTGCTCACCGCACTCTGTAGGAGAGCTCTGCCCAGACACAGGTTTCTATTAATGTACTAGCGACTTGCAAATCAAAAATGACGGGGCAATAAAATTGTAAGGCAGGTAATGCTGTTTGCCCCAGACAGTAAGTGTTTTGGTGGTCTGAAATCCTTTGGCGCTCATTGCGAGCCTCTTGGTTGGTGTATTTTTTGTTATCAGAGGGGCTTTTGCTGTCATTGTAAGGTCCGCACTTATGTCCTTTTTGTGCTTATTGCAAGCCTGTCCTCTGGTGTAATTTATATCCTATGAGCACCGTTGGCACTCCTTGTGAGGCACGCAGTGAAGGGCTTTGGCGTTTATTGCGATAGTATTGTTTTTGGTTTTTTTTTTGTGTATATGTAGGTTTTCATGATAATTAATTAATTAGTAAAATCATAAATTAATATACTTTACCTATTTGTAATTAATATATGCAGCAAGCAATGTGCCGAAGAGCTAACAATCTGTTTTGATGTCCCTGCAGCATACAATGTAGATTTGCACTGTTGTTGAGCTGAGGTGTAAGTGTCAGCAATGTGGGCAGTGTGTAGTGTAAATAGGCTGCGTGCGTGAGGGCAAACCCTTAGTGTAGTTGGGTACTTCCATATTCTGTAAGTTAGTGTTGTAAAATGGCTGTGAATGTGTATGTGGTACACGGGTGTTGATGATTTAGCGTCCTTGTTAATAGTGTATATTGTACCTTGTACGGCTTTTTTGAAAAGTCATATGTGCTTGGGGGTGTTTTGCATCTTTAGCGGTCGTGTAGCTTTGTTTTTGTTTTTTTCGGCTTCCATTTTTTTCTCTTGCTAGGGGATTTTTGAGTGTTTAAACTCGGTAAATAGTGCTTAAATTGCGGCGTAACCTCACTTCCAGACATCCTGGGTGTCCCCCCTTGCTGTGGATAAGCTTTTTATTTTATTTTTGTGTGTATTAAGTCTTTTTTTTATGTTTTCTGCAGTGCGCGGTTCGCCAGTTAAGGTCATACTTTTGTGAGTTCGTAATGTTTTTTTTTCTAAGTCCCGCAGCTCTTATTTTTTTGTGTAAGTCGTATTTTGTCATTGCGTGTTAGACTGTTTTTTTCAAAGTCCCGCTTCTGTGGCTGTTTGTAACCGCTTGTGAGGCGGCGTAAAACCTCCACCTCTGCAAATGCGGCAACTCGCTTCACAAGCCGACGTTGGAGCCTCCACCTTCCTCAAATGCGGCCCCTCGCAATGCGTGACAACGTTTCGTAGTTTAACAACTATTATATATTATTCTGGCAGATGTTTTCTCCCTCTAGCAGCCAGCTCTCTCTTTCTGCTCTCTCCGCTTCATAGCTTGATCTCCTCTAACATTGCTTCCAACTTCGGAGTAACGCCATGCGTGTGGAGCACATGCTGGGAGTCTCTGTTTGGACTTCCTGACTCACAGCCTCATTCAATTGCTCCGTTTGCAGCTGACTCACAGCCTCATTCAATTGCTCCGTTTTTGAGAACCAAAGCCGTCGGAACCCCCGCAGTGTCCCCACATGAACCCCATGCTCGGGTCAGCATCGGGGAGCCCCAAATTAATCCTGTCACTTATGGGGGTCAATACAGACCCCCATAAGCTCCTTATTAACCCTGTCACTTATGGGGGTCAATACAGACCCTCATAAGCCACTAATTAACCCTGTCATTTATGGGGGTCAATACAGATCCCCATAAGCCTCTATTTAACCCCATCAGTTCAATAGGGGTCTATATAGACTCTTTTAGTACACTAATACTAATACTATAATAACATTATACGTGCCATGAGGGTTCTCCAGGACCCTCATGACACAAAGTCTAAGCACTACACTATTAACCCTAACTATAACCCATTAACCCAATCCTGGGCCTTTTTAATCCTAGCAGTACATATTTAACCCTAACTGGGCCTATCTAACCGTATCTAGGCCTATTTAACCCTAACTGGGTCCATCTAACCCTTACTGGGCCTATTTAACCCTAGCTAGTCCTATTCAACCCTATCTGGACCCAATAACACTCTCCAGGTCTGTTTAACCCTATCTAGGACTATTTAACCTTAACTGGGCCTATTTAACCCTATCTGGACCCAATAACACTATATAGGCACATAAACATATAGTGTTGATTTTAAAAAATTAGGGTAGAGGGGATTAGTTTAGATTTAGCGGTTTATTGGAGATGGAATAGTGTAGTGGTACTTAGTGTAATGAGGGTCACAGAGGACCCTCATGGCACTTATAGGGTTATTGTTAGGGTTCTAATAGTCCCATGAGGGTTGGAGTTAAACAAGCCCAGTTAGGGTTAGATAAGCCTAGATAGGGTTATTGGGTCCAGATAGGGTTAAATAGGTACTATTAGGGTTAAATAGGCCTAGTTAGTGTTAGATAGGCCCAGTTAGGGTTAAAGATGCCCAGTTAAGGTTAGATAGACCTAGATAGTGTTATTAGGTCCAGATAAGGTTAAATTGGTACTGTTAGGATTAAATAGACCCAGAGTTGGGTTATGGGGTATATTTATGGTTAATAGTGTAGTGCTTAGACTTTGTGTCATGTGGTTCCTGGAGTGTGATTATAGGTGTTAATTAGTTACCTATAGGGATCTACTGTATATAGACCCCTATTGAACTGATGGGTTTAAATAGAGGCTTATGGGGGTCTGTATTGACCCCCATAAGTGACAGGGTTAATTAGTGGCTTATATGGGGTCTTTATTGACCCATTTGAGTGACAGGGTTAATTAGAGGCTTATGGGGGTGTGTGTTGACCCCCATGAGTGATAGGGTTAATTAGTGGCTTATGGAGGTCTGTATTGACCCCCATAAGTGACAGGGTTAATTAGTTGCTTATGGGGGTCTGTATTGACCCTCATAAGTGACAGGGTAAATTAGGGGCTCATTAAGCTCTGTATAGAGCCTAATGGGTGATAGGGTTAAATAGAGGCTTATGGGGGTCTATATAGAGCCCCATGAGTGACAGTGTTAATTAGTGGCTTATGGGGATTTGTATTAACCTCCATGAGTGACAGGGTTAAATAATGGCTTATGAGGGTCTGTACTGACCCCATGAATGACAGGGTTAATTAGTGGTGTATGATGGTCTGTAGAGACCCCCATAAGTGACATGGTAATTCGGGGCTCATGGGGCTCTGTATAGAGCCTAATGGGTGATTGGGTTAAATAGAGGCTTATGGGGGTCTGTATAAACCCCCATAAATGATGGCGCTAATTAAGGGCTCATGGGTCTCTGTATAGAGCCCCATGAGTTATAGGGTTAATTAGGGGTTCATGGGGCTCTGTATAGAGTGATAAGGTTAATTTTTATTTAGCAAGGGTCCTTTATGGACATTGGGGGGTTCATTTTAGGTGCTGGTGGGGGTACTTACATTACCCCCGTTGCCAGCCTTAACTATTTGTGTGCCGCGGGCCCTTTAAGGACATGCGGCGGTAAATGTAAACATTTTAAATGCAGTCGGGGGTCACGATCGTGACCCCAATATCAAGGGTTAATGTTGGGACATTGCGGGTATCACGATCCACTCTCTGACTGGGGTCTGTTGACCGGATTTGGGTGACTCTGGACCTAGGTAGCTTTGATTACAGGAACATCATGTCTCAGCCTTGGGTTAGACTGAGCAATATTGACAGTAAGTCTGATGAATCTTACTGCAAGCATATGTCCCCGGGTAAATAATACATCTACACGCCACGTCTTGATGAAAATTATGAACGTTTTATTTTGGAACAACATATTTAAACACAGCACTCAAGGATAGGGGGAGTGGCTACATTTAGCCAGCCCCAAATAACCTATGGCCAATCATGCAGGGTCCCTACGTGGGAACCATGAGACTCCTCCCCAGGTCCACCCACTAGGTGGGGCTAACTAATTCATTTGGCTCTAGCTCCCAAGAGAGAGACATCTCCCTGCCCTCTGGACTTTGCCCTGATTCTCTGAGTGGGAATCCCTGTAGACCCCCTGGGGTTATGGTGCCTCAGTGTCTGTAAGGGACCCTATTGTTCCTGACTACTATCATTTCAAGTGTTTATCTTCAGGACCATTATGGGCAAGCTCCCTGCTTATTGCTCACACATGGGGGATGGTATTTAGCCTAAGAAACATTCCTTACTCATTTTCATATATGTTCCCATCACTCACCAGCCATGCCACTCTACAATTCAATACAATATAATACTATAGAACATGTAACACCCCGTGAACCCCTGGTTGAGGCAATGCGTAAAGGCGCACCTAACATAGAACCGCTTTATGCGTAACTATACTTTATTAACGGTTATGCTAGGTGACACCTCTCTTACATGGCCTACCAACAGTTTTCATCCCCTAAATCACATAACATAATATAACAATATCAAGTGGGTCTCCTAGGCCCAGAACTGTTACTCCCCTGGACATCATTGGCTGGGAAGTATATCAGTCTCAGAAAGGCACTTGGTGCACCTTCAATATGCCACAGATCAACTTGGTCCAAGTCCATGGCAAGATGACTACTACTGCAATCCAGTCCCTCCTGTTATGCACAACTAGTGGCCAACTTGAGTTATGACAGCGGGGGTCCCCGATACAGACCCCTTGTGAGGAATTGACTCTGCTGGGATTCGAACCCTGGTTTGCATGTTGCTGGACTTCTTTACTACCCGTACACCGGCCTGCCTCTTGCAGATTTGCCTGAGATCTGATACCTTGACTCTAAAAGCAATGAAATCAGTGACAACTCTCTTTAGCTGTGTCTGATCAGCTGTCTGGTTCTTGGCCTATATAAGGCACTTCCTGTCTCTGTATCCTTGCCAGGTAATTGTTGGTTCCTGATCCCTTCAATAAAGCTTGTTCCTGTTTCACCTACAATTGCATAACTGGATTATTGCTGACCTTGGCTACTGGTCTCCACAACCTTGTGATTCCTATATCATTACAGAATAATCTGGCCCTTTCATGGAGACCGCCGGGTCAGATTCTGCATTGGCCCAGCAGGTTGCTTTTACTGCAAGAACTGTGCAGACCCAGGCACAGACCATTCAAGTGCTGCAGGACCAGGTAGCTGAACTGCAAAATAAATTTCAGTCAATGCACAGTGAGTATACCAGCTACAGGGCACGTGATGTTGCGGCTGCTACTGTTACACCTGCACAAGATGCCCGCTTGCCCCTGCCAGAAAAGTTTGGAGGAGATCGCAAAAAATTTAGGGGTTTCCTAAATCAATGCCGTTTGCACTTCATGTTGTTACCTCACCAATTTCCATCTGAAAGAGAGAAGGTGGGATTTATTTTTTCACTATTCAAAGATGAAGCCCTGGCTTGGGGCTCCCCTTTTCTGGAACAGGACAGTCCAGTCTTGGTTAATCTAAATGACTTTCTTGAGGCCATTTGCCTAGTTTTTGATGACCCCAATCGATGTGCTACAGCAGAAGCCACTCTCCTTCATTTGCATCAAAGGAGGCGCTCTGTGGCTGAATATGCTGCTGAATTCAGACAGTGGGTTGCTGATACTACCTGGAACCAATCAGCTCAGAGGTTCCACTTCAGAAAAGGTCTCTCAGAAGCTATAAAAGATGAGCTTTTGTGCGTTTGGCTATCCGTATCGATCGGAGACTTTCTGAAAGAAGATTGGAAAGACAGGGCTCTTTTAGACCAAGTACTACTCCTATTTCCTATTCAAGAATTTCTACTCCAACCCCACAAACACCTACAGACTCTGAACCTGAGGCTATGCAGGTAAATCTAATAAGAGGGCCATTATCCAATGAAGAAAAACAGTGGCGACGCACTCACAATTTATGCCTGTATTGTGGTAGTGCAGGACACTATGCCATCAATTGCCGTAGCAAATCCAAAAGAACAATAGCTATGGCTGCTGAGGGCGCACAGATTCGACACCAATCCCAGATTGCAGATCAACTGGATTCTGTCACACAACCCTTGTTTTCTCTGGCTCATGGTGAAGAGGGTATGTTGACTCAACATCCTTATTTTGTGGTGCCTATCACGTTGCAATGTGGTGATCATAAAATTTCAATTACAGCTATGATAGATTCTGGAGCAGGCGGAAACTTTATGGACATTAAATTTGCAGCAGGAAATAGAATTCAGTCTATCCCTAATTCTTCACCTGTGTTAATGGAGACAGTGGACGGTTCTCCACTTACGTCGGGCCCGGTTACACATGAGACTATGCCCTTAAAGTTGACTCTGGAAGTGAATCACCATGAGACTATATCTTTCCACCTAATTTCCTCAACACAGTTTCTAGTGATTTTGGGGGTACCTTGGCTTGCTCTGCATAACCCACAAATTGATTTGAAGATCAGAACTTTGTCCTTTCCTTCAGAACACTGCTTAATGAATTGTCAACCCACTAAGGTAACACCTGTTGCCACAACAATTAATGAAATGGTTGCTACAAACTTGACTAAGCTTCCTCTACAATATCGGGATTTTGCAGATGTCTGTGATAAGAAGAATGCTGATCAGCTTCCACCCCGCAGGCCTTATGATTGCCCAATAGAGCTGTTGCCTGGGGCTGCTATCCCATATTCCCTTTCTGAGCCTGAATTGAAAGCTCTTCGTGAATACATACAAGAAAATCTTGCCAAAGGTTTTATTCAACCATCTACTTGCCCAGCAGGAGCTCCTATATTCTTTGTAGAGAAGAAAGATGGCAGCCTACGGCCATGCGTTGATTACAGGGACATTAATAACATCACTGTTAAAAACCGCTACCCCTTGCCTCTCATTCCTGAACTTTTGGAGAGACTTAGCTCAGCTAAAATATTTACAAAGCTTGATCTTCGGGGGGCATATAATCTGGTTCGCATAAGACTAAATGATAAATGGAAAACAGCTTTCAGAACCAGGTACGGGCATTACGAATATCTAGTAATGCCATTTGGGCTTTGTAATGCCCCTGCAACTTTCCAGCATCTTATCAATGATGTACTACGAGATCTCCTGGATCAGTTTGTTGTGGCATATTTGGATGATATCCTAATATTCTCTGATAATCTTGAAAACCACAGAAAACAGGTCTGTATAGTTCTGGAGCGCCTTCGTACCCACCACCTATAAATTAAACTAGAAAAATTTGAGTTTGAACAAACAGAAATTCAATTCCTGGGGTATGTAATAACTCCTAAAGGTTTAACTATGGACGCAAGTAAAATTAAAGCTTTGATGGACTGGCCCATCCCCAAGAATGAAAAAGATGTCCAGAGATTTGTGGGGTTTGCCAATTTTTACAGGCGTTTCATTAAGAATTTCTCTGCCATTATTACACCCATCACTAAACTCACACGTAAAGGGACTCCTTTTCAGTGGTCCGATAAGGCTGATACCGCATTCTCCCGATTAAAGACTCCGTCCTGGTACATCCTCAGCCGGAATTACCATGTATTGTGGAAGTTGCTGCTTCTGATTCAGCTGTTGGTGCTATACTGTCTCAAAGGACTGGACCTAAGATGCTGTTACATCCGTGAGCCTTCTATTCCCGCCAGATGGTGCCAGCAGAAAGAAACTATAACATAGGGAATCAAGAACTATTGGCTATAAAAGCTGCCTTCACCGAATGGAGACATCTCTTGGAGGGAGCTACACATCCAATTACTGTCCTCACAGATCACAAAAATCTGGAATGTATTCGATCAGCTAAGAGACTGTCAGCCAGACAAGCACGCTGGTCCCTATTCTTCTCGAGGTTTAATTTTTTGGTTACATACCGTCCTGGCTCCAAGAATGGTAAGGCGGATGCCTTGTCTAGAATAGTTGACCCCCTCCATGCTACCGTAACCAAGACCACCATCTTGCCGGAGGATATATTTATAGGAGTTTACTTTTCCATCTGATCTGATGTCTCGCATTAAAAAGGGCTACGCTGAAGACCCAGTTCTTCATATGATGATGCTTAATGGGTTTTGGTTTTTCAACAACGTCTGTTTGCTCCGGAGTCAGTGCGACTGTACCTTTTACGTCTCTACCATGACTCCAAACCAGCAGGTCATCCAGGAATTCGAAAGACACAAGAGCTACTTTCCCGATCCTTTTGGTGGCCGAAGTATCATGAGGATGTTAAGAAGTATGTGTCCTCTTGCGATGTATGTGCCAGACATAAGACTCCTCGCTCATCCCCTGTTGGCTTGCTTCAGCCTCTTCCGATTCCTCATCGTACCTGGGGATCTATATCCATGGACTTTTTTTTGTGGAACTACCTACCTCTAAGGAACACACTACCATTCTTGTTGTTGTGGACAGGTTAACTAAGATGGGTCATTTCATACTAGCTCGTGGTCACCCTTCAGCTAAACAGACGGCTGACCTGGTTATTTGGGAAATATTTCGCTTGCATGGAGTGCCCGATGAAGTAGTTTCTGACAGGGGAGTGCAGTTTACATCTCGTTTTTGGAAATATTTTTGTTCTAACCTAGGTATTAATGTAAATCTGTCGTCAGCTTTTCATCCACAAAGTAATGAACAGACTGAGCGAACCAACCAGATTTTGGAGCAATATTTGCGGTGCTATATTAGTTACCTGCAGGATGACTGGCTGGATTTTTTACACACGGCGGAGTTTGCCTATAACAATGCCCAACACTGCTCCACTTCTCTGAGCCCATTTTTTGCCAACTATGGTTACCATCCAACCCTTCTAGTGAGTCTCCCGATTACTACTCCCGTTCCTTCAGTCACTGACCGGCTATCCGCCTTACGTGATTCCCAAGCACTGTTGAAAGAGACTCTTTTGGAGGCTCAGGAATGTTACAAAAGAGCTTCTGATAGGCATAGAAAGGAGGCCCCAGTCTATCATGTTGGTGACAAGGTGTGGCTGTCAACAAAGAATCTTAAGCTTTGGATTCCTTCTCATAAATTGGGTCAAAGGTTCATGGGACCTTTTGAGATCATTGCTCAGATCAATGCTGTCACTTTCCGTTTGCAACTTCCAAATTCCATGAAAATGCATCCGGTGTTTCACGTTGCACTGCTTAAACCTTTTCATAAAAATACTTTTCCTGGCCGAGCCCTACCTGCCCCACTTCCAGTCCTCGTAGATGGCGAAGATGAATACGAAGTGGAAAACATTCTTGACTCCAGGATCTTCCGTAACAAGCTTCAATATTTGGTTCGGTGGAAAGGCTATGGTGAGGAGGATAAATCGTGGGAACCAGTGGACAATATTCACGCTCCTGATCTTCTTCTGTCTTTCCATGCACAGTACCCTGCTAAACCAGGTAATAGGGCATCCGGAGGCTGCGCCTATAGAGGTGGGGGTAATGTGAGGAATTGACTCTGCTGGGATTCGAACCCTGGTTTGCATGTTGCTGGACCTCTTCCCTACCGGTACACCAGCCTGCCTCTTGCAGATTTGCCTGAGATCTGATACCTTGACTCTAAAAGCAATGAAATCAGTGACAACTCTCTTTAGCTGTGTCTGGTCAGCTGTCTGGTTCTTGGCCTATATAAGGCACTTCCTGTCTCTGTATCTTTGCCAGAATATAGTTGGTTCCTGATCCCTTCAATAAAGCTTGTTCCTGTTTCACCTACAATTTGCTGAACTGGATTATTGCTGACCTTGGCTACTGGTCTCCACAACCTTGTGATTCCTATATCATTACACCCCTGCAGCAAGGAGTTAATGTTAGGACCCTGCGGGGGTTCCACGTTCGGGACCTCCGCATCATGTGGGTAATGTGTAGGGAACCCTGCATTATGTGGGTCAAGTGTGGGGATCCCCGCATCATTGGGGTTGATGTGGGTACACTGCAGGGGTTCCGTTCGAGACCCCTGCAGCAGGGTTACTTATTGGGAGGCTGCAAGATCACTCAATCTTGACGGTCTCAATTCCAATTGGCTGATAGTGAGCAGTAGTTGCGACCATGCAGTCGCAAGCCCAGCTCTACTTAGGTCAGAAACATTGGTTTCCAAAATCGGATGTCGGGCGCAGTGTCTGGGCCTTTGCTAATTGAATTGCTAATTGAATAGCTTGCAGCTCACTTGGGGACATCCAACCCTCTGCGCGTGAGCTGCGACCTGTCAATTTAAAGAGGTTGTCAATCAGCTGGTCTTTTCATTCCTAGACTCAGTTTCAACGTAGTGATGGATTTTATGTGGATTGTAATAGCTAGACACGTAAACAAGCTCAGAAAATTGGAATGGGGCTCTTACTATGTACTATAGAGGTCCAGGTACTAACAAAATACTTTTTATATGGTTTATTTCATTATGGAGTATACAAAGTAAGTGATCATCTCCTAAATCACCAAATCATCTACTCTGACCTTATCCATACAATCATGGGTAGAGATGTCGCGAATAGTTCGCCGGCGGACTGTTCCCGGCAAACATAGCATGTTCGCGTTCCCGGCGAACTGCGAACATATGAAATGTTCGATCCGCCCCCTATATTTATCATTAAACGAACTTTGACCCTGCACCTCACAGTCAGCAGACACATTCCAGCCAATCAGCATCATACCCTGCCTTCCAGACCCTTCAACCTCATGGACAGCAGCCATTTTGGAATCATAACTAACTTGCAGTCTTACTGAGAGGAGGCTGAGTGTAGGTGATACTAATTCAATAGGGAAAACCATAGCTTGGCTACTTTACACAGTGTCCAATACAGTCCTGAAGGACTCTTTTGATCAGTGCTGCAAGGACAGCACCCCAAAAAACCCTTTTTAGGGCTATAACATCAGTCTGTTTTTTTTGTTTTTTTTCTGTCTAATCTAAGTTCATTTGCCTGCCTACTAGCCAGTGTGTGTGTCAGGCTCACAACTGATACTGTGCCTAGTGCAACCAATCCAATCAGGTGGTGTACCAGCAGTCTACCTTTAAAAAAAACAAAATTGTATTTTGTTAAATCTAAGTTCATTTGCCTGACAGCTAGTCTGTGCGTGTCTCAGGCTGACAGTTGATACTGTGCCCAGTGCAACCAATCCAATCAGGTGGTGTACCAGCAGTGTACATTTAAAAAAACCAAAATAGTATTTTGTTAAATCTAAGTTCATTTGCCTGACCGCTATTCTGTGTGTTTCTCAGGCTCACAACTGATACTGTGCCCAGTGCAATCAATCCAATCTGGTGGTGTACCAGCAGTCAACTTTTAAAAACCAAAACTTTTATTTTCTCTAATCTAAGTTCGTTTGCCTGCCTACTAGCCAGTGTGTGTGTCAGGCTCACAACTGATACTGTGCCCAGTGCAACCAATCCAATCAGGTGGTGTACCAGCAGTCTACCTTTAAAAAACCCAAAATTGTATTTTGTTAAATTGAGGTTCATTTGCCTGACCGCTAGTCTGTGTGTGTCTCAGGTTTACAACTGATACTGTGCCCAGTGCAACCAATCCAATCAGGTGGTGTACCAGCAGTCGACATTTAAAAAATCCAAAATTGTATTTTGTTAAATCTAAGTTAATTTGCCTGACCGCTAGTCTGTGTGTGTCTCTCAGGCTCACAACTTATACTGTGCCCAGTGCAACCAATCCAATCTGGTGGTGTACCAGCAGTCTACATTTTAAAAAAAGCAAAACTTTTTTTTAATATTTCTAATTCAATTTAGTGTCATGCTGTCTTGGGGTTGACTTGCCTGAAAGCAGAGAGTCACACCGGGCCAGCACTCCTGTCCGCCCTGAACGCACAGGTGGATCAATGGCTGACTCTGCACCAACTGAAGATTGGCAAAGTGGTTTGTAAAAACGGAAGAAATTTGTTGGCGGCATTGAATTTGGGCAAGTTGACACATGTGCCGTGCATGGCACATGTGTGTAATCTGATCGTACAACGCTTTGTGCACAAATACACAGGCTTACAGGACGTCCTGAAGCAGGCCAGAAAGGTGTGTGGCCATTTCAGGCGTTCCTACACGGCCATGGCGCACTTTTCAGATATCCAGCGGCGAAACAACATGCCAGTAAGGCGCTTGATTTGTGACAGCCCCACACGTTGGAATTCAACACTACTAATGTTCGACCGCCTGCTCCAACAAGAGAAAGCCGTTAACGAGTATTTGTATGACTGGGGTGCTAGGACAGCCTCTGCGGAGCTGGGAATTTTTTTGCCACATTACTGGACGCTCATGCGCAATGCCTGTAGGCTCATGCATCCTTCTGAGGAGGTGAAAAACCTTGTCAGTCGCACAGAAGGCACCATCAGCAACATCATACAATTTGTTTTCTTCCTGGAGCGTGCCCTGTGAAGAGTGTTGGATCAGGCCGTAGATGAGCGCGATGAAGAAGTGGAAGAGTTGTGGTCACCATCACCACCAGAAACAGCCTTATCAGCATCGCTTGCTGGACCTGCGGCAACGCTGGAGGAGGATTGTGAGGAAGAGGAGTCAAAGGAGGAATGTGGCTTTGAGGGGAGGAGGAAGACCAATCACAACAGCCCTCCCAGCGTGCTTGTTGTCACCTATCTGGTACCCGTGGTGTTGTACGTGGCTGGGGGGAAGAACATACCTTCAGTGAGATCGCTGAGGACGAGGAACGGGACATGGGTAGCTCGGCATCCAACCTTGTGCAAATGGGGTCTTTCATGCTTTCGTGCCTGTTGCTGGACCCTCGTATAAAAAGGCTGAAGGAGAACAACATTTACTGGGTATCCACGCTACTAGACCCCCGGTATAAGAAGAAAGTACCTGAAATGTTACCGAATTACCGCAAGGCAGAAAGGATGCAGCAGTTCCAAATGAAATTAAAAAGTTTGCTTTACACTGCGTATAAGGGTGATGTCACAGCACAACAGGAATCTAACAGGGGAAGAGGTGAAAGTAATCCTCCTCCTCCCACGACCACGACGGCAAGGACAGGACGTTTAAAAGACGTGTTGTTGATGGAGGACATGCAGAGCTTTTTCAGTCCTACGCATCACCACAGCCCTTCGGGATCCACCCTCAGAGAACGACTCGAATGACAGGTGGCAGACTACCTCGCTTTAACTCCAGATATCGACACACTGAGGAGCGATGAACCCCTTGACTACTGGGTGTGCAGGCTTGACCTGTGGCCTGAGCTATCCCAATTTGCCATAGAACTTCTGGCCTGCCCCGCTTCCAGTGTCCTGTCAGAAAGGACCTTCAGTGCAGCAGGAGGTATTGTCACTGAAAAGAGAAGTCGCCTAGGTCAAAAAAGTCTAGATTACCTCACCTTTATAAAGATGAATGAGGGATGGATCCCGAACGGACTGACACTGGGCGATACATTAGACTAAAAAAGGGCTGATGAGATGAGATGCCTTGAGCTAATAATGGTCCACAAGCTGCAGTATTTTATCTTTGAATGCCGCATGACTTGCGTGACTTATCCGCCACCAACTAGGGTTCAAGACGCAATGTTTTAGGGCAGTTTCTGCCTGGGAAACAAACGTAAATTGTTTTGGTCGCTGCAACAGCAGCAGCTGCAACAATACCTAATTTTTGACAACCAAGTATCTTTTTCCATTTCCCGATTCCAAAAATCCAGGCCTTATACACGCCCCCTGATAGGTGCTGTAACAGGTATTAAACTGATAATAGTAGTACTTACAAACACGCCACTCCTATCTGGTGGCACCTTTGATTGCACGTTCCGTGCCCCAAAATTTAAGTGATACGACAAACCAAGCATCTTTTTCCATCTCCCGGTTCCAAAAATCCAGGCCTTATACACGCTCCCTGATAAGTGATGTAACAGGTATTAAACTGATAAGAGTAGTACTTACAAACTCGCCACTCCTATCTGGTGGCACCTTAGATTGCACGCGCCGTGCCCCAAATTTGAAGTGATACGACCAACTAAGTATCTTTTTCCATCTCCCGGATCCAAAAATCAAGGCCTTATACACGCCCTCTGATAGGTGCTGTAACAGGTATTAAACTGATAATAGTAGTACTTACAAACACGCCACTCCTATCTGGTGGCACCTTTGATTGCACGTTCCGTGCCCCAAAATTTAAGTGATACGACAAACCAAGCATCTTTTTCCATCTCCCGGTTCCAAAAATCCAGGCCTTATACACGCCCCCTGATAAGTGATGTAACAGGTATTAAACTTATAAGAGTAGTACTTACAAACTCGCCACTCCTATCTGATAGCACCTTAGATTGCACTCGCCGTGCCCCAAATTTGAAGTGATACAACCAACTAAGTATCTTTTTCCATCTCCCGGCTCCAAAAATCAAGGCCTTATACACGCCCTCTGATAGGTGCTGTAACAGGTATTAAACTGATAAGAGTAGTACTTACAAACACGCCACTCCTATCTGGTGGCACCTTTGATTGCACGCGCTGTGTCCCAAAATTGAAGTGATATGACCAAACAAGCATCTTTTTCCATCTCCCGGTTCTAAAAATCCAGGCCTTATACACGCCCCCTGATAGGTGACATAACAAGAATTTAACTGATAAGAGTAGTACTTACAAATACGCCACTCCTATCTGGTGGCACCTTTGATTGCACGTGCCGTGCCCCAAAATTGTAGTGATACGACCAACCAAGCATCTTTTTCCATCTCCCGGTTCCAAAAATCCAGGCCTTATACACGCCCCCTGATAAGTGACGTAACAGGTATTAAACTGATAAGAGTAGTACTTACAAACACGCCACTCCTATCTGGTGGCACCTTAGATTGCATGCGCCGTGCCCCAAAATTGAAGTGGGAGGACCAACCAAGCATCTTTTTCCATCTCCCGGTTCTAAAATCCAGGCCTTATACACGCCCCCTGATAGGTGACGTAACAGGTATTAAACTGATAAGAGTAGTACTTACAAACACACCACTCCTATCTGGTGGCACCTTTGATTGCACGCGCCGTGCCCCAAAATTTAAGTGGGAGGACCAACCAAGCATCTTTTTCCATCTCCCGTTTCCAAAAATCCAGGCCTTATACACGTCCCTTGATAGGTGACGTAACAGGTATTAAACTGATAAGAGTAGTACTACTTAACACACCTTATAATAATGCAGAGAGAGGCAACGCAGTGAGAGGAGTCTGAAAAAGAGGAGTCAGAGGAGAAAGGTGGGTTTGAGGAGGCAGTAGACCAAACACAGCAGGCATCCCAGGGGGCTTGTTGTCACCTTTCGGGGACCCTTGGTGTTGTTCGTGGCTGGGTGGAGGAAGAGACCTTCAATGACATCAGTGAGGACAAGGAACGGGACATGGCTAGCTTGGTATCCAACCTTGTGCAAATGGGGAGTTTGCGGTTGTGCAAATGGACTGTTTGCGGTTGTTTGCGGTGCATTAAACAGGGAGTTTGGTCTGTCACTGTGAAACGGGCCTAACCCTTACACTACCTGATCGATACAACATCATACCTGATGTTTTAAAGCATGTTATTCCAAACAATTTAGGAATGTTAGCTGATTTATGCCCTTTATGGCTTAAAACCAGACTCTGCATCAACTATGTAATTTTCCGTGGGAATTTTGACAGGGATCCCCCTCCGGCATGCCACAGTCCAGGTGTTAGTCCCCTTGAAACAACTTTCCCATCACTATTGTGGCCAGAAAGAGTCCCTGTGGGTTTTGAAATTCGTCTGCCCATTGAAGTCTATGGCGGTTTGCAGATTTTCGTCCGTTCGCGAACATTTGATGGAATTCACGTCCGGGGTTCGCAAACCGAAAATTTGATGTTCGCGACATCACTAAAGTACACAAATTTATTTAAACTTGCGACTTGCCCATCAAAAATGATGGCATGAAATAGTGTTATACATTGTGTTTTCTGTCTGTTTATGTACTATATGTTGTTTGTTTCTTTGCCCCCTCTCCTTCCCCTGTGTCTCTCCCCCCTCCCTCCCCTATGTCTCTCCCCACTCCCTCCCTTTGCCCTGCTTTGCCTCCCCTGTGTCTCCCCCCACTCCCTCCCGTGTCTCTTTCCTTCTCTCCCTCATGTGTTAACCCTGTGTCTCTTTCCCCCTCTCCTTCCCCTGTGTCTCTTTCCCCTCCCCCGTGTCTCTTTCCCCCTTCTCAATCTCATGTATCTTCCCCCCTCTCCCTCCCCTGTGTCTCTTTGCCTCCTCTCCCTCTCCTGTGTTTCCCCCCCCCACTCCCTCCCCTGAGTCTCTTTGCCATGCTCTCCCTCCCCTGTGTCTATTTTCCCCCTCACTCCTGTGTCTCTTTTCCCCCCTCTCCCCCATTTTTCACACCTGTGTCTCTTTCCCCCCACTCCCTCCCGTGTTTATTTTCCTCCCTCTCCCCCATTTATCACCCCTGGGTCTTTGTCTTCCTATACCTCCACTGTGTCTTTCCTCCCTCTCCCTCCCCTGTGTCTCTTTGCCCTGATCTCCCTTCCCTGTGCCTCTTCCCCCCTATCACCCCTGTGTCTCCCCCCCCCTACTCCCTCCCTTGTGTTTCTTTACCCCCTCTCCCCCCTCTCCCATCAGTGTGCTTCTTTTGCCATTTACTGGTGTGAAATCATTCACGGGCTTGGGGAAATTGATCAATTTCCCCAAGCCCTCAAATGGGTTCCGAGTAATGAACTTGAAAACATTTACGGGTTTAACAGCCGCCATTTTTATTTCAAGCAAGTAACTTGGAAGCCGTTTGGAGCCTCTTCACTCCTCTACCTTGCGGGCCTCATGATGAGCGCCTTTGGCACTCATTGCGAGCCTCTCCCCCCTCTACTTTATGGGCCTCACAATAAGCATTACCGACAAATTCGCAATTACTATATATGGCGGTTTAAAATATTCATACAGTGTCTGGAAAAAAAAGAGCAGATTTAATATGGGTAAAGTTGGATCCATATTTAAATGTTTGACCTTATTTCAGGACATTCTCGCGTTTGAATACAGTTTGTAAGTTTTAGATAATTAAATGCATCCGTATAAAAGCTAATGAGAATTGAAAGGGATTAAAAACACATTTTTGGGCAAACTGCACCCTTATGAATCACTCTATGCAGGAATCGCTGATTGATTAATTGAAGAATTAATAGGAAGTACTGTTTACAAAGTAGTTTTTAAACTATAAGCAATTATCTTCTGCTTTTGAGATTGGTAAATGTGAATATCCATTCACCTTTCTCTTTTTGTGCTAAAGGCCCAACAAAAAAAGAGGAATTTCAGTCAAGCTTTAAAATGCAAATTACAGCAATTTATGTTTCGTTATACAGCACATAGTGCATACAAATGTACTAGAATCATTGTCTAAAGTCCTTTCACAGTCCTTGAAATCATTGCAGTGTTTAGGAACTTCATAAATCTGTTGCCTACTAATTAAATAAACTTTCTTAACTAATGTAAAGCCATACCTGTCAGCCTTTTTAGGGGAAAAGAAAATTGATTCATAGTAAAATATTTTTGTTATAGGGGAATATGACATGAGGCAGCTAGCATTGACGTCTTTAAGATACAGAGACTACATAGACTGTGAGTCACAGACACTTTGATGGTGCTGCTAATCTTAGTGATTCTAAAGAAGTTTAAAAACCCTGATATTAATATAGCATTACAATTGCATACATTGAAACATTCATTCATTACAGTAATTATATTTACAAACTTAAAGGTTTAACTGATTTCGTGCTAATTGTGAGTTACATGTTTTTGGTATTATGTGTGTAGTCAGTACTCCACATATTAAAGAGTATAGATTAGCAACGTTATAAAACAGCAAAAGTATGTTGCTATCTCCTGTATTGAACATTTTTGATACAGTGGTGAAAATGGTTAATATGAATATGGGTTGACAAAACATATAAAAAACATGGCACATGAAGAGTGACAATAATTTGTGTTATATTTGTACTTTAGTGGAAGTCAGAGATAGCTCAACTTAAATGAAGAGAATGGAACTCGCTTCCAGTTTTAAGTTAGAAGAAGGTACCAAATGAACTGTTCCTGATTTATATTTTTTATTTGTTGATAAAAATGACACAACAATTGCTAAAATTACTATTCTATATTTAAAATATAAACTACAAATAAATGATTTTGTAATTATTGAAATAAATTCATTTAATGCATAAAATCAGTTTTAATGTGTTGTAAAAAAACTTCCCAGTCCCTCTGCTAATTGTCTTAGTCAAGTTGGAGGTCACATATTAACAGGAGAAATGTTTATGTTTATCATTTATCATTTATAGTAGCAACAATGCTGGACTGCCAGTTGAGGACAAGAGAACATACATAAATAATGATTATTTGATATGTCCTTCCATTGCCATTCTAATGATGTCTAAATTATATGAGGTCATGATTGGATGATTGTGGGTAGAAAAGGTACTCTGTAGTGCAAACAGCCACATCTGGCAATGCAGTGTGTGCATTACACATTAACAGTCTTATTAAATTGCAATTCAGCAAATTCTAAAGGGCTCTATATAAGCACAGAGCATATATTTTTACAGAAGTTTTTAGTTAGTGAAGACCTTCCTTTTGGATAGAAGTTCAATAACTAAAAACTTCTGTAAAAAATATGCTATGGACTTATATAGAGCCCTTTAGAATCTGCCAAATTGCAATTTAATAAGGCTGTAAGTATGTATAATCATACCTTGATGTCTGAAGAACTCACACAGTGACAATCTCTAAGTGCAACTTTCAGCTTATTTTATATAAAAAAAAAACACTTGTATAATTTTATTTCCATCTAGAATTTGACTAAGATCAATGTCAAAAAGAGGAGCCAACTGAACTGGGCAGTGAATGGATCCCACTGGTTAGGTCCTCTCTTCTGTGTATTGGTGTTTGGTGTAAGGATTCCCATGGAAGAAAGATTGCTTCAGGATGTGGAGAGAGCAGAATAGCAGTCTGGGCAGGGGCGGCTGGCCCATTGGGGCAGCTGGGCAACCGCCCTCCCAAATTAGAGTCCATAAAAGTATATTTTATTCTATAATTTGTTTTATTCTTTATTCCTATAATTCTAACAGACAGTGGTTATCTTTTTCCCTTCCCTCTTTCATTTTCCTCCCCCCAAAAACATACATTAAAACAAAAAAGGTACCTGAAAGGTACCTTCAGGTACCTGAAGGTGGAGCCACTGAGTTACTGGGACAGCGTCCAAAGCCTCTAGATAGGGCTCTGCTACATGGAAGAGAGGCTCAGCAGAGCTCCCTGTGCAGCCTGATTAAAAGCTGTTGGGGCGTCTGACTGCAGCGTCCACTCATTCCTGCCACTAGAGGCACTGCAGAGCACATACATTACCTCATAGACACATGCGTAGTCGTGTGTGAGGGAGAAGAGAGAGTGGCAGCATGGAGCAACATGATACCAGGAGGTGGTCACAATAAATGTAAGTATTGAAGGCAGGCTCTTATTTATTTATTATTCCATAGAACTTACAACTACAACTACATTATGTTAGTCTCCTCAGCATCCCAAGTCACTCTCACAGTGAAGCTACTTGTCAGTTCTGTCTAGGTGTAATTGTTTCTGTATAAATGTATGCATGGAATGTGTGTATACAGCATGCAGTGTGTATGTGTGTCAATATATGTATATTGCATGCTCTGTTTTATGTGTGTATATATATATATTCATATATTGCATGTTGTATGTGTGTATTTGTGTGTGTATGTCTGCAAATATGTGTGTAAATGCATTTTGTGTATGTGTGTATTTATACGTATATACTGATTGCTGTGTTTGAGCCTCATTCAATTCCGAGTTGCCCAATTGAATAAGGCTCTATATAAGCACATACAAAAAAATTTAAACAAATTTTTTAGTTACTGAACCTCTCTCCAAAACAAAGGTTTTCACTAACTAAAAACTTCTGTCAAAAAAAATATCTTATGTGCTTATATAGAGCCCTATTCAATTGACAAATTTCAAATTGAATGAGGACATTTGTGTGTAAATATATGAATATTTTGTATGTTGTATCTACATATATGGGTATTCTGCAGGCTGTGAGTATGTGTGTAATTATATGTATATCTACTGCATACTGTGTTTATGTGTGAACATATTTGCATATATTGCATGTTGTGTTTGTAAATATGTGTATGTACAGCTTACTTTGTGTGTATTTGTGTGTAAATATATTGAATGCTCTGTATTGCTGTAAATAGATGTAAATACTCATGACTTTTATTTATTTATGAAAATGATTTATATGTGTATTTTGTATGTTATATAACTGTAAATATAACTTCCTGTATGTGTGTGTATATATATATATATATATATATATATATATATATATATATATATGGGGGAAGTGGCAAATAGTTCGCCGGCGGACTGTTCCCGGCTAACATTGCATGTTCGCGAACATATGCGATATTCGACCCGCCCCCAATACTTTATCATTGAGCAAACTTTGACCCTGCATGTCACAGTCAGCAGACACATTCCAGCCAATCAGCAGCATACACTCCCTTCCAGACCCTTTAACCTCATGGACAGCAGCCATTTTGGAATCAAAACTAACTTGCAGTCTTACTGAGAGGAGGCTGAGTGTAGGTGATACTGCATCAATAGGGAAAACCATAGCTAGGCAAGTTTATTCAGTGTCCAGTGCAGTGCTGAAGAACTTGTGTGCCTTATTATTATTATTAATATTACTACTGTATAATGTGTAGATGTACCAGCTGGGCATGCATTATTATTATTATTATTATTATTATTATTATTATTATTATTATTATTATATAATGTGTAGATGTACCGGCTGGGCATGCTCTTGTGCATTATTATTATTATTATTAGTATTTTACTAATAATAATAATAATAATGCACAAGAGCATGCCCAGCCAGTACATCTACACATTATATAGTAATAATAATAATAATACACAAGAGCATGCCCAGCCGGTACATCTACACATTATATAGTAATAATAATAGTAATAATAATAATGTAGAAGAGCATGCCCAGCCGGTACATCTACACATTATATAGTAATAATAATAATAATAATAATGCACAAAAGCATGCCGAGCCGGTATATATACACATTATATACTAATAATAATAATAATGCACAAGAGCATGCCCAGCCGGTACATCTACACATTATATAGTAATAATAATAATAATAATAATAAAGCACAAGACCTCCCCTGTGTCTCCCCCCACTCCCCCCATGTGTCTCTCCCCCCCCCTCTCCCCTGTGTCTCCCCCCCACTCCCTCCCATGTGTCTCTCTCCCCCCCTCTCCCCTGTGTCTCTCCCACCCTTCCCTGTGTCTCTACCCCCTCTCCCTTCCCAAGTGTTTCTTTCCCCCCTCTCCTGTGTCTTTTCCCCCTTCCCTCTTCCCTGTGTCACTCCCCCCTCCCCTGTGTCTCTACCCCCTCTCCCTTTTCGTGTTTCTTTCCCCCCTCCCATGTGTCTTTCCCCCCTTCCCTCTCCCCTGTGTCTCTCCCCCCTCCTCTGTGTCTCTTCCCCCTTCTCCCCTGTGTCTCACCCCCTCTCCCCTGTGTCTCTACCCCCTCTCCCTTCCCCTGTGTTTCTTCCCCCCTCCTCTGTGTCTTTACCCCCTTTCCTCTCCCCGGTGTCTCCTCACCACTCCCTCCCATTAGTCTCTCCCCCCTCTCCCTTGTGTCTGTACCCCCCACTCTCTCCTGTGTCTCTCCCCCCTTCCATGTGTCTCTTCCCCTCACCTTTCCCCTACCCTGTTTCTCTTCCGCCCTCTGCCCTGTGTCTTCCTCCCCCTCTCCACTGTGTCTTCCTCACCCTCTCCCCTCTCCTGTGTCTTCCTCTCCCTCTCCCCTGTGTTTCCTCCCCCTCTCCCCTCCACTGTTAGCTTCTATACGCATACATACATACGATAAGAAATCTGGGGGGGGGGGGCGGTTACGCCCCCCCCCCCCCAGTTCCAACACCCATGTGTACTGTATAATATTGTATTGCATTATGTTATATTATATCACTAGTGACTTGCCTGGCACAAATGACGGGGCAATAAAGTTTGAAGCCATGGCAATGCTGTTTGCCACACAATGTGATGCTTTTTGTACTCTGAGGACCTTCGGCGCTCATTGTGAGCCTCTTCCCTCGTGCCCTTCATGTTTCGTGCTTTGCAACGATCAATCTTCGGCGCTCATCGCAAAGACAGATATAAGTACAGTGTTAAATATATAATTTTTTTTGTGCAGTGTAAATTAAAAAATGTATTCAGGTCTCAGAGCATAATAAAGTGATTTAGATTTGTAACTGCTTTGAGAGTGCTATCGCTGGCAGCCAATGAACAGTAATCCAGATATATAACTGCAGAGTAAAAAGTAAAACATTTTAGTGTAGTGTAAAGTCTACATTTTTATTTTCCATTACTAATTAATACTTATTAAATGAATGCACGATAATAACTATTGTGAATGAACAAATGTATTAGGAAGTGCGAAGCGTTAATGTATGTAAAGTAACGGCAGTGTAAAATATGCTATTAAGCGTATTTTTTTTATAGATATTTTTTTTAATAATAATGAATTAATTAATTACTAAAATACTTTACCTATTTGTAATTAATATATCCAGTGATCAATATCCTGAAGAGCTAACAATCAGTTTTGATTTTCCTGCAGCTTACAGTGTACATTTGGACTGTTGGTGACCTGAGGTGTAAGTGTCAGCAATGTGCGCAGTGCACGAGGGGAAACCGTTGTATAATCGTGTAACGCGCCATTTTAGATTTGTAATGTTATTAGTTGCAAGTTAGTGTTGTAAAATGGCGGCGATTGTGTATGTGTTACGCGGCTCGCCAGCAGTTTCCATTATTATTATTCCATAGTGTATTTTGTACCTCGTCTGTTCCTAAGTAAAAGTCGTACATGGTTGGCGATGTTTTGCGCGATTTGGGGTCGTGTAGCCTCGTTTTCATTTTTTCCGGACGCCATTTTTTTTGTCGCTTAGCCGATTTACAAGTGCCAACTGGGGAAGACGTTGCAGATATCACATATATAGTTGTGAGCAGGTGGGTTGTTGCTAACGCTGCGGGCTTGCGAAGCCAGGGCCAGAGTTGCTGGCAAGGAGCGCCGAAGGCTCCCACGTCGGCTGCAATGAGCCGCAGGCGGGACTTACACCATCAAATTTACGGACTTACCATTCCAAAATACGGGACTTAGAAAAAAAAACATTACGAGCTCACAAAAATACGACCTTAACGCCCAAACCGCGCGCACTTAAAAACATTAAAAACACAATAGATACACACAACAAACACATAAAAAGCTTACCCACAGCAAGGTGGGCACCGAGGACCTCTGCAAGTGAAGTTACCCCTCCATTTAAGTCCAAATTCATGAGTTTAGACACCCGAAAATCACCTAAGTGAGAGAAAAAATGACCTTGAAAAAAAGAAAACGAGGCTACAGGACCCTAAACACGCAAAACACATAGGAATTTTCCTAAAAAGCCGTACGAGGTAAAGATACACTATTAACAAGGACGCTAAATCATCCACACCCACGTACCACATACACATTCCCCGCCATTTTACAACACTCACTTACACAATGCAGAAGTACCCAGCTACCCTAACGGCTTCCCCTCGCGCACGCAGCCTATTTACACTACACACTGCGCACATTGCTGACACTTACACAGCAGCTCCACAGAACTGAAAACCTACATTGTATGCTGCAGGAACATGAAAACAGATTGTCAGCTCTTCAGCACAATGCTTCCTGCATATATTACTTACAAAATGGGAAAATATATTAATTTAGTAATTATTTCATTAGCATACAAAAATAAATATACACAAAAAAAACATTATCACATTAAACATAAAAGCCATTCAGTGCGCACCTACCAACGAGTGCCAACGCTGCTCATAGCACACAAAGCCTTGCAATAAGTGCAAAAAACACATCACCGCCGACCAAAGAATAACAGCAAAAGCGCCTATCAGACAAAAAATACAACCAACAGCCTCGCAATGAGCGCCGAAGGATCTCCGACCGCCAACAAAATGAATGTCTCGTCCAAACACCATTACCTGCCTTACAATCTTATTGCCGCCATTTTTTGACGGGCAAGTCGCTAGTAAATATATAAAGATCAAGATAATAAAAGTATCAGGAAATGTAACACAAAGATGCACGCGCGTCTGAATAATACGACAAATACGGATTTTTGTCATAAATCATATGATCGCTGTCATGAATCACCCAGGGGCCATATTGGATTTGGTGTGAACTATGCTGGGGCCATTTTGTGACTGGCAGCAGTGGCCATTTTGGGCTGGATTATCTTACACATGCTGTTGCCATGTGGAAGAACAAAAGGTTTGGGTTGTGGTGATAATATGTTAGTATTATATTGTATATTGTATTGTGGAGTGATAGCTATGTTTTAATTAGTCAACCCTCCCCCATTGTATAAACTCTCAGTCAGGAGTTGGCCATATGGTCTTTAACGTAAACACTTGAAGTGATAGCAAGGCCAGAACAAAGAGATTTGCCAGACAGCCAGGCACCTATATAACAATGGGGGGGGCCTAGGAGCAAACAGGAAGTTTCCCCTGGGACCGCCTGGGTCAGAATGAACTAGTAGCCACGCCTGGGGAAGGCCCTGGGGGAGGAGACTAATAAATTCCCACAAATTACTTCTGTGAGAATGGCCAGAGGGGAATGAGGGTTTGACTAAGAGTAGCCACTCCCTCCACTGTGTGTGTGTGAAATGTTTTAAATATGTGGTTCCAAAATAAAACGTGGTTCATAATTTTCATCAAGACGTGGTGTGTAGATGTATTATTTACCCGGGGACATATGCTTGCAGTAAGATTCGTCAGACTTACTGTCAATATTGCTCAGTCTAAACCAAGGGCTGAGACATGATGTTCCTGTACTCAAAGCTACTCCAAGGTCCAGAGTAACCCAAATCAAGTCAGCAGACCCCAGCCAGAGAGTGGGTCGTGATAATTGGTGGCACAGTGGTGGGGTACTCTGAGAAGGACCAGAAAATGGAGCAGATGGAAGCAGAGGACTACAGACTACTCCTGCTAAATCAATGGATGGCATTCATGCAATTATGGCATGGCCATGAGCTGGCAAGCTGGTTGGAGGAACTGGTAGAGAAAGAGATGGACTTGGAGGAACAGTACCTTGCCAGGATAGAGTCCTTGGGTGGCCGGAGAGAGGATCTCTATTTTCGTTTGGATCTAGAATATGGTGTCGGTGAGATTCTGAATGGTGATCTGGAATGTGGCATGGGAACTGCAAAGAGGCATAATAACTTGTTTGTTGAACGCTGCCGGGGTCTGGGACTGGAAGCATGGTTCCCGGAGGCTCCTTTGCTGGAACCCCTGATTCAGCAAGAGCTGCAACTGGAGGCTGAGTATGTGGAATTGTGGGATGCGATACCCAAGAAGTATTTTTACAACTCAGACGGTATGTACCAGAGTGAGTATGCTCACTGGAACTGGGGAGAGGCATTTCTAGACTGTAAACAAAGTGAGGAGTGGGAAGGGGTAAACACTGTTCCTTTGCCAACTCCTGGGGATGGAGAATGTTTGCCCCTAGAACATGCAGTAACTGTGTCAGGGCCTAGTCACCAGCCCAAAGAGCCAGAGACCCAGTGGAATGTTCCCTGGGTGGGGTCAGATAATTCATGTCTGCCCCCTGATACCTCAAGAGATTTAATCCCAGAGGAAGTGGGAACTGTTCACAAGCTAGGGCCAGATAAGTTAAGTCTGCCCTCAGAAGTTCTAGGCAAAGTGTGTTGGCCAGAACTGTTAATGGAGCCAGAGGCTCGGGATGATTGTGTGATGGACGGTGGGAAGGGAGCCTTAGAGGCCAGGCTGGAAGGGAATGATGAGATTCCCCAGCCTGCATCAGATAACCACTGTCTGTACCCTGACAGTCCAGGGGAGTTGTCCCCAGAGGTGCTAGTGAAGAACACAGCCCAGGAGGGTTGTTTAAGAGACTGTGGGGAGGGAAAAGAATTGGTTTCTGGCTACAGGGAACCTGACCTCACACAGCAAGAGAGTGCCAGGGGCACAAAGAGCCAGGCCGGGGCAGCAAGCATGCCAGCTTTGGCAAAAGCATTATGGGTGCAGAGTGGCACCATGACAGAGGGTGTACCAAGTGGGGAGATACCCTGGATAACCATTGTCCAGGGGCCCACTGGAACAGACACCACTCCAAAGACCCAGTTCAACAGAAAGGACTGGGATAAAGTTGCTCAACCCCGGGCAATGGAGGAGTGTAAGCACAGCTTGGGTGGGAGCAGCGTAGCTCCCCAAGCAGCAACGGAAACAGCTGGACCAGAGGAAGGAAGCCAAGAGGAGCTGTCCCTTTGCGATCCCATAGGCCCAGAGACTGTATTAGAGATCCCAGCCCATCGGTGGGGACTGGCTGGGGGGAACAGAGTTGCTATGGGACAGAAACTGTGGCCCACCTGTTGTACTCTGGGATACCAGATTATTGGGGAGGTACCCCGGACTATTTGGGTGGGTGTGAATGGGAAGAGCAATTTGCTCTATACAGTGGGAGCAAGGCCAAGGGCTGGGGGAGGTTTTTACTCTGCACCTTGGGACAAACAAGAACTGGCATAGCATACAGAGGGCCAAACCAGCACATTCATGACTATCAGCGTAGCTGGAAAAATCAGGGATGTTTCCTGCCACGCTTGGGGAGGTGTTGTCATGAATCACCCAGGGGCCATATTGGATTTGGTGTGAACTATGCTGGGGCCATTTTGTGACTGGCAGCAGTGGCCATTTTGGGCTGGATTATCTTACACATGCTGTTGCCATGTGGAAGAACAAAAGGTTTGGGTTGTGGTGATAATATGTTAGTATTATATTGTATATTGTATTGTGGAGTGATAGCTATGTTTTAATTAGTCAACCCTCCCCCATTGTATAAACTCTCAGTCAGGAGTTGGCCATATGGTCTTTAACGTAAACACTTGAAGTGATAGCAAGGCCAGAACAAAGAGATTTGCCAGACAGCCAGGCACCTATATAACAATGGGGGGGCCTAGGAGCAAACAGGAAGTTTCCCCTGGGACCGCCTGGGTCAGAATGAACTAGTAGCCACGCCTGGGGAAGGCCCTGGGGGAGGAGACTAATAAATTCCCACAAATTACTTCTGTGAGAATGGCCAGAGGGGAATGAGGGTTTGACTAAGAGTAGCCACTCCCTCCACTGTGTGTGTGTGTGAAATGTTTTAAATATGTGGTTCCAAAATAAAACGTGGTTCATAATTTTCATCAAGACGTGGTGTGTAGATGTATTATTTACCCGGGGACATATGCTTGCAGTAAGATTCGTCAGACTTACTGTCAATATTGCTCAGTCTAAACCAAGGGCTGAGACATGATGTTCCTGTACTCAAAGCTACTCCAAGGTCCAGAGTAACCCAAATCAAGTCAGCAGACCCCAGCCAGAGAGTGGGTCGTGATAATCGCAGTATTGGGTCATAAACCCTAAACCCTGGAATCTGTTACATACAATTTACTGATGATGTCATTAATGGGCTTCAAGGGGGGGGGATCTCTTTTCATACTTTTCGAGCGGTGCAAATCCAACATACGCAGAGTGGAAACGCCACATCTGTGGCACACACACAAAGGGGTTCACTTTGGGAGAAAAAACAAACAAATATGAAATATTTAATAATCATATTTTGATGTTACCAACAGATAAGGAAACGAAACGGAGGTTATTATATCTAATAGTAGCAAGCCTGGGAGTACTGGGAGTAATAATACTGCAGCAGGAGGTCAGGACTAATGTCACCTATAGACCCCCAGACAGATAAAGGTCAGTACTAATGTCCCTCTATAGACCCCCAGTCAGATAAAGGTCAGTACTAATGTCTCTCTATAGACCCCCAGTCAGATAAAGGTCATTACTAATGTCCCTCTATAGACACCCAGTCAGATAAAGGCCAGTACTAATGTCACCTATAGACCCCCAGTCATAAAAAGGTCATTACTAATGTCCCTCTATAGACCCCCAGTCATATAAAGGTCAGTACTAATGTCCCTCTATAGACCCCCAGTCATATAAAGGTCAGTACTAATGTCCCTCTATAGACCCCCAGTCATATAAAGGTCAGTACTAATGTCCCTCTATAGACCCCCAGTCATATAAAGGTCAGTACTAATGTCACTCTATAGACCCCCAGTCAGATAAAGTTTTCAAATGTTTCTTGGATAGCATTGGGGCTAAAGGAGGTTTGGCCATCAGGTAGTCTAAAGATACCGTATATTATGTCCTCTCTTGGGGGGTAAAGACACTAATAATTCCTCCAATAATAATAATAACCTCCTGGTTAGCCCATTGGGTTATCTGCTAAAAAGAGTGGTGCAGAGACTGTGGGGGCTGTTAGCCTCCTTGTCCCCGTGTGGCCGTTTAGAATCCCTGCTGCTGCATGTTTCAGCTTTATTAAGGTGTAATTGTACAGCGTTTGACTCAAGTAGCTGCCTGTGCTGGGTCAGTTTGGCTTAATTGCTGGGCCCTTTTCCTGCCAAGATGGCGACCGTCAGTCCATGGGCCTCTATGTCCCCTTCACTACCTTTGTCCCCGCTTGTGTGCTTATTTGGGATGGCCCCCCTTTATATCTCTGGCCCGTGGCCTTGTAAGGGTCGCCCCCTCAATCTCTGAGTGTGGATATGCAGGCATGGGGCGTTGAATCAGGCCTGCTCATCTGCCCATAGTCAGGTGCCTGTAAAGGACATGTTTGAGCGTAAGAAGCTAATGTCACAAAGTGCCCCAAAATTGAAGTGATACGACCAACAAAGCATCTTTTTCCATTTCCTGGTTCTAAAAATCCAGGCCTTATACACGCCCCCTGATAGGTGACGTAACAAGTATTAAACTGATAAGAGTAGTACTTACAAACACGTCACTCCTATCTGTTGGCACCTTTGACTGCACGTGCCGTGCCCCAAAATTGAAGTGATACGACCAACAAAGCATCTTTTTCCATCTCCTGGTTCTAAAAATCCAGGCCTTATACACGCCCCCTGATATGTGCTGTAACAGGTTTTAAACTGATAAGAGTAGTACTACTTAACACACCTTATAATAATGCAGAGAGAGGCAATGCAGTGAGAGGAGTCTGAAGAAGAGGAGTCAGAGGAGGAAGGTGGCTTTGAGGAGGTTGAAGACCAAACACAGCAGGCGTCCCAGGGGGCTTGTTGTCACCTTTCGGGGACCCTTGGTGTTGTACGTGGCTGGGTGGAGGAAGAGACCTTCAATGACATCAGTGAGGACAAGGAACGGGACATGGCTAGCTTGGTATCCAACCTTGTGCAAATGGGGAGTTTGCAGTTGTGCAAATGGACTGTTTGTGGTTGTTTGCGGTGCGTTAAATGGGGAGTTTGGTCTGTCACTGTGAAGCGGGCATAACCCTTACACTACCTGATCGAAACAACATCATACCTGATGTTTTAAAGCACGTTATTCCAAACAATTTAGGAATGTTATGTAATTTATGCCCTTTATGGCTTAAAACCCGACTCTGCATCAACTATGTAATTTTCCATGGGAGTTTTGCCATGGATCCCCCTCCGGCATGCCACAGTCCAGGTGTTAGTCCCGTTAAAACAACTTTCCCATCACTATTGTGGCCAGAAAGAGTCCCTGTGGGTTTTAAAATTCGCCTTCCCATTGAAGTCTATGGCGGTTCGCCGATGTTCGCCGGTTCGCAAACATTTGCGGCGGTTCGCGTTCGTGGTTCGCGAACCGAAAATTTTAGGTTTGCGACATCACTAATATATATATATATATATATATATATATATATAATTTCTGTTTTTCTTTATATGCATATAACTATATGTATACTCAGGGGTGGACAAAAATAGTTAACACTTAGGAACCAAGAACACATACAAGCCAGACAGAGAGTTTGTATGACACTGTAATGTATGTATGTGTATATATATATATATATATATATATATATATATATATATATATATATATAGTCTAATAGGTAAAGATAAAGAGAGGGGCAGAGGGAAAGATAGAGAGAGGGAGGGGTAGAAGATAGATAGATAGATAGATGCAGATAGGGATAGATAGAAAGGGATAGACAGAGATAGATATATAAATAGATAGAGGGATAGATAGAGAGAGGCTAGAGGGATAGATAGATAGAGGGA
>CM050169.1:71936547-72163340 GCA_027410445.1 Discoglossus pictus
TAGATAGATAGATAGAGGGACAGATAGATAGATAGATAGATAGATAGATAGATAGATAGATAGATAGATAGATAGATAGATAGAGGGACAGATAGATAGATAGAAATCCAGTGCAGTTCTGTAAATTCTAGCATGTCTGGGATATGCTTTTTCTACAAAACTGAGCTCTCTACCTTCTTATAGCATGAAAAGCTCCTCTTAGGATTACAAATTCGAATATTATCTTGCTATGTTTTCAGTCTACAGGAGGACACGTTGTGAGTGATCTGAACCCAGTGCTTGCTGCAAGGAATGCAGAGCTCAGCTTGACATCCAAAGGTACCAATGGCCTGACCTGATCATTATATATGATGCAAAAATAGTGTCTGCTGTATACAATCCTGCAAAGTTATGAAATCAACAATGTGATTAGTGCTTTGAAGGAATATTAAAGACACAGTCTAAATACTAGTAAAAGAGGAAAAAAGGAAGAGAGGTATAGAGAGAGGGATTGATAGAGAGGAATAGATAAAGGAATCGACAGGGAGAGAGGAATAGATATAGAGAGTGAGGGATAGAGAGAAAGGGACAGATAGAGAGAGAGAAGGAGGAAGGGAGAGAGAAAGAGGAGGGAATAGAGAGGAGGGCTTATGTCCTGATCTAATTTGTACTCATATGTGTTTTATTTAATTATTGCATGTAATCAACAAAATGGAGGAACTTCCCAGCATAAGAAAAGTAAGCAGAACCAGCAGCACTTCACCCTCATCAAATAATGCAGGAACTTCCCAGCATAAGAATACTGACCAGAACCAGCACCACCTCAACCTCAGCAAGATAATAAGTAAGTGAAGTGACAGGAAAAAACCCAAATGGGTGGAGTCTGTAAGTGGACAGGGCCTATAGGGGTAACATGTTGTGAAGGGGAGGAGTTTATAATGTTGAGTGGCGTCAATGTAAAGGGAGGGGCCAGGTCTCTGTCTTCCGCCGCACCAACTTGGAAAGTCACCAGCCGCCACTGAGTCTGGGAATATAGATGACAGATTCCTAGGTAGCTGGACTGAAGCAAACTGAACAAAAAGTCTACTTCCCATGCGTCCCAAATACAGCAGGCATGCATGTATAGATTCAAAAGGGTTAACAAACACATGGACATGGGTGTAGGAACTGGGGGGGGATTGGGAGAGAACCCCCCTCCAGATTTTTCTATGTTTGTATGTATGGATAAATAAGCTATTTTACAGCCTGTGTATACAATTAGCTGTATAATCCCACCCCCCTACCCACAGCAGTTCCAGTCATTTGCAGGAAGGTATCTGTGTTAAAAGTAAAATAGTGGGTAAGGACATATTCTATTAGTTTAGTAATAGCATCAGGGCCATATTTATAGTTATGAGCTTGTGTTGAAATTAACAACAGTGCCATCTTTGTTTGGGATGTTGCTATACATAGACTCCACATCCATGGTGACATGTAAAGTGTCACGACCCAGAGATGAGGGACCATGTGCACCCCCAGACTCTCCTACTTTAGTTTAAAGGAGCAATCTCCAGGTTGTTACTTTCGTATTCATCCCAGAATACCAATTCAGATCAGAATATCATTCATGGAGAAGCAGGAAAAGCAGATCCCTTTAGTTTGGATAGGTCTGTTATTAGGAAGGTAGACAGGGTGATTTGTCACCCAGATCCCAGCAATCAAACAGTTTGCTGTCTCCTGGGTGCTCGGGTTTGTCATGTTGTGGATCGGGTAGACAAATTATTGGGAGGGTCTGGAAATGAACCGGCGGTCTTGGTACATATTGGTACCAATGACAAAGTTAGTGGAAGATGTAGTGTCCTAAAGAATGATTTTAGAGAACTAGGTAAGCTGAAAGCAAGGACCTCCAAGGTAGTATTTTCTGAGATACTACCAGTGCCACGTGCTAGCCCAGGGAGGCAGAAGGAGCTTAGGGAGGTTAATGCATGGCTAAAGATGTGGTGTACTAAGGAGGGGTTTGGGTTTTTAGAGCACTGGGCTGACTTCTCACTTCGGTACAATCTTTATAGCAGGGATGGATTGCATCTTAATGATGAGGGAGCTTTTGTGCTAGGGGATAGGATGGTAGAAAGGCTGGAGTTTTTAAACTAGTAGGTGGGGGAGGGACTAGATATAAGTAATGGGTTAGAAAGTGTATAGGGTATAACAACTCATAGGGGAGGAGATCGTGGGAAGGGGTAGTATAGTCAATAGAGAGGTTGTACTAAGTAACTCAAGTACAGTTGTAGGCATTTCAGAACTTCAGACTCAAAACATAAGGTGTATGCTTGCTAGGTTCTACAAGAGCCTACTAGAAATGAAGCTATCTTAGATTTAGTCATCACATATATAGTTGTGAGCGTACGAGTCGTTGCTCACGCTTGCGGGCTCGCGTAGCGAGCCCGCAAGAACTGCGTCCCTCGCGAAGCGAGGGACGCAGTTCGCCGCAAATGCGGGTCCTCGCGAAGCGAGGGCCCGCATTTGCGGTTGTCGAGGCTCAACGTCGGCTCACGCTTGCGGGCTCGCGTAGCGAGCCCGCAAGAACTGCGTCCCTCGCGAAGCGAGGGACGCAGTTCGCCGCAAATGCGGGTCCTCGCGAAGCGAGGGCCCGCATTTGCGGTTGTCGAGGCTCAACGTCGGCTGTGTTAACACACACATACACACACACGACTTTTTTAACAGAATAAACCCAACCGCCCAGCCAACAAAAACCCAAGTCGTTGCTCACGCTTGAAGAAACTGCGTCCCTCGCGAAGCGAGGGACGCAGTTCGCCGCAAATGCGGGTCCTCGCGAAGCGAGGGCCCGCATTTGCGGTTGTGGAGGCTCAACGTCGGCTGTGTTAACACACACATACACACACACGACTTTTTTAACAGAATAAACCCAACCGCCCAGCCAACAAAAAACAAACAACGTCCCCGCAAATGCGGATCCTCGCGAAGCGAGGGTCCGCATTTGCGGTGGTGGGAGCATCCCAACATCGGCTGTGTTAACACACACATACACACACACATAACTTCATAACAAAAAAAAAATCAAAGTCGCCTCACACCCGCTTACACCCAGACACACAGACGCAAGACTTAACAAAAAAACAGTAAAAAAGGCCCCTCACACGCTCTTAACACACATACGCACGACTTAGAAACAAATACACTGCGTCGTACACGTAAAAGCTAACTGCGTATATCGCAACAAAATACGGCCGCATCGGAAAAAAATACGGCCGCGAAAGACCCATTCCAACCGCCGCGCATCAAAACATCACAAACACAAGAAATAAACACAACAAACACATAAAAACCTTACTTATAGCACGGGGGGGCATCCGGCACCTCCAAAAGTTCATTTACACGTCCATTTAAGTGAAAACAAACAGTTTAAACGACCGAAAATCGGCTAAGCGAGAGAAAAAATGGCCGCCGAACAAAACGAAAACGAGGCTCCAGACGTAACTACACTACACTTACTCGCAACAAAATACGGCCGCATCGGAAAAAAATACGGCCGCGAAAGACCCATTCCAACCGCCGCGCATCAAAACATCACAAACACAAGAAATAAACACAACAAACACATAAAAAGCTTACTTACAGCACGGGGGGGCATCCGGCACCTCCAAAAGTTCATTTACACGTCCATTTAAGTGAAAACAAACAGTTTAAACGACCGAAAATCGGCTAAGCGAGAGAAAAAATGGCCGCCGAACAAAACGAAAACGAGGCTCCAGACGTAACTACACTACACTTACTCGCAATAATGAAACACATACTATGCGGAACGGATCACACTCATATTAAACACCATTTTAAACACTACTACGCACAAAATGGCGGATGGAACGCAAATTGTAAGCTGGAACGCAAATAGCGCATGCGTATTACGTTCTAACGGTCTAACTTTCCAGAATGTTCTACAAGTTTATAAATACTGTCTATTTGACAGAGAAAAATACATTTCTCCTCAGGTGATGAACAGAGTGACTTCGGAGATAACTGCTGCTAAAACTTGAGAAGATAATTCTTTCCTAATTTACTACTTTACATTGTGCAAATTACAACTGAGAGGTAAGCTATAATATATTACTTATTTTCAAGACAGGACATCAAAAAAAAAAATTAAAGAAGACAAAGAGGTTTATGTATACTGACAAGTGACACGCACATATATGCGTATAATGTATACTGACATGTGACACGCACATTTATGCGTATAATGTATACTGACAAGTGACACGCACATTTAGGCGTATAATGTATACTGACAAGTGACACGCACATTTATGTGTATAATGTATAGTGACAAGTGACACGCACATTTATGTGTATAATGTATAGTGACAAGTGACACGCACATTTATGCGTATAATGTATACTGACAAAGTGACACGCACATTTAGGCGTATAATGTATACTGACAAGTGACACGCACATTTATGTGTATAATGTATAGTGACATGTCACATGCACATTTATGTGTATAATGTATAGTGACATGTCACATGCACATTTATGTGTATAATGTATAGTGACATGTCACATGCACATTTATGTGTATAATGTATAGTGACATGTGACACGCACATATATTATGCGTATAATGTATAGTGACATGTCACATGCACATTTATGTGTATAATGTATAGTGACATGTGACACGCACATTTATGTGTATAATGTATAGTGACATGTTACATGCACATTTATGTGTATTGCCCCTGCAACAAACTAATTAAACAACTACATTTAAATTACATTACAAAAAAATAAGTTGGGACTATTAAAATAGTATTAAAATATGAGTCATGTATACTGATATGTGACACGCACATATATGTGTATCATCTATAGTCACATGTCACACACACATTTATGTATGTTGGCCAAAAATAAAAATAAGGTTAATTTAACAATTAAAATATGATTCATGTATACTGATATGTCACACGCACACAAAAAAATTACTTTCAACTATGGAAATGTGCTTCATGTATGTGACATATGTGTGTAGCACCCACCAAAAAATAATGTTAATTCAAATTAATTACAGAAGTATAATTCAATGAAATTAATTTACTGCAATTTAATAGATCACCTAAAACTCAATCTTTCTACTTTTTTAAATATTCAAACAGACTCTGCATCAACAGCGTCTTTCAACAATTTGCACCGTACACTGTGAAGCACAATCCCTTTTAAAGAACACCAACAAAGAACAAGAGGTAAGATACAAAAATACTTTAAATGCTGAAAAGGCCATGGTTTGTTAAATACAAATAAAAAATTCTATAAATCACTATTTCACTTTATTTTTCAAACAGACACTACAAGAAGACCGGCGGATTAAGATTGGCAGGAGGGGACCCTCTGTCATTCCACACTTCAATCAAGGTAAAGTATTTAAGTATAAAAAAGAACCGAACCATGAGCCTTATTCAATTGTGAGTTGGCTAATTGAATAGGGCTTTATATAAGCACATAATAGGTCTTCACTAACTAAAAACTTCTGTCAAAAAATATTTTATGTGCTTATATAGAGCCCTATTCAATTGGTCAAAACTCAATTGATTCAGGACCTAAATATGTTTAATGGCCGAGGGCCTCATTCAAATGTGATTGTTTAACAATGTATAACCATTAGAAAAAACACTACATAAGTATAACAAAAGTGGTGCCCATCAAACAGGATTTACATTTACATTCTTATTTTAATGTTTAACAACCTATAAGCCTTAGAAAGAAGCCTAAATAAGCATACCAACATTGGTGCCCACCAAACAGGATTGTATGAAAACTCACACAAACACATAACAAACTACATTTACATTCTTATTTTATGTTTAACAACCTATTAGCATTACAAAACTACATTAATAAGCATACCAACAGTGGTGCGCATCAAACAGGATTGTATGAAAACTCACACAAACACATAGCAAATTACATTTAGATTCTTATTTCATGTTTAACAAACTATAAGCCTTAGAAAGAAGCCTAAATAAGCATACCAACATTGGTGCCCACCAAACAGGATTGTATGAAAACTCACACAAACACATAGCAAACTACATTTAGATTCTTATTTAATGTTTAACAACCTATAAGCCTTAGAAAGAAGCCTAAATAAGCATACCAACAGTGGTGCGCACCAAACAGGATTGTATGAAAACTCACACAAACACATAGCAAACTACATTTACATTCTTATTTTATGTTTAACAACCTATAAGCCTTAGAAAGAAGCCTAAATAAGCATACCAACAGTGGTGCGCACCAAACAGGATTGTATGAAAACTCACACAAACACATAGCAAACTACATTTAGATTCTTATTTAATGTTTAACAACCTATAAGCCTTACAAAGAAGCCTAAATAAGCATACCAACAGTGGTGCGCACCAAACAGGATTGTATGAAAACTCACACAAACACATAGCAAACTACATTTAGATTCTTATTTAATGTTTAACAACCTATAAGCCTTAGAAAGAAGCCTAAATAAGCATACCAACAGTGGTGCGCACCAAACAGGATTGTATGAAAACTCACACAAACACATAGCAAACTACTTTTACATTCTTATTTTATGTTTAACAACCTATAAGCCTTAGAAAGAAGCCTAAATAAGCATACCAACAGTGGTGCGCACCAAACAGGATTGTATGAAAACTCACACAAACACATACCAAAGTACATTTAGATACTTATTTTATGTTTAACAATCTATAAGCCTTAGAAAAAGGCCTAAATAAGCATACCAAAAGTGGTGGACACCAAACGGGATTGTAGAAAAACAAAGAAATAATGTCATTTTTTACTTCATACAAATACATTAAAATAATATTACATTTTCATTTTTATTTTATATCAGATACTGCGTCAAGAACATCGGACCAGGAGTTTCAACTGAGGACCACACCAGCGGACGAGGACTTTCAACAGAGGACCAGACCATTGGACGAGGACTTTCAACAGAGGACTACACCATCGGACGAGGACTTTCAACAGAGGACCAGACGATTGGACGAGGACTATCAACACAGGACCAGACCATCAGACGAAGGCTTTCAACACAGGACCAACAAAGATTCTGCTTCAAATCAAACTTCAACCAAGGTACAGTATAACAAGTAAAAAAAGAGAAAAATTAATTAATATTCTTCTTTAATGTTTAACCACCTATAAGCCTTAGAAAATAGCCTACAGAAGCATACCAAAATTGTGGCGCACCAAAAAGGATTGTAGAAAAACACAGAAATAATGCCATTTTTTCATTCATACAAAGACATTCAAATAACATAACATTTTCATTTTTATTTTATAACAGATACTGCGTCAAGAACATCGGAACAGGAGTTGGAACTGAGGACCACACCAGAGGACGAGGACTTTCAACAGAGGACTACACCATCGGACGAGGACTTTCAACACAGGACCAGACCATCGGACGAAGGCTTTCAACACAGGACCAACAAAGAATTTTGCTTGAAATCAAACTTCAACCAAGGTACAGTATAAAAAGTAATATCTATCATCTATCTCTTATTTGTCTTTTAGGGCCAATAATCTTTAACAATAAATACAAACTTCAATGTAAACTTAAAAAATAAATTGGCATAGTCCAAAAAAGTCTAAAAACACAGAATCTATATAATTTGTCATTGTAACATTCCAGTCCTAAACCCTAATTTAATTGCCATTTGACAAATTGAATAGTGCTGTAAATAAGGACATAACATCTTTTTTAAAATACCTTTTTAGTTACTGAAACACTTGCTTTTGGATACATGTTTAATAAATAAAAATGTCTTTAAATAATTATCTCATGCCCTTATTTAGACTTTTATTCAATTGAACGCATTGAAATTGATTAACTATAAAATGTTAACACACTATTGATAACTATATGTCATGAAAAACAACTTAACATCTCAAAATAAACTAATGGTACATTATTTTATTTGTACAGATTAACATGGCTGATAATGAGACTAAACAAGAAAAGAAAAGACGCCAAGCTAGAGAACGACGACAGAGAGCAGACAGCCAGCAGACACCGGAGAAGAAGGAAATTCGACGAGAAAAAGAACGCAAAAGAATTGCAAGCAAAAGACTGTCACTTGCAGAAATTAAAGATATGTCAAAAAAAACTACAAAGAAAATAAAGCATTTACAACCTGTTGCTCAAACATCAGATGACATTTTGCCAGAAAAAAGACAAGAGATACCAAAAAAAGCAACAAAGAAAACAAAGCATTTAGAACCGTTTCATGAAACATTAGATGACATTTTACCTCAAACAATACAACATATACCAAGAAAAGCAACGAAAAAAACAAAACATTTAGAACCTGTTGTTGAAACATTATATGACATTTCACCTGATGAATATGAAAGGCAAAATCCTATATGCTTTGCAAATTGTCCTCTACTCAAGTCTTTAGCAGTAGAGGTTCATAGTTGTGGGGACATGACTACTCAATGTCAGTTTTGTGAGGCTTATTATTTTAAACAGGAGAGACCCAGAGATGGACAATTTATTAGTTGTTGTCAAAAAGGCAAGTTCAAACTTCCAGAAAGGAAAGAATTTCCAATTTATTTACAAAATATTATGACTGAACCTACTTTTCCAAACTACAAAAATTTTAAGACAAACATAAGATCCTACAATAGTGCCATATCCTTTGCATCCATGGGGGCAACATTAGCTGCTAATGTACCAGGACATGGTCCTTACTGTTTTAAAGTCCAAGGACAAATTTATCATCGCACTTCCCATTTACATCCAGAGGAAGGAAATAAAAGAAAATTCGCTCAACTATATGTCCTAGATACAATGGAAGCTGTTGACCAACGTATGCAGATGGAAGAAAATAAAAAATGCTTACCCACTGTTTTCATAGAGCTAAATAACATTATGGACAACAATCCCTACAGTAAAGCTTATAAAAAATTGGCAGAAGTAGAAAATGAACAACTACTTCATTCACAAACACATCAATTACCAATGCCGAAGGTTAATATGGTGCTTAAAAGAGACAGACATACTGATAAACGTCGTTATAACTTGCCAACAACAAATGAGGTTGCAATGGTGTTTCACAATGATGAAGGAGAACCACCATTTCAAAGAGACATACGAATATATCCTAGAAATGAGGACCAACCGTTTATTAATATGAGTATCTTAAGTCCAAATTTAGATCCAATGACATATCCCATCTTTTTCCCACACGGAGAAGCAGGTTGGCAACCAAAATTAACTCTTTCCAGTTACCCAAATGCTAAAGCGAGAATCCGAAATAATGTTTCTATGCTTGAATTTAAAGTAGCTCAAATTGCCATTCGCAATGTATTTAATCCAATTTTATGTGGTGGGAAACTAACACAACAATGGATTATTGATTCATATTTGCAAGTTGAGGCAAATAATTTAAACTTTATCAAATATCAACAAGATAAACTCCGTGTAGAACAATATTCTGGACTCATGGACTATGTTGCTGACGTGGCTACAAGCAGAGACATGACAGCTGGCAAAGCCATCATTTTACCATCTTCCTTTCAAGGATCTCCTCGGAATATGAGAGAAAGATACAATGATGCTATGGCTATTGTGACAAAATTTGGCAAACCCGATTTATTTATGACATTTACATGTAATCCACAATGGCCAGAAATTACACTAAATCTACTTCTTGGACAAACTGCTTCAGATCGACCAGATTTAGTAGCCAGAGTTTTTAAGATTAAATTAAATGAATTAATACGTGACTTCACTATAAATCAGTTATTTGGCAAATGTCTTGCTTATGTATATACCATTGAATTTCAAAAAAGAGGCCTTCCACATGCACATCTTCTAATAATACTTCAAGAAAAAGATAAATTAGATACTTCAGACAAAGTGGATGCAGTCATTGTTGCTGAACTACCAGATCCAGAACTATATGGTAGACTATATGAGATTGTTACTCATCGCATGATTCATGGACCCTGTGGTGACCTTAATCCACAATCACCATGTATGGAAAATAATAAATGTTCCAAAGAATTTCCCAAAGATTATAGAGACAAAACCTATGCCAATTGTGATGGATATCCACTTTATAAAAGAAGAGAAGGAGATAGTGCCATTATTCGTGGGAAAAAAGTGGACAATAGATATGTAGTACCCTACAATCCACATTTACTCATGAAGTACAACGCCCACATCAACGTAGAAGCCTGCACTTCTATCAAATCCATTAAATATGTCTACAAATATATTTACAAAGGTTACGATGCAGCTACTGTAGTCGTCAAAAGTGCAGACAACCCTGAAAGTAGTGAGTTAGTACATGATGAACTTGCATCTCATGTAGATGCTCGCTATGTCAGTGCGCCAGAAGCTATGTGGCGGCTTTTAAAATTTGAAATGCATGATAGATCACATGCAGTATATAGGTTAGCAGTACATTTGCCACAACGACATTTAGTCTATTTCCATGCTGGAAATGAAATTAATGCATTGGCCCAAAGTGAAGATCGTCACACTACACTAACTGCATGGTTTGCATTAAATTCCACTGATGCTGAAGCAACACAATACTTATATATTGAAATTCCATATCACTATGTTTTTGTGAATGGATTATGGAGACCAAGAAAAACCAGAGGCAATAAAATTATTCCAAGAATTTACACAGTCAGTCCAAGAGATGTTGAACGTTTTTGCTTACGGATATTACTTTTAAATGTTCCTGGAGCACAAAGTTTTGAACACTTAAGAACTGTTAATGACATTGTATATGAATCCTTCCATTTAGCTGCAAGACATAGAAACTTACTCGCTGATGATACAGAGTGGGAAAGATGCTTAGAAGCAGCACAATGTCAAATGCCACGACAGATGAGAGAACAATTTGCTTTTATTTGTATCTTCTCAAATGCTCCAAATGCATTAGCTTTGTGGGAGACTTTTAAAAGTAATATGGCTGAAGACTTTATGCGACGATACAATGAACCCATTGCACACTTAAAAGCGTTAATGGAAATCCAAGAAGTCTTTTTAACTCATGGATTAAGTTGTGCAAGTTTTAATTTGCCTGATCCAGGTCTTATAGATGACATTAACTTTGAAGACTATGACATTCAACTACAAGCAGAAAGAACAGAAGAAAGACTTGCAACTTTAAATACACTACAATTGCAAGCATTTCATGCCATTAAAAATGCTATAGATGATGACATGGTGACAGAGCGTTATTTCTATCTTGATGGACCTGGCGGATCAGGAAAAACATATTTGTACAATTTATTAATGAGTTCAGTACGAGCACAAGGAAAAATAGCAATGGCGTTTGCCACTACTGGAATTGCTGCACTTTTATTAGAAGGTGGAAGAACTGTTCATAGTGGATTTAAACTGCCAGTGCCTATTTTAGAAAATTCTGTGTCAGATATTCGCATGACATCCTTACAAGCAAAGAAATTGAAGAAATGTAAATTAATTATAATAGATGAGGCCACAATGATGTCATGCTATGCCCTCCAATGTATTGACCGTTTGCTTCGTGAAGTCATGGATAATATTTTTCCATTTGGTGGAAAGGTAATGTTGTTGGGTGGCGATTTTAGACAAACATTACCTGTTGTTGTACATGGAAATCGAACTGACATTATCGAAACATGTATAAAGTCAAGTACAGTATGGAAACATTTTACCCATCTTCAACTGCAACAAAATATGAGATCAGAAGGCCAAACTGATTTCAATGATTGGCTTATTAAAATTGGAGAAGGCAGAACAGAAAAAATACTAAATTTACCTGACGACACTGTAGAGATCCCACCTCATATGATTTGTCAACAAGATATTATATCGGCTATATTTGAAGGGAGCATAAATAACGAAGAATATTCCGAGCTTGCCAACCAAGTCATACTGACGTGTAAAAATAAAGATGCATTAATCCTCAATAATAAAATCTTAAAAAAAATTTATGCACCACAAAGAAATTATCACAGTGCTGATTCTGTACTTGCTGATGACAATGAAAGTCAGGCTAACTTTTCCACTGAATTCATAAACTCTTTAACTCCTTCTGGAATGCCACCACATATTTTGCAGCTAAAGAAAGGTGCAATTATCATGTTACTGCGAAATATGAATCCCAAAAAAGGCCTATGCAATGGCACAAGATTAATTGTTCAACAATTAAAGGACCATTTTATAGATGCTGAAATTTTAACTGGGACCCATAGAGGAGAGAGAGTTTTCATACCAAGAATAGATTTAGCACCAAGTGAAAGTAGTCTCCCTTTTATACTTCAAAGAAGACAATTTCCCATTATTATGGCATTTGCCATGACCATTAATAAATCACAAGGTCAAACTTTCAAATCTGTGGGTATTTTCTTGGAAGAACCAGTTTTTGCACATGGTCAATTGTACGTTGCGTTGTCAAGGTGCAAAAATCCACAGGCAATTAAAGTTTACATTGAAAACAATGAAAGTCAAGGTGATTTATTAGAAGATGGACGTATTTTTACTAAAAACATTGTCTACTATGAAGTACTATAACTTTGAAGGATACTAATTAAAGGTGCCAAGATTTTTTAAAAGCATTGCAAAATACATAACAATTGGTTGTTTAATTCAGTCATAATTAATGGAAGTCATGTTTATGAATGATTCGCCTCACAAAATACTTGCCTTGCATTGTTAGTAAAAATTATGTTAAAATGTTAAGTCACTATGTTAATGTTTCTAATGTTACAAGTTTAAAAAATATATTTTGAAGTTATTTCATTCAACATATTACAAAGTGGATGTTAAGAGGTCAAGCACCTTTTAAGTCACAATGTAAATATTGTCTGTTATCTTAAGATTACTACCTACATTAATGTTTATCGCCAATTTATGTGCTCAGTAATAAATTAGTTTAATTACGTACGTTTTAAGAAGAGTTTGACTGTATGCCTTCCTCTACATTCAATGTATATTCAAGTTAACAATTATTGTGATAGAAATTGAATTTTAATACTGATTAATTTAAATGTCAATTGTTTTTACATTCAAATGTTAATACTTTTAATAAAAAATTACTTTACAAAATGTATTCACTATGTTCCTGTTTATAATGTTCAAAATTATACCAATGTTTTATCAACTTCTAAACTTACATAAAAAATAAAGTTCAAGTTTAAAAATATATACTTTGATGGTTATTGCTTACATATATTTTAAACTTCATGTTAAAATTTGCAACGTTTAAAAAAGGCTTTTTACTTTTGGCTTTCCTATTCATTCAATGTATATTCAAGTTAACAATTCTTCAGATACTAATTACATTTTAAAAAACCATTACATCAACATTTTACAAAAATACACGTTCATATTAAAATACTTACAAGTGTCAAAAATATATGTTAATAACTAAACAACTTGACAAACATATACATAACATTGCCGTCATTTTTTGACGGGCAAGTCGCTAGTCACAAATAATATTGATATAGTATCAAATGTTGGAATAGGGCAACCGTTGGGAAACAGTGATCACAAAACAGTCTCATTTGAGATTGAATTAAAAAAGAACAACATTTTAAACTTTTAAGACTGGGACAGAGACCTGATAGGTAAAAACACTGAGCATAAATGGACAGCATTTAAATCCTTACAAGATATATATAGTTATCACCATATACCAAGTGGGAATAAAAGTAAAAGGAGTAAATCACATCTAATGTGACTTAACAATAATTTAAAGATCAAGATACAGAGTGAAAAACAGGCATTTAAATTATACAAACAAGAGGGGACAGAGACTGTTCTACATATGTACAAGGAAATCAACAAGGCTTGCAAAAGGGCTATTAGACTGGCTAAAATAGAAAATGAAAAATGAATTGCAAAAGAGAGTAAGACTAACCCTAAAATATGTTTTAATGTCTATTAATTGGAAGAAGGTGAGGAAGGAAGCTATAGGAACAATATAATGTGACACTGGAAGTAATCCAAAAGTGTTTGGAAAAAATAAATGTTAATAAAGCCCCGGGTCCTGATGGAATACATCCACGGGTACTGAGGGAAATGTGTTCTGTAATAGCCAAATCATTATATTTAATTTTTCAAGATTCACTCAACACAGGGTCTCTACCAGAAGACTGGAGAAAAGCAGATGTCCTACCTATATTTAAAAAGGGAGCATTATAGACCAGTGAGCCTCACTTCTGTAATGGGGAAGCTTTTAGAAGGGTTAATAACGGATAATATATATGAATATGTATATTTGAACAGGATTTTAAGTAGAAGTCAACATGGATTTATGAGGGATAGGACATGTCAAACAAATGTAATTAGTTTCTATGAGGAACCTGGATCAAGGCAACTCGGTGGATGTAGTCTGTTTGGATTTTGCAATGGCTTTGATACAGTGCCACATGGGACACTATTGTGCAAATTAAGAGATGCAGGAATTGTAGTAAATATATGCTCATGGATCGAGAAATGGCTAAAAGACAGGAAGCAAAGGGTTGTTGTAAATGGAACATACTCCGATTGGACTAATGTGGTAAGTGGGGTTCCTCAGGGTTCAGTATTAGGTCCTCTCCTTTTTAACATATTTATTAATGACTTAGAGGTGGGACTGGAAAGTAGTGTCTCCATTTTTGCTGATGACACGAAGTTGTGCAAGGTATCTAAATCAGATAAAGATGTGCTTTCCCTTCAAATGGATTTACATACAATTGAGGAATGGGCATTTAAATAGCAGATGAGATTTAATACGAATAAATGTAAAGTTATGCATCTGGGAAGAAAAAATAGCCATTTATAATCTTAATGGAGAACATTTAGGGGTATCAGATATAGAAAGGGATTTGGGAGTGCTTGTGGACAACAAACTAGGTAACAGTGCTCAAAGCCAAGCAGCAGCTGCAAAGGCAAATAAAATATTAGCATGTATTAAGAAGGGTATAGAAGCAAAGGAAAGCAAATATAATTCTTCCACTATACAAATCACTAGTAACTAGTGATGTCGCAAACATAAAACTTTGGGTTCGCGAACTGCGAACGCGAACTTCATCAAATGTTTGCGAACGGGTGAACATCGGCGAACCGCCATAGACTTCAATGGGCAGGCGAATTTCAAAACCCACAGGGACTCTTTCGGTCCACTATAGTGATGGGAAAGTTGTTTCAAGGGGACTAACACCTGGACTGTGGCATGCCGGAGGGGGATCCATGGCAAAACTCCCACAGAAAATTACATAGTTGATGCAGAGTCTGGTTTTAAGCCATAAAGGGCATAAATCACCTAACATTCCTAAATTGTTTGGAATAACATGCTTTAAAACATCAGGTATAATGTTGTATCGATCAGGTAGTGTAACATTTACACCCGCTTCACAGTAACAGATCAATCTCCCCGTTTAATGCACCGCAAACAACCGCAAACAGTCCCTTTGCACAACCGCAAACTCCCCATTTGCACAAGGTTGGATACCAAGCTAGCCATGTCCCGTTCCTTGTCCTCACTGATGTCATTGAAGGTCTCTTCCTCCACCCAGCCACCAAGGGTCCCCGAAAGGTGACAACAAGCCCCCTGGGACGCTTGCTGTGTTTGGTCTTCCACCTCCTCAAAGCCACCTTCCTCCTCTGACTCCTCTTCTTCAGACTCCCAGAGTCTGGGGGCTTCCACTGCCCAGCATGGGATATTATACACAGGTCAGAGTCTGGGGGCTTCAACTGCCCAGCATGGAATATTATACACAGGTCAGAGTCTGGGGGCTTCCACTGCACAGCGTGGAATATTATACACAGGTCAGAGTCTGGGGGCTTCCACTGCCCAGCATGGAATATTATACACAGGTAGAGTCTGGGGGCTTCCACTGCCCAGCATGGAAGATTATACACAGGTCAGAGTCTGGGGGCTTCCACTGCCCAGCATGGAATATTATACACAGGTCAGAGTCTGGGGGCTTCCACTGCACAGCATGGAATATTATACACAGGTCAGAGTCTGGGGGCTTCCACTGCCCAGCATGGAATATTATACACTGGTCAGAGTCTGGGGGCTTCCACTGCACAGCATGGAAGATTATACGCGTTGCCTCTGTCTGCGTTATTATAAGGTGTGTACTGTTAAGTAGTACTATTCCTATCGGTTTAATCCCTGTTACGTCCACTATCAGGGGACCTGTATATGGCATGGATTTTTGGAAGCGGGAGATGGAAAAAGATGCTTGGTCGGTCCTCCCACTTCAAATTTAGGACACTGTGCGTGCAATCTAAGGTGCCACCAGATATGAGTGTCACTGTGCACTGGCAAAAGTTGGCAGAGTAGGCGCTGTAGGCCTCACACACACGCCTGTAGGCAGGCAACTGATATTAAATCGATTACAGTCAAAAAATGTTGTTTTATGTCACTGTACACTACGGTTGCACCAGATATGACCTATCACTGTGCACTGGCAAAAGTTGGCAGAGTAGATGCAATAGGCTTCACACACACGCCTGTAGGCAGTCAATTGCTATTCAATCTATTACAGTCAAAAAAGTGTTGTTTTATGTCACTGTACACTACGGTTGCACCAGATATGACGTATCACTGTGCACTGGCAAAAGTTGGCAGAGTAGATGCAATAGGCTTCACACACACGCCTGTAGGCAGGCAACTGATATTCAATCTATTACAGTCAAAAAAGTGTTGTTTTATTTCACTGAGCACAATATAAGCTGTTAGGTGTTAGCCTGTCACACACACACGCTGGCAGGCAGGCATATGCAATTAGATTACACAGAAAAAAAATATAAAATAAAATAAATGATGTTCTAAAACTAATAAGGGCTTTTTGGGTTGCTGTCCTTCAGATGGAAGGCCCTGGAAGGGAGTGTATGCTGCTGATTGGCTGGAATGTGTCTGCTGACTGTGAGGTGCAGGGTCAAAGTTTCCTCAATGATAAAGAATAGGGGGCGAACCCAAAAGCGCATTTGTTCGTCCTTCGCTGCGAACGCGAACATGCAAACATCACTGCGAATAGTCCGCCGGCGAACTGTTCGGGACATCACTACTAGTAACCCCTCATTTGGAATATGGAGTACAATTTTTGGCACCACTTCATAAAAAGGACATTTTAGAGCTGGAAAAGGTACAGAGGAGGGCAATAAAACTAATAAGGGGAATGGAGGGACTTAGTTACCAAATTAAACTTATTTTCTGTAGAAAAAAGGCATCTAAGAGGAGATATGATTACCTTATATAAATACATCCAGGGTCAGTATAAAGATTTTTCAAGAGAGCTTTTTGTGCCAAGAGGTTTTCAACTGACAAGAGGACATCCATTGAGGTTAGAAGTAAAAAGATTCCACCTTAAATAAAGAAAAGGGTTCTTCACAGTAAGGGTGGTTAATCTGGGGAATTCTCTACCAGAGGAGGTGGTGACAGCAGATTCGATAGATAACTTTAAAAGGGGATTGGATTTATTTCTAATTAAAAAAGGGAATTCAGGTTATCCATGATAATTAGAGAGAGAGTATTGATCCAGGGAGAAATCCGATCGCTAGTACCTGGTGTCAGGAAGGATTTTTTTTTCCTTTGAGACAATTAGCAAAGTTTCACTTGTTTTTTTTTTTTTCTGTTTGCCTTACTCTGAATTAATTAATAATAATAAAAAAAAAATGATTAATAATCAACAACTAATTACTTAATAATTAATCAGCATATTGCAGATCCGAGGAGATCTTAAAAGGTTGAACTTGATGGACTGAAAGTATTTTTTCAACCTTAATTATTATGTAACATACAGATTTTCTTAGTGCAGCAGACAGACTAAAGTTTATTCTTCTTACACAGTTATTTTAAAACAGTACCAAAGAATCCACCCACATGGCATTTCTTACCCCTCTGTCTGATCTAACTCTGATCTAACTGTCTGAACTACTCCAGAGGGGCAATAAAAAAACTTTAAACGTTATGACTATCTGAGACCAGAAAGAGGATGCTTGGCTGCCCTGAGGGGCCATATATCAATATGAATTCTTACATAAACTCTGGTTTAACACTTTTATATCCCACTAACATGGGATGCTGAACACAACATGGCAGAAAGTGTATCTCTTTTAGTAACTAGTAAAATACCATTATTACATTGCAGTAAACACGGTGGCTACTAGCTTATTTATTAAATATATATTTCTTCAGGCAGTGATATTTAGCAAGTCACTAGCACGGTGCGTATTTTTAAACATGTATAAGTTCTTTATACATTACAAAATCAAAAAATACTTTTATTGGACACTATATGATCTGTAAAAAATCGCTGCCAAAAATGTATAAAAAAATGTATCAATCTGATAATATTCCTGTATACCTAAATACTAATATGTCAATAGGGAAGTAGAGGATTCTCATATACATATCCCTACTTTTAATGGATAATTGTTAATGAGCAACCCTACATGTATCAATATATGACAAAACAAGACAATTCTCATATATCAAGATAAACTGATAACCCTGAAAAAATTCAGAATAAACTGATAACCACAGGTATTGTCAGGATATTTAAATATTAAAATTGAAAGTGCTATTTAAACATTAAAAACAAAAAAAAACTAGAGGTAGAGTAATAATCACTGTTCTTATAGTAATGCAGGCTATTTCAGTAAACTGTAACAGGACAATTTATAGTGCACATATGAACATATGGCAAGACCAAAAATGTTTATACTTGCGATTCTCATTCCACCTTGCACATTGGAAAACCTTTGCCTGTTCAAGAAAAGTTATCCAGTGATATATATATATACTAGCGAATTGCCCGTCAAAAAATGACGGCAATGAAATAGTAAGGTACCTAAATTAGTAAATGAATATATTGTACCTATTTTGAAGCATTGTGATGAAGAGCTGGCAATCTGTGTTGATGCTGCTGCAGCATTAGTGGTGTGGAGCTGCTGTATAAGCATGCTGAATGTGTGCAGTGTAACACTGTGCGTGCGCGAGACCAAACCGTTAGCGTAGTCGTGTACTTCCGCATTGGTGTAAAATGGCGAGTAATGTGTGGTATAGGTCTGTATCGGAATATCCGTAGGTGTTTTGTGGTGTTTTGCGAGTTTCTTGTGGTGTTTTGCGAGTTTAGAGTGCTGTAGCCTCGTTTTCGTTTTGTTCGGCGGCCATTTTTTCTCTCGCTTCGTTTTTTTTTTAGTCTCTAAACTGTTTTATTTCGAGTAAAATCGAGGTGTAAGTTGCATTTTTGAGGTCCTGGGTGCTCCCTCTTGGTGTAGGTAAGTTTTTTATGTATGTGCTGTGTGTATGTATTGTGTTTTAAATGTTTGTATGTCGGCGTGTTGCGTCCGATGTTTGCGAGGTCGTAATGTGTGGTAACGTGTTTCGTACGTTGTTTGCGTGCCTCGTAAAATTTAGCGAGTGTCGTAATTTGTGTGTCGTGTTTTTTGAGTAGCGACGTGAATTTTGCGAGGGTTTGAGGCCCTTGCCCAGTGACCTCGCCAGCAACTGAGTCCCTCGCTTCGCGAGGGGCCTCAGTTGCTGGCATGGAGCGCCTTCGGCGCTCCATGCCAGCAACTGAGGCCCTTGCCCAGTGACCTCGCCAGCAACTGAGTCCCTCGCTTCGCGAGGGGCCTCAGTTGCTGGCATGGAGCGCCTTCGGCGCTCCATGCCAGCAACTGAGACCCGTGCCCAGTGACCTCGCCAGCAACTGAGGCCCTCGCTTCGCGAGGGGCCTCAGTTGCTGGCATGGAGCGCCTTCGGCGCTCCATGCCAGCAACTGAGGCCCTTGCCCAGTGACCTCGCTACGCGAGGGCCGCGGCTCGCTGCGCGAGCCGCGGCCCTCGCTTCGCGAGGCCCGCGGCTCGCTGCGCGAGCCCGCAAGCGTGAGCAACGACTCGTACGCTCACAACTATATATGTGATATATATAGTTATATAGTTGTCCAGTAATCGGGCGTTCCATCCATCGCATGGACTTTTTCTTAGGCTACACTGTGTGGCTTTTATTCCTGGCCTTTTAAAGGCCTTTAACTTCCGGGTTTGCGTGTTGCAGTGCGTGATTGCATCACGACGTTGACACTGCACCATTACGTCATTCATACATTACACATAAATGAAAGACACATTGCCACAGCTCTTAGCACACTAATATCCATTTTGATAGCTTTAATGTTAGCAATCAGATGTGTTAGAGTCCCAAAATGACATGGTAACTTGTGGGGTTCAGGAGGGTTCCATACTGGCCCTAAAAGCAGTCATAAAATTGATTGTTAGCAGGTAGGTCTTAATCTGTCTGAGTTTGCTGAGAAAGTCAGTGGTGTCATGTACTGTATATAGCCATTGGTGTTACTAACTAATGGTTTAAGGATGTTTTCAACAAAGCCAGATATCTGTTCAGTCAGTGTGTCCATACCTGTAACAATTGATCTCCCTGTGTTGCCTGGTTTATGGATCTTTGGCAGCATGTAGAAAGTCCCAGTTGGGATGGGTGAGTATGAGCTGCTCCAGTTTTTGCCTGGTTTATGGATCTTTGGCAGCATGTAGAAAGTCCCAGTTGGGATGGGTGAGTATGAGCTGCTCCAGTTTTTGTTTACCTTTTTTAGGAAACGTATGGATGAGTTTCCTAAGTTGAAACGTATATTTTTCTGTAGGATCTTTGTTCAATATTTTGTAGTAGGCATTGTTAGACAGTTGCCTGTTGACTTCATTTATGTAGTCCTAAGTGTTCTTAATAACAGCTGCACCTCCTTTATCTGCCAGCTTGATGGTGATGTTGAGGTTGCTTTTAAAACTCTTTATGACAGCGCTTTTTGATGGAGAAAGATTATTTAAATATCTTTTCTGTTGGGTTGCTACAATTGATACATCACTGTTTATAATCAAACAGAGTTCAATGTCATGCTAGTTTTGCTTCAGACTTGATAAAATACTTCAAAGCTCTTGTAAAGGTTGTCACTATAAATAAAATGTTTGGCCAATTATAAAGGTATTACTATATCCTGCAATATTCATAGCTTATCTAGATTATTGGACATCCACATCTACTTTACTCTTTATCACTAAAGATAGGAAGGTTAACTAGCTTAATCACTGAGCAAGAGGTCTTTAATCTTCGACAATCCCATTGTGTTAGTTTCACAATGGGTTTCTTAGCCCAATGAGTATATGAATTCCAAAACTACATGTAAAAAAAACATACCAATATCAGACATGTTAAAAATGGATATTATCAGAATAACAAGTGGTTAGCCAAAAAAAGTGCAAAACACACAGACACAATGGGTATTCATTGGGGATGAGGGTCTTCAGGTCCTAGACTGTCCAAACCATGGTTATTAGATGGGTAGTCCCAGGCAGAAGACAACAAAGCCAATAGGTGTTTATCCTGTGCAGTCTCAGGGATTGGATTCCCTTGGGGAAGACTGGATTGTGCTCATTTGGTGAGGAAAGAAAAGTAGGTGCTATATGACAGGCTTTTGCTCCATCAAAGCTATTGTCATAATCACTTTTCCCTATTATATATTTCCAGTGGAGTAAAACAACTATTGTGGTTGTGGATTTGCTATGTTTTACTTTCAACTCCATAAAACTGGCCAAGATGATACATCAACATTTTTGGATCATAGCTTTGAATAGGGTATTACTCATCATACTGAAAAAAAATGTTTGTTTCATAAATGAATGCATTTATTTTTAGAATGGCATGATTTAAATCTAACTTTTCCAACTGCAGTGCTAAAGAACTAAAAAGAACTGAAACAGATTTTTAATTATAACTATGAAGATTTGTGTCATATTATTGACATTTTAAAAGTTGATATTTTCTGAGAAAATTATATTGAAATTGATTTTTGTAATCCCCCTGTTCCTAACTAAATGTCTCTCGAAAAGTCATTGGAGCCACATATCACAATGCTAATAAACAGTATACTAAGTTATACCTCATGGGCCTATACTACTTGAAGGACATATAATTCACACATACCTGTAGTTCAGATATACTCACCAGTGACAATAGCACTGAACATGTCCTATTAATGATAAATAATAGCATTATCATAATTCTATATGAAATTAACACTTCTTTCACCCATGAGTGTAGCCAATTGTGGTCCTTTTTATTCTAGATAATCCCTTATTAAGATTGTGATCTCAAATCTTGGTCATATATTTTTGCTATCCAACTAGAAAATATTTCACCAAGCATTACCAGGAACAATATTTGAGTGTTTTAATATATGAGTAATATTGTTTACTCAGAAAATACTTTTCTATGCATTTCTTGCTCTAGTTATAATAAGGCCTGTATCTGACATGTCATCTATAGTCTCCATGTCTCATGTCAGCAAGTTGGTCTCTTCACTATTGGGTGTCTGCGGAGCAGTGAGCATCATGCAGTAATGTTAGTATCACTTTGTGAGTGTAGCATGCATCATCCCAGAGTAATGTAAGTGTGGGTATCCGAAGGTGATGCAGACTATGTCCATTCAAATACTCAGTCTTTGGATACACTCCTCTAACAAACCATGGAAGACAGAAATAACAGAAGGGGGCATGACCTAAGCTGGGAGGTTGAACAAGGAGGAGGGAAGAGGAGCAAGGAGGAGCTGAGAGGTGATTTAATGTTAGGACACCTCCAAAGACAAAGAAAAGAGAAAGAATACCCTTTTTCAATTGATATGAAATACCCACAATATTTCACTCTTTTTTTAAACTCAATTTCATTGTTAAAAATTTTCAATTTAAATTAAAATTCAGATAATTCAAATATAATTTGTATTGTTTTTTTTGATGGCATCACTGTCAATTGAACCTTTACAATACATTTATATACTGTACCTTGTCACATTTATAGTTGTGAGCAGTGCAGGCTTGCCAAAAGTTGTTGGTAACGCCATGGTAAAATCGCCGCCTCTCGAAGCACACAGTTGCAGCCAACAAGGAGCTCATTGCATTGGTGGAGATGAGAGGCCCTAAGACCCGCACGACTTTGGCCGTAAGCGCCAAAGGCGCGCATTGCACTGGTGGAAATGAGCGCCATAGGCGCTCATCCCTACGACCACCGCGACTTAGCCAGTGATTCCCAGAAACACTCATCCCGACACCCGTGGGATGGCCGCAAAATTAGGACCCATATGACTTAGTACCCACCCGCCAAAATGGAAGGAAAAAAAACAAACAAATGTGCCTCAAATTAACTAAAAATACTCACACACAGCACAGGGGGAGAGCCATGTAGCCTGTGAGTGAGGTTGCCATTTAACTTGAGCCATATTTTGCGTTTTTGAACCCTTGAAATTCCCCTAAGCGAGGAAAAAAATGGTGGCTATAAAAAACCAAAATGAGGCCGCAGCACCAAAAGTCAACCACCGAACTCCGAACAGCTAGTAACACATCCTGCAGCACATAGCACATAGAAAAACGATGTCATTTTTCTATGATGTAAGCAACTAAGTTGCACAACATGTCAGGTGCAACGCAAATCGTGCATGCGCACTGCATATTATTGGTTTCTACTGGAGCTGGCAGTCTATAAATACTGGAGACTTTCTCGAATTTTATCAATTTCTCCTCAGGTGATGAACAGTGTGACTGTACATTTCTTTGGTGGCATTACTTCTGAAGCAACTTGATTATCACTTTAGAAGTTAAAAACCTGCAGCTTACAGCAAATAGGAAAGCTAACATGAATTAATAATGAATTAATAAATGAATAATTAAAAAAAAAATCGTAAGGTTTTAAATATATTATAATAAGATTCTTCTTATACAGAAGGATGTAGAAGAGATTATTCATGTATAGTAAGATAGATAAATGTTTATGTGGAGTAAAATATTGTACACTTAAAAAATAACAAAAAAAAAAGGTAAAGCACAAAAATTGCTATGATTAACAGATAGTTTACAAAAAAAATCTATGCTTTTAGCAAACTAAACTATCATTAATATTTACAGTGGATTTCAACATTTGCATATTTCTGTGATTTTCCACAGACTCTGCCTGAAGAGTGTCACTGACTAATTTGCAGCACTGCACAGTTTAACAGACTGTAAACTCTGCAGAAATGTACAGACAACAAATTACAATGAACAGGTAACAATCATGAATTTAACCAATTACAAAAAAAAATCTCTTTCTCATTTTCAACAGACACTGCCTGAAGAGTTTCACAGGAAGATTGGCAGCAGGGGACGGTTACACACACACACCTCTGTCACCTCTACTGCCTGAAGAGTGTCACAGGAAGATTGGCAGCAGGGGACGGTTACACACACACACCTCTGTCACCTCTACTGCCTGAAGAGTGTCACAGGAAGATTGGCAGCAGGGAACGGTTACAAACACACACTTCTGTCATTTATTGACAACAAATTCAAGACAACAGGTACAGTATAACAAGTAAAATATAATATATTTTAGCTACTGCTGTTTACACATATAAAATGAAAGGAGCTATCAACCCTCTAATCATAACCCCATAACCTAATACTTTAATGCCCACAGTGGCGCACACAAAACAGGATAGGACAAAAAAAAAAAAACAATAAGTTACCCAAACCCCCTAATGCCAACAACAAATGTTCTTAACACATACAAAATAGAAGGATCTATCCTGTTTTATGTGCGCCACCAACTAAACCTAACTCCATAACCTAAACCCCTAATGCCAACAGTGGCGTACACAAAACAGAATAGGACAAAAGAAACCTACCTTCATCCCCTAATGCCAACAGTGCCACACACAAAGAAGGATAGCACAACAAATGTTCTTAACACAAAAAAAAGGTACCCTAACCCCCTAATGCCAACAGTGGCGCAACACAAAACAGGAAAGGACAAAAATATGACCAAACCCCCTAATGTCAGTGGTGTATACAAAACAGGATAGCACAACAAATGTTGTTAACACATACAAAATGGAAGGAGCTATACTGTTTTGTGTGCACCACCACCTAAACCTAACCCTATAACCTAAAACCATAATTCCAACAGTGGCGCACACAAAAAAGGATAGCACAACAAATGTTCTTAACACATAAAAAAATGTACCCTAACCCCCTAATGCCAACAGTGGCGCACACAAACCAGGATAGCACAACACATTTTTTAACACACACAAAATGGAAAGATCTAACCTGTTTTGTGTGTGCCAGCCTCTAAACCTAACCCTAGAACCTAAACCCCTAACATTGGCGCACAACAAATGTTGTTAACACATACAAAATGGAAGGAGCTATCCTGTTTTGTGTGCGCCACCACCTAAACCTAACCCTATAACCTAAAACCATAATTCCAACAGTGGCGCACACAAAAAAGGATAGCACAACAAATGTTCTTAACACATAAAAAAATGTACCCTGACCCCCTAATGCCAACAGTGCCACACACAAAACCGGATAGGACAAAAAATGCTGGTAACACATACAAAATGGAAGGATCTATTCTTTTTTGTGTGCAGCACCCTCTAAGTCTAACCCTATAACCTAATCCCCTAATGACAACAGTGGCAAGAAAAAAAAATACCACAAAAGAAAAAAAAAGTGCTGTTTACGCATATAAAATGCCAGGAACTATCCTGTTTCCTATGCGCCCCATAACCCAAACCCCCTAATGTCAACACTGGTGCACACAAAACAGGATATGACAAGAAATGATATTAACACATACAAAATACAAGGACCTATCCTGTTTTGTGTGCGCCTTTTACAAAACGCACTGCAACCTAACTAACCTGCTAAGTCAAACCCCATAACCCTAACCCCATAATGCAAACAGTGGTGCACACAAAAAAGGATAGGAGAAGAAATAAGAAAAAAAAATTACAAACATTTCATTAAAAAAAAAAAAAAAAGAAAGGATCAAAAGTACTAATGTACTACTTATATTTACAGATTACTATCGTGGATACCGAAAACAAAGAGGAAAAGAAAAGACGTCAATCACAACAACCTGTACAAAGATGGAAAGTTCAACAGATGCCTGAGAAACAGGTAATTTGACGAGAAAAAGAACGCAAGAGAATTGCAAGCGAAAGACAAGTGGCTGAGAAAGTAACATCCAAGCCCAAAAAGGCAACCAAAAAACAAAAACTTGTAGAAAATGTATGAGAACAATCTGGTAATGATAGTACTGTAGATTTACAGAGTAATATTGATATATGTTCTCAGAATTGTCCTTTAGTTAAATCCTTAACAGTAAAGGTTCATAATTGTGGTATTATGAATAGTGTCTGTCAGTTTTATGGGGTTTATCATTTCCAACAGGAAAGACCCAGAGATGGCCAGTTTGTTAGTTGCTGTCAAAAGGGCAAGACTTCCACAAAGACAACACATTTAAAAAGCATTATGACTAATTACCAAAATTTCAAAACAAACATACAATCGTATAATAGTGCCATATTCTTTGCATCTATGGGTGCAACATTAGCTGGTAATGTTCCAGGACATGGCCCTTACTACTTCAAAGTACAAGGATACATTTACCATCATACTTCTCATTTACATCCAGAAGAAGGGGAGAAAAGAAAATGTGCTCAACTATATGTCCTTGATACAATAAAAATTGCTTATCCATTGTTTTTATAGAGCGTGGTAAAATTAAGGCCCAAAACCTGTACAATCAAGCTTATAAAAACTTGTCAGAAGTAGAACAAGAACAACAAATTCATGCAGAACTACATCACTTACATATCCCAAAAGTCAATATGGTTCTTGAAAGAGATCGCCATACTGATAAATGCCATTATAATTTATCAACATCAAATGAGGTTGCAATGGTCTTTCAAAATGATGAGGGAGAACCACCATTTCAGAGGGATATTAGAATATATCCCAGAAATGAGGAGCAACCTTTCATTAACATAAGTATCTTAAGTACTAATTTGGATCCAATTACATATCCCATTTTATTCCCAATGGGGAAGCCGGTTGGCAAACCAAATTAACACTTGACAGTTACCCAAATTCTAGAGTATGTGTCAGAAATAATATTTCCATGCTTGAGCTGCCATCTGGCAAAACCATCATTTTACCTTCTTCTTTCCAAGGATCTCCTCGCAATATGCAAGAAAGAGCCAATGATGCTATGGCTATTGTAACTAAATTTGAAAAAAACAGATTTATTTATTACTTTTACATGTAATCCACAATGGCCAGAGATTGTACAGAATCTGCTAATTGGACAAACTGCTTCCAATGGACAAGATTTAGTGGCAAGAGTCTTCAAAATCAAATTAACTGAATTAATACATGACATAACCATAACTCATTTATTTGGCAAATGTCTGGCTTATGTTTATACTATAGAGTTTAAAAAAAAGAGGCCTTCCACATGCACATATACGGATAATCCTTAAGAGAAAGATAAATTGTATACTGGTGATAAAGTGGATTCAGTGATTATTGTTTAACTACTAGATCCAGAAATACATGGCAGACTATATGAGATAGTAACTCATCGCATGATTCATGGACCATGTGAAGTAATGTATTGTAATGTAATGTATTTACGACCTATGACCCCGTAACATTTTTGGACCGCAAATGCAGACCCTCGTGAAGTGAGGGGCCGCATTTGCGGAGGTGGGGGCTCCCACGTCGACTGCAATGAGCCCAATACTCATTGCACACCGCAAATGCCAACACAACACCCAATGACTACATACGGACTTACACAAACAATAGGAGCCGCGGGACTTAGAAAAAAAAAATGCGGACTTACAGAAAAAAAATACAAACCGCGGGACTTAGAAAAAATCCATTATGGACTTGCAAAATTACAACCTTAACGGACAACCAGTGCACAGCCGAACACATTAAAAAAACACAAAATGCACACAAAAAAACAAAATTAACCACAGCAAGGGGGGACACCCAGGATGTCTGCAAGACAGGTTACACCTCTAATTCAGTAGAATTAAAAAAGTTTATACACTCTGAAATCCCCTAAGCGACAGAAAAGAATAGCCTCCGACAAAAATGAAAACAAGGTTACACCACCCCTAAAGCCGCAAAACACCGCCAGGCACATACAACTTTTACTAAAACCTGCACGACCTACAACGTACACCATTAGCAAGGACGTTAAATCATCCAAGCCCGCGTACCACATACACATTCGCCACTATTTTACAACACTACCTTACAGAATGCCGAAGTACCCTGCTACACTAAGGCTTACACCTCAACTCAACAACACTGCAAATCTACATTGGATGCTGCAGGAATATCAAAACACATTATTAGCTCTTGAGACCATTGTTTGCTGCATATATTATTACAAATAGGTAAGGTATATTCATTTATCATTTCATTTATTTAGTAATTAATTATCATAAAAAAATACAGATATACAACACTTTAAAAAAATGCTACAATACACCATCGCAATAAACGGCTAAGGCGCTCATTGCCAGCCACACAATGAACGCCAAAGGCGCTCACCACGAGGCTCGTAATCACCGCAAAAAGTACTCACACAACCAAAACACTTAATTTTTTTGTGCCAAACACCATTGCTTGACTTACAAATCCTTTGCCATAATTATTTGATGGGCTATTTGATAGTATATTTATAAAGGCTATGAAGCAGCTACTGTAGTGGTCAAAAGTGCAGAAAATCCTGAACAAACTATGTTATTACATGATGAACTTGCATCTCATGTAGATGTTCCATATGTAAGTGAGCCAGAAGCAATGAGGCATCTTCTAAAATGTTAAATGCATGATTGCTCACATGCAGTATATCGATTAGCTGTACATTTGCCCCAAAGACACTTAGTTTACTTTAATGTTGGAAATGAAAAAAATGCTTTGGCACAATGTGAGCATCTCCAAACTACACAAACTGCGTGGTTTCAATGAAATTGTATTGCCTTGGAGGCAAGGTAATTGTTATACATTGACATTCCCTATCATTATTTTTCCATTAATGGATTATGGCAAAAACGAAAAACCTGTGGAAATAAAATCATATTGAACGTTTCTGCTTATGTTTACTCCTTTTAAATGTTCCTGGTGCACAAAGTTTTGAACACTTGAGAACTGTTAATGACACAGTTTATGACACATTTCATTTAGCTGAGCTACACAGTAATTTCCTTGCTGATGATACAGAATGGGAAAGATGTCTAGAAGAAGCAGCACTGTGTCAAATGCCACGGCAGATGAAGGAACAATTTGCATTCATTTGTATCTTCTCAAATGCTCCAAAAGCATTAGCTTTGTGGGACAAATTTAAAACAAATATGTCTGAAGACCTTTTGCAATGTTACCATGAGTCTATTGCAGAATTAAAAGCATTAATTGAAATTCAAGAGGTTTTTCCTTCTCATGGATTAATTTGTGCAAGTTTTAATCTGCCAATTAAGAACTCATAGAGGAAATGAACTTTGAAGTCTATGACGCTGAGCTTCAAAAACAAATAACACAAGAAAAAATTGCAACTTTAAATACATTACAATTGCAAGCATTTAACACAATAAAACATGCATTAGATGATGTCAAGCTCAAAGAGCGTTATTTCTATCTAGATGGACCTGGTGGATCAGGAAATACTTATCTATATAATTTATTGATGAGTTTAATTCGAGCACAAGATCAAATGGCACTGCCATTTGCAATAACTGGAATTGCCGCACTTTTGTTAGAAGGTGGAAGAACTGTGCATAGTGGATTTCAAATGACAGTTCCCATTCTGAAATCATCAGTGTTGGATATTCAAAGGACGTCATTACAAGCAAAAATTAAAAAAAAAAGTAAATTAATTATAATAGATGAGGCTACAATGATGTCATTCCATACTCTACAATGGTTTACAATACTCATTCATATAAAGTTGCTGACAATTAAAAATGTTAATATTGTTAAAAAAGGATGGTTTGCTGGGGGCAGAGCCAGCGCCCTAAGATGGAGGACGCAACACAGAGAGGCTCCACGGCCTAACAAGAGGGCTAATATTTTTTTGCAGAGATCCAGGTACAGGCAGAGTGACCCCTGAAGAGGGGGGGTAGCACCCTGAACATCTACAACTCCTCAAACCCTGGGCATGCTGAGCTCACAGTAACATTGAGCAGAGGAGTGAGGGCCCCTATCAGAGCAACTAGAGGACCAGAAGGCATCCCCAACCCACCTCACAGAGACACTTTTGAACAAAGCAGAGGACTCAAAGCGTACCTTGGCAATCAGTTTGCCCAGCTATAGAGAAGCTAAAGGTGGCTTATTGAAATATACTCTATTGGGTGTTTGCTCTACTAGTTTCTTACAAGCCGGAAGGTCTAAAGCAGCAGAATATACTTTAACAGACCACCAGCCTGGAGGCAGAGAGCTGAACTGAATCATGTGAGTGTTTGATCTCTGATCACCCCCATGAACATTATGGGGCAAGGAGCTTAGAGACGTGCAGCTCTAGACAGGCATGACTCCACATATACTGAGGGCGCCTCACAATAGCTACCTATTCCTTGCACGAGCCATCTCCTCCTCACTTCAAATGATTTAAACCAGAGGCGGCTTTTTTCTACTACGCTACCTCATCTACAAGCTTGCGCTGACGAACAAACTATTCGCAACTAGGGTCTGCCTTGGTGAATATGGACAAATAAAAAAAAAAGCGTGCCTTCTAAGAGCATACAGGAGCTCTTCCACAAACCGGAGGTACCCAAAGCACTTCCACTGAACAAATAGATCTGTCGGAGGTTGAGGGAGACGATCCCAACCCATCACCGGACATGAATCTCACAGCCAAATCCCTGGAGATCATAGGGCAAATGCTGCAAGCTCAATCTACTCAACTGGTTAAAGAGATCAGGGACAACCTTTTTGAGCTGGGCCAGAGAACCAACCTCTTGGAGGAGACAACTGATAACATTCTGGAAGCCCAGGAGAAAGACAAAGCTGAAATCACCACACTGGCAGCGAAAGTCTCTCTCCTAGATAACAAACTTGATGACCTGGAAAATAGATGAAGGAGACAGAACATCAGGGTACGCGGGATGCCAAACTGTCAGTCTGGCTTGTCCGTCTCTCCGGGGGGGGGGGGGGGGAGGGGTGTCCTGGCCTGTGCAGATCCTCAGCGACCGGCTCATCTCTAAACATACTGGGGTAACAGCACACCCAGGGTCCCTGCAAACCTCCACACTCCCACATGGGTAACCCTCACTACACATTCACTACCCACAATGTCAGAGGCTTTAACTCACCTAACAAACAAAGGAAAGCTTTCATTACTTATAGGAAGGATAGACCTGCAGTTCTCTTCCTCCAGGAGACCCACTTTGCGCAGGATTATACCCCCTCATTTTTACATAAGGACTATCCAACCTTTTACACCTCTAGCCAAAAAACCAAGAGGGCAGGTGCTGCGATATTGATCCACAAAAACTTCCCATTTCAAGTTTCCCACAAAAAAAATAGACAAAAAAGGTAACTTAGTGATTATTACAGGCACTCTGCTCAACACTAAGCTCACCCTGGTGTCAATCTACGCCCCTACAGTGGCCACCCATAAAGCTATTATAAATCTATTGGAGATGCTGGACTCCCAGGACACAGGCAAAGTTATTATTGGGGGGGACTTTAACCTAATGCTAAATCCATAAGTGGATAGGTCCAAGAAACAGGGGGAGTCTCAACCCCCAGACAAAATCAAACTAATCAAAAACCTGCTACTGAAACTGGGATTAGTAGATGCTTGGAGGGGACTACACCCTCAAGAGAGGGAATATACGTTTTATTCAACCACACACAAGTCCTACTCGCGTGTTGACACACTTGTTATAGACACCACATTACTAGAGCAAGCCACATTTTCGGACATAGTCCCCTGCCCATGGTCAGATCATAGTCAGGCACATTAGGCCTGAATCTTAACCCCAACTTGCCTTACTCATGGCGGCTCAATGATAGGCTTCTTTCAATCCTGAGTGTGCTAGACCAAATTTCTGGAGATCTAAGGGACTTTGTTTCCACTAACTCTAGCCCTTCCACGGGTGCGGGGTGGTTCTGGGTAACGCATAAAGACTTTATAAGGGGTAGCTTTATAAGGCTAGCCTCAGCATATAAAAAAAAAGTGAGGGAAAAGGAGAACTTACTGATGAAGGAACTAGCCACCCTAGAAAAACAAAACCAACAACAGCAGTCGGACCTGAGTCGTCAACAGATAGACACAATTAGACTAGAACCAGATAACATCTTATCAGCTCAAAAAGAGAAGGACTTAAGGAAAACCCAGAGCAATTTTTTTGCGCAGGCAAATAAGCCGGGCCCCTTATTGGCCAGCAGGCTGAATGCCAGATTCCAACAATCAAGGGTCACCCAAATCAAGACTAGATCAGGCTTAGTCACAAGTAATCAGGCTAGGATTCAGGACACCTTCCGAACATCTTACCAGGATATATACATCTCTCAGGTACGGGCAGATGGGGATTCCCTGACGGGCTTTCTTGGGGGGCTGGATCTTCCGGTTCTGGGAAACTCTGACCTAGATTTACTCAACTCAGAGGTAACAGAAGAGGAAGTCAGAGACACCATTAAATCTCTTAAACTAGGCAAATCCCCCGGGCCGGATGGCTTTTCAAACCTATACTATAAAAAGTTTGCAGATGGTCTGACTCCCCACATGGTTTCAATGTACAATGCTATCCTGAAAGGAGAGCAAATGCCGCCGGAGCTCAATCAGGCGACTCTGGTCTTCTTTCCCAAGACGGGGAGGGATCCTATGGAGGTTAAGAACTATCATCTTATTTCCCTGATAAATGGGGACATTAAAATCCTGGCCAAATTGATGGCTAATAGGGTCTCCAGCTTCCTGCCCAAACTAATCCACAAGGACCAAGCAGGCCTCATGTCTCATAGGCAGGCGGGAGACAACATTAGGAGAGTTCTGAATATTATACACCTAGCCAACCACTCAAAAAACCCTCTTTGCACCCTAGCCTTAGACATCAAGAAGGCATTCGATTCGTTAGAATGGCCATATCTATTCGCAGTCTTAAAGAAATTCGGTATTAGAGGGAACTTCATAAATCTTCTTAAAACATACTATAGGTCTCCACAAGCTACTCTGAAACTCCCCGGCCCAGAGAACTCACAGCTAAATATTCAAAGGGGGACTAGACAGGGCTGCCCTCTTTCCCCACTCCTATTCGCCCTCGCCAAGGAGCCGCTAGCTCAGAGCATTAGGGCCTCCCCAGTGATCCAGGGTCTACAATTGGGTGGCCAAGAATACAAGTGCTGTCTTTTTGCGGATGACTTACTGTGCACCCTAACCCACCCACTCAGGTCCACTGCGGCCCTGATAGAAGTGTTAGATAAATTCTACTCTATCTTCGGGTTGCGAGTTAACGAGGATAAATCGGAAATTATAGGGCTCCACCTTCCACAACCTGAGAGGGAGGGGCTTAAGAACTCATTCAACTTTCACTGGCCCAAAAAGCATTACTTAGGAATAAAAATTACCCCCAATATCGCAGACACTTACCGGGCCAACTACCCACTCTGTTCGAAGAAATAGCAGCCGACCTGGAGAGATGTAATAAATTCTGCATCGCTTGGTCCGGCGGATTCACACGGTCAAGATGAAGGTGCTCCCCAGAATCCTATACTACTTTAGATCACTACCAGTTAAAGTTCCCATCAAGGACCTAGACAACCTACAAAGGCAAATTATGAGGTTCGTATGGCGAAATAAAACCCCTAGAATCCCAAAACTCATTATGTTTAGACACAAGGGTAATTGTGGACTCTCATGTCACCATCTTAAGCTCTATTACAGGGCGGCCCAGATCTCCTTTCTGCCCCAAGCGCACTCCACGACACATCGACACATTTGGGTAATAATAGAAAACCAGCAGCTACAACCTCAGGGATGGGACACGGTAGTATGGCTACCAAAGACTCATCGCCAGCCACATACTTACCCCAAACCCATGATCAGACTATCCCTGGGATGCTGGGATTGGGCAAACTCAAAACGGCGCCTGACTCCTGACCTCTCTCAGCTCCTATCTATTACCACCTCTCCCCCTCCTTGCAAAAGATCTCCCGAATGACTCAAAAGTCTTGTGGACCTCCCACGAGTTGGATAGGATAGGGGCTTGGTTCAAGGAGGGCCAACTCATTCGCTTTGAGCACCTTAGGGATAATTTTGATCTCCCCCTAAAGGAGCACTTAATCTTTTGTAAGTTTAGTCACTTCATATGGACCCTGAGGAAGACTGAAGGTCAACCTAAGACAAACTGGATGATACGCATGTGCACGGACGCCCCGCTATCTAAAGGCACTCTAGGCCTGATATACGAGAAATTCAATAGCCTGCTGAATAATAGTAAACCTAAGCCCTTGACAAAATGGGAAGAGGACCTGGGCCAGATATGGGACCTGGAAAAATGGGGACACATTAGCGAGAGGTTCCTATAATTACAGCTTGATGGAAACTTTGCTAAAAGTACTTCATAGGACTTACATTACCCCGGCAAGGCTTTACAGGATAAACCCTCAAGAGCCTGACACTTGTTTTAGGGGATGCCCAGAGACAGGGACCTTCATCCACATATGGTGGACCTGCCCTAAGGCTCAGGACATCTGGTCCTAAATAACCCGAATAGCCTCAAAACTCTGCCTTGCTCAAATAATCCCCTCCATCGAAACTTGTCTCTTTGGACAACGACCCCCCTTACTGTCTAGGTCTCAGGATAGGTTACTTCAGTCCATATTCTTGGCGGTAAAAATCCATATAGCCAGTAAGTGGAAAAAAAGTGGAAAAAAGCTTATGCCTGAGAGAGATAATAAAATAAACTTTATTATGATTAACGAAAAATGTATTCACCTAGTTTCAGACACTTACGCCAGCTTCCTGACTATCTGGGAACCCTGGATAGCTTCCAACCACAGCATTGACCCGGGATAGAGTAACACTAGGCGGGCTAGGGGGGGGGAGCGGTGGTGGCTGGATGGCGCATGGTGGGGCACCCTCGCTGAAGACCGGGCGTAAACGTAAGTTGATGGGGCCAAACCTATGGAGGGGCCGCGGGGGTCTGGGGACGGGGGGTCGTCTTAGAGGGACACGGAAATCCAATACTGTTACTACCTTGCCCCATATTGGGGTGCAGATACTTTTGGAAAAAAGAAATTCTGAGCCTGAATTTTATCGCTCTGTTCTAGGTTAGTTTTAGTCTTTAAATTATTACGAACGTAAACTTGTTTGGTTTTTTTCTTTCTTTTTTCTTTCTTCTTCTTTCTTTTTCTTGGCTTTTCTTGTTTTTACTTGTTATTGGAAAACGGAAAATTGTTGTTGGTATTGCTCACGAAGAGATTGCAATAGGGCAGCCATTATTAAGGTCTAATTGCATAGCAGGTGCATTATGTACTTGCTTTTGTTATGTTTCCTTAAATTGTAACTGCACTCTATATACACTGTTGTAAAAATTATTGAAATTAAAAACAAAAGGATGGTTTGCAAGTGTTTGAACTACACGTTGCATGTTAAAAAGCATTCTGTCATGGTTTACAATACAGATTCATATAAAGTTGAGACATTGTTATATAAGTCCTGCATGGCTGACTATTAAAAAAACTACAAGTTGCATGTTAAAAACATAAACACATTTACTATAATTGTTGTACTTATTCATACATAACAAATTAGACATGGAAAAATAACCAGATAGGGTTGCAGACAGCATTCACAGTGTACACATTTTATTGCCAGGATGCCTGGGAGTGAGGTTGCACGCAAATTTAAGCAAATTTGGCGAGATTCTGCACTTGAAAATCGTCTAAGCGAGAAAAAAAAAAAAAACAAGGCTAAAGGAGAATGAAGCATGCAAATCACCACCAGGCACGTTCGAGTTAGCCAGGAATGTAGGACATATAAAATATACCATTGCAACGGACAGAAAATTCTTGCAAGCCAAGTAACACATAGAAAAAAGACGTAATTTTACAACACTAACTTGCAAATGTGTAATATTACAATTCTAAAATGGCGCTTTACCCACCTAAACAAATGGTTTGGCCTCGCGCACGCAGCCTTTTTACACTGCACACTTTGCACATTGCTGACAATTTCTCCTCAGGTGATCAACAGTCCAACTGTCATTTTTTTTTTTTTTACTTCAGCTTCTACAAATAACAAACAGATATTACAAAATTATACAAAACACAAAAATACAAATACAAGATATATTACAGTCATACAGAAACTAAAAAAAAAAAAAGGGTTATGTCTTAAGAGTTTAAAGAATGGAAATATTTATCCCAAATCAGCCAACTGTTAAACCTGGATAAAACAATGCCCATGTCGTATAGATTGCTTTCTAATTCTCTGTTCTTTTTGAGAATTGTTAATACTTCATTCAGTGATGGAATAAGTTCTGATTTCCAGTGTCTGGCAATAAGCCATTTGACTACTGAGACTACCTCTATAATTAAAGAGCTTGTTCTTCCATCTTAAGCCTATTATCCATGATGTGAAGAATAGCCATTTCACATGTCGGCTTAATGATTTTACCACAAATTTTAGAAATATATTCAAAAATCAAACTCCAAAGTTTCTTAATAGGGTCACAGTCCCTCCAAATATGCTTGTGCGTCCCCTGCTGATTACAAAGCCTCCAACAAAGCCCGTTATTAGGATTATTGTTAATAATTGCTATCTTTACTGGGACAAGTCAATTAAGTTATTACATTATTTTTCCCACTTAAGCATACCAGGAGATTTTTCCATCTTATCCTGTTTTCTTAATATTTCATAACATTTGGAAATTATATGTTTCCTGTCATTATAAAGTACTAACTTTTCAAAATTAGTTAAGGATCTGTTTGAGGTAATTAAATATTTCGAATTTAAAATAACTTTTTTAACTCTCTCATATTCCAACCATTTAGACGATGGAAAACTAAAATCAGCACATAATTTGGAAAAACACTTCATTTCACCATTATCGAACAGATCTCCCAATGTCTGTATATTCCAATTACTCCAATTATGAAGACAGGCCAAGTTAAGAACATTACTTACACCTAACAATGACATTTCTGAACACGGAATAGTCGAAGTTTTAGTTTTTTTCTTTCATTTAAACCAAAATTTAAACCTTGATTTAATTATTATTGACGTAATATTATTAATCAACTGTAATTTTCTGATGCAGGGAAATCCAAAAAGATTGTTAGCTCTATTAAATATAAATAGGTAAAGTATATTAATTTATTAATTCATTAATTCATTATTATTTGAAAAAAAGATCTATGAAAAATAAAAATAGGCTAAATATCATATTTAACACTGCCCTTGCTGAATACATAAATGTTTTAAGCCTTCTAATACATTTATTCATTAATTCATTAAATGTATATACATTTCATAATTATTAATTTAAAAAAAAATATTTTCCACTGCACTAACAAACATTTACACTTTACAATGCACTTATATATCTGTATTACTACTCATAGGAGTCTCAAAGCAGTTAAAGATTTAAATTACTTTATTATGCTCTGAGACCTCCAAAAAATGGATAGTTTAAACTGTACTAATTTTTTTTTATATATTTTACACTGTACTTATATATCTGTCTTCGTGATGAGCACTGAAGGTGATCATTGCAAAGCAGGAAACTTAAAGTACACGAGGGGAGAGGCTCGCAATGAGCACAAAAGGTGCTCAGTGCAGGGCTCGCAATGAGCGCTGATGGTCCTCAGAGGAGCAAAAGCCTTACTTTCTGTGGCAAACAGCATTGCCATGGCTTCAAATTTTATTGCCGTCATTTTTGACGGGCAAGTCGCTAATAGAGACATAATTTATCTCGTTCCTAAATGTGCCACTTCCATATAAACGTCTTTTTCTTTTATAAAACATTTACATTATTTATATTATAATATAATAATATAATATCATACATTATTTATATTTGTATTTAACACTCTATTGAACTGACATATCAATATAGTTCTTTGATTTATTTTGTAACATATAATGTTGCTTTAACTGCAATGTATCCTTTTCTTAAGAGACTCTATTGTATGTTCTTATAAAGCTCAAGCAAATTATTTCCTTATTAATGATAATGGTTCAGTTTTACCTCATGGCTCCACTTAGGATACAACTACAGGTACCTTAAGTAGCAATTTAGAACATTTGTTATTACTTCATGGCTTTTAAATAAAGCCAAGAGGTAATAACAAATGTTCTAAATTACTTTTTTATTACTTAAAACTATTTTGCTGTATATCTCATAGTTCCGATTTGTAGAACCACTATTTTAACCTCTTATTTACTTTTTATAATTTTTCAGATAGCTGGTTTATACGTCATGGTTCAGTTATTTATTTAATTTTTTTAACCACTAAATTAACAAAATGTTTTTTCTTATTACTCAGACGTCTTTAAGTGCTTCATTCACAAATCCACTTTGTTAATCCTTTATTTGCTGCTGATTTTTAAATAACTTGTAAATACCTCATAGTTCAGTTAGCTAATTATTGAACCACTATAATAAGAGCTCTATTTAAATTGTCCGAATTGTAATTAGAATTTTAAATGGAGTTTTAAAAAGAGTGAAATTTTGTGGGTATTTGATATCATTTGAAAAAGGGTTTTCTTTTTCTTTTCTCCTTTTTTTTGTCTTTGGAGGTGTCCTAACTCTATTTAATACTACAGATTGTAGTAAATTAATATGTGCATCCAAAGCAAACTTTTAATTATGGTAAACAAAAAAATACTATTGCATGATTTAAGAACTTCTTTCAGCTTCTTCTTCCTCTTCCTCCAGAAGCTGTGAGCCCTCAACAGTGAATAAGAAATCAGCTACAATAACTCATTTTAGCATAGATTAAAATGGCTGCCCAACAACTTTCAGAGGAATTAGGATAATTTGCAGTTAAGCTGCTGAGAGAGTCCCCCAAAGGAAATGTTGAGATTAATGGGTGTCTTCTCTGTTGAGCCTCATCTTCCCTCTGCAACACCACGACTCCTTCAAGGAAATCTTCTTGTGGGAAGAGCTCCCCACGTCACCTGAGCCCACCTTCTGCTGTCTCCAGTACATCTAGGCATCCCAAAAAGAATCCTGTTTATAAGAAACACACTACTGATTTGCAGACTTCTGTAAGGCAAGCTCAGTGAAAAATTCCTTCCACTCCGCACCCTCCCTTATCCCTTCCTGTATCCCTCTTCCTGCTGTTTTCCTCTCTTTTGTTTCTCATTCCACTCCTGTCTCCATTTTACCTTCCCTAGATGAGATTTGACTATCTTGCACTCCTCTATTCCTCATGGCCGATGGAAATACCTCCCTTCCAGGGTAAGATCCAGACATCATAAAGGGCCAATACATCTCAGAAAGGAAGCTCTTGATGCACAAACTCTGATGCTCACCAATGAAGACCAAAGGAGGCAATAGGTGAGACCATTTCAAATGTAGCTTTTTATGTACTACTAACATTAACCACTCCCAAACTCCAGCAAGGTCATCTTCCTATTGTGCTCCCTCCCCCTACCCCTGTTGCCCCCTCCCCCGAAAATCTAGATATTTCTATGCTTCAGGGAGCTCTTATAGCTTTAGATGCTATGTTTTTTCCCCCCATGGAGGATCTTACAACCATAAATGCCATAGGTGAACTAGATCCATACCACCTAGTTCTAAGTCTCATAGCAGACTCCAGAGGAAGAGTAGATACCATATGTCATCCTCAATACACCATGTGAGAGCAGTAGATGCTATACGTTTTCTTTTTACATGCACTGAGAGAAAGCAACCTCGTGAGGAGCAGCAGTGATGCATGAGCCAGTAATATCAGCTGCATCTCAACAAGGACAAATGCCTTAATCTACAGTGGTGTCTATCAATCCGCCTAAGTTGGTATCAGCTAATGGAACTGTATCTCTTACTATTGACTTTTCTAATTTGACACAACGCATTAGAAACACTGCAATCTACACACAAGTGGTTCTAATTTGACAGTGTCCTGGGTTCCTCCTCTATATTCACTTTCAGTTCTTAGGATAGGATTTCTGATTTTAATCCTCAAGCCCCAGCCTTGTGATTGGTTACTCAGAGTAGACAAGTAGTGCCAAGTTCAGCAATCAAAGTATCTGATAGTGTATTTATAACTTCCGACTTATCTACTACCAGGAGGTTGGTAAAATATCTGCCCAAATAATTTAGGTTAGGAAAGTTTTAGGATTACTTTCTTTAATTACGGTATCTAGATATTCTGAAAAAAAAAATGGTTGTTTAGTTACAGTCTTTAAAAAGGTGGAGGATGAAAATAAAATGCAGTATAATGACATTAATAATTTCTTTAAAAACGAACTGCAAGCCTTTTATGTTCCTCTGTATTCCTCTGCCCCTTTTCACACATGTTTATAGAATTGCAGAGATTTAAATAATTTTATAGTGACCTGGCTTGGTGGCATTATGATGAGGAATACTGCCAGAGCCTATCAGTAACTCCTGAGAAGCCCTGGGCAGATAAAGATGTCAATGCCTGGCTAGAAAGTACGAGATCTCCTAGGAGATCATCCTCTCTTTTCAAAGTGGGGCCCTGGGCATACTGTGTCAGCAGCGGAAAAAAATATATAGTACCCCCACGGCAGGGGTAAATTGTTTAAATGACGCTGGGTTGTCAAGCTTTCTGTTTACTTCCTGTATATAAGAACAGTCAGCATTTCTTTGGTTGTAGGTTTGAAGAAAAAAATTATGTTGATATGTCACTGTCAATGGGATGCTCTATTTTTGCTCATAAATTGAGGCTTTTTGGCTCTTTTCTGGATTCTGCATTGCAATCAGTTTCTTGAGATGCTAACCCAGTTCCATATTTACATGATTTTATATGTTTTGGCCCAGCATCTTCCTTAGACTAAAGTAGGCTTTAAAACAATTCCAAATTTTAGCAGCATATTTGGGGGGCCCATTATCTGTAGAAAAATCTGAGGGTCCAAACTATTGTTTATTGTTTCTAGGTATGACTAGTCATGCTAGTATAATCAAATGCAGGCTTTCATTAGATAAAGTAGATGATTTATGCTTACATTTGCAAGCACTACTCAATCACAACAAAGCCACACTACAAACTCTGCAATCTCTGTTGGGCAAACTACAGTTCGCATGCCGACTTATATCTGTGGGTAGGATTTTTTCCACAGGTTGTCCTTAGAAACGTCGGGAATTGCACGCTCATCATCATATTATACTGTCCAAAGCTTTAAAGCAGGATATAATAATCTGGATATCCTTCCTGGAAATGTTTAATTGCCATTCTTTGCTAAAGTCTAACATTCAGTCTAATACTGAATGTCCTCTTTTCACTGATGCTGCTAGGTTTGGTATACATTTTCAGAGTTGCTGGTTTTCAGAGCACTGGCTCCAAGAGGGTTTTGGAAAGTTTTACTAGGAGTTTAACATTTCTTTAGCCATTCCCTATAGTTCCCTGTTCCTTTGGGAAATGTGTTTAGGGATATACAAGTCACCTTTTTCTCTGACAATTTGGTAGTAGTCTACATCATGCATTCCAATAGTTAGGTTTTTGAGGGATCTTATGCTGCAAAGTTTGAAATTCATCCTTTGGTTTACTGCTAGGCTTGTTCCTGGTATCCAATTCCAACGCTGACTCTTTGTCTTGCTTTCTGTTTGAAAAATTCAGACATTTTGGTCTGAAGGCAGCAGAGAAAAGTGCTCCCATTCTACATCATTTATGTAATCTCAGCTTCCAGAAATAGCTAGATTAATTCATAATTCATTGGCTGCATTCACCTTGGCAGCTTATCAAAGGACTTGGCAGGATTGGTGGCAGTTAGAATCATGGGATTCTCTATCAAATCCCACTTTGTTCATTTGTTACTATGGTTCTTGTTAGTTGCCAAGAGCAAGGTTTATCACACTCATCAATAGATAAGCATATCACAGCCCTTTCCTTTTAGTGTAAGCTCCAAGGTTGGGAGGAGAGTACCAAATCTTTTGTGGTAAAGCATGTAGCAAAGGGCGTAAAGAGGAACAAAGTCAGCTTTGATACCAGACTGTCAATTTTCTTCTTACTGTTATTACAGTTAATGTTGTCCCATTTAGTTTGTTCTTGAGAGTTTGAAGAGTTTTTATTCTGTACTGCTTTCTCTCTGGGTTTAGAATCAGTGAATTGGGGAGACCTAGTAAGTCTATTCCTGGCAGAAATACTCACAGGAATATAAGGAATGAGGGTTCTCATTTCACCACCTTTTTTCTCAACTCAATAAGTTGATCAAGAGACCAGGAGCTGAATGTCCTTGTCTCCTACTTCGTACATACCTATGAATTCGGCCTTCTATTGAAGGCCCAGTTAGTTTTCATGTTGATGGCTCCCTCCTAGCTAGATTCAGTTTATCAGCATATTAAAACTTTGTTGACACCTTCTAAAAAACACTGGTAGGTGGTGGTTCCATTTCTATATCCTTCCTCATCTTTTGTTTTCTGTTTAACATCAGTCTATCCTTCTTCCCCTTGTGTTTGTACTGGTGCCCCCAAGTGTGAATGGGTCACTCATACATTTATTAGGCAAGACATTTGGGCTGCTTTTGGAATTAGATAAAGATGAATTTAAAGTCTGTTTGATGGTAATCAGAGGACTTTGAGGGCAGAATATGATGGGTATAATCCTAGACTATAGGAAGAGTTTTAGGCGACTTGATATTTTAGTGTTCCATGATAGGAGTAACAATTTGGGAATGTTTTCCAAGAAAATGATTATAAAGTGGACGCAGGGTGATATATTCAAGAATTTAACCAGATTCTCACAGATTAGAATAGTTTTGTTGGAAATGGTTAAGCACTGCCGATGGAGGGCAGCTTGGATTGCCACTAAGTTTGAAATTTATAGAAAGAACACCAATAGGACAAGGGCATATTTTATTAAAAAGTTATTTAATTACTTCCTGTAATTTCTTCTCAATATATTTACATCATCTGATGTGGACTGGTAGATGGACTCAGGGGCCAATGTATGCAAAAAATCTTGGTGGCTGCTAAAAGGACCACTGTATTGTAGGGTGGGGGGGAATCATATTTGAAAGGTTTGTAACAAGTTAATGACATTAGCAGCTATGTAAGCCCTGAATGGATGTGTTTATCTTATCTACCATTTGAAGGAGGAATGGATATGACGCAGGATTTAGAAAAAGAAGAGGGATTTATGAAATTACTGGATATTTTGGATGCAGGACATTTACAACTATAACTGCAAGCATTAGTAATGTAAATGACCCTCTCACACATGCAGACCTCCCAAAAGTAATATTTATAGGTGTCATGTACTTCCCTGGGCAGATATTCTATTTTTTTTCTAATTAAAACTAACATTATGACATTTTTCATGACTAATTATTAAACAGACTTAACCCTTTACAATGTATTTTATTTAATCATATAGAGGTGATTTAAACCAAAGAATGGCTCTGGCAGTAGCTATCCCCAGTTCTGATTATTAGTTTAACTATTAATCAGGTGTGTAATGCCCTTTTTTAAATATAATTAACTGTTGTGATGACAGAAAAATCTCCCCGATAAATATGTCCTTGACTTATAATAGTACTTATAATAAAAAGGACATGGAAGACTCAACATGTTTGTAATGCATTTAACACAACATGCTTTAAACATTGCAAATATTTTCTCTTTTCTCTTTGCATGACAAATTATTTGAAGGTTAAATAATATTTGTAATCGCTGTACATAAGCACCTTTTACAAATGTCATGCCTTTCATATGACAATTTGGAGTCACTTTGCAGCCAGCCACTATAGAGACTATACATGAAATTAATTCACCATTAATGTTGGTCTTGTGACCTTCCAAACTTGATTCTGTTAAATGTCCTGACATTTCATAAACTGCCTTTGCTCAGGGAATGCAAAAGATATTTTTCAACCTGTGATATTTGAGCTTTCTGCATAAAATATGTATTTTTACAAATATATTATTTCATAAATAATATAACAGTTGGGATCTCCGTGTGCATTTAACTTGTGTTTATTTCTTTTTCTTCTGTATAAAACCCCTAATGCCTATCTGACCTCTATCCTTTAGTGGTGTTAGTTTTCATACAAAATGCTATATAAGTTTTAACAGTTTTATTAAATTCATGTTCTATTGCTCTTCTACAGAACATGACAGATTCCAGAACATATTCACTTTATCATGCTGTTGCCATGTTGAAAAATGTATTTAATGTATTTACATACATATATATACATATATATATATATACCGTATTTATATATATATATATTTTGTATATATATATATATATATATATATATATATATATATATATATTTAAATATATATATTTTTTTTTTATTAACTTGTATGCCAGCAAGGTATAATATACTCCATTAAACTTGCATCAACATCAAGCAAACAATGACAGTTTTGTACCACAATAATTATGCTCAATCACATCCTTCAAATGCCTTAATGAAGCTAAGTGCATGCTGATGTCCCACAATTACTTCATTTTCACAACATTATGGTATTCAGGCATAGAACATGCATTTGCAATCAGATATTATTTTATTTAATTATCTAAGTGTCTGCAATCATTTATTTATTTTAAGAAAACTTGTAACATTATTATGCTTATTTATTTCTCACTATGATGATTTATTTGTATATTAAATATTATATTTTTAAATTTGATAGTGTTGTATAATTCAAGTCCATATTTTGTTTTGGATCAATGAAATTTCTAATCTATCATGCATAACCAACTATAAAATAAGAACATTCTAAATTCTGCTTATTGTTTTTCTGTTACGACAACCAAGTTACCGTAATTTAAATAATATATTCGGTTTTGAGTTATGTTTTATATATATGTATATAAATATATATATATATATATATATATATATATACACACATATTTATATATATATATATATATATATATACACACATATATATATATATATATATATATATATATTGTGACAGATTCACTGTCACTCTCAGGATCCGTGTCCTGATATCCAGCACCAAAATGGAGAAAGCAGGAGCCCTTTAAATGTTTAGCAGATTTATGCTGTTTATTTGTCAGCATACAACAGAAAATAAAGCAAACAGAAAATAAGTCCTAGCTTCTCCTTGAAGCCCTGCATAACTAAACTGTAGTTCCCTTACTATCTTACATAGAAGTGAAAACATACAGTCCAAATATAGGTAGCAGAGGTGTCTTTCTCTCTCACCTTGGCTCTGTATCTCCGGCCTCTCTTTCCAAAGCAGATCCCTCCTTTGGTTATTACCTCCAGGGACTTTCTGATCCTCTTATCTGCATGCTCGCTTTTCAAAGCTTCTGGCTTTGGTCGTTTAGTTTTCAGTGCGGCCTCTGACTTCGGCCCTGCACACATCCACAGCACTCCAGCTCTGTCAAACAGCTCTCCCCCTGAAGACAGCCGCCTCAGGTCTCGATTGCAGCCACACCCCTGCCTTTTGAGCAGGTTGTTAACTCTCTCACTCCTGGGGAAAAGTCTTGAAGAGCTCTCTTCTGCCCTCTGGTGGCACTTCACCACAATATATATATATATATATATATATATATATAAATGCGTGTGTGTATATATATATATATATATATATATATATAAATATGTGTGTGTTTATATTTGATTTTGATCTAGTTTTTCTTTTATCTTCTGATTCCGGTTGCAACTTGATGACACTATTAAGAGAAGAAAACTTGAAAGAAAAAGAACAAAAGAAATTTAAAATAAATAGTAAATTTACCCCAGAATTAAAACACTACGGAAATTTACAAATATTTCTAAAACTGGTTAGTAAAGACCTTGAAAATTTGGAACAAATTAATCAGATCAATGCTTCAAACGAATTATATAATAATATTACGAAAAAAGAAAGAAAAGCTATTGATGAAATTAGAAAACTGGATATCGAAATTAAAAGAGCAGATAAGGGGGGCAACATAGTATTAATGAAGAAAGAAGAATATCTAGAAATGTGTTTAACCCTCCTACGTGACGGAAATACATATGAAGTTCTCCAAAAGAACCCGTCATGGCAATATTTTACAGAATTACAATCTCTCCTCTTAGAAGCGATGGAAGATGGAATTATTACCAGGGCAAATTCTGAATATCTTCTCCCGAAAGATCCAACGGCAGCTACTTTCTATGCACTACCGAAAGTACATAAGTACAGGCAGACCAATCATCTCAAGTACGAACTGTCTTACAGAAAAAGTCAGTCAATTCATCGACCAAGAACTTAAAGAAATTGTGAAAAGTTCACCTTCTCACATAGAAGATACAATGGATACACTGAAAAATATAGAAAGATTAGAACTTCCCCCTACTTCTATACTAGGGACTGTAGACGAAGAACAACTCTACTCTAGTATTCCAAACGACCAAGGCTTAAGAGCTGTCAAATATTATCTCGACATGAGAAGCTCAAAAAATAAGACAAAAAATGAATTCATCTTAAATCTCTTGGTGTTTGTTCTTACAAAAAACTTCTTTATTTTTCATGGTAAAGGGTACCATCAAATAAGGGGGTACAGCAATGGGCACAAGTTGTGCACCAAGCTATGCAAACCTCTTTTTAGGTATTTTAGGTGCTGGGAAGGAAATATAAAGGAACTAGAAGCCTTTGTTATTGAACTGAATAAAAATAGTATGAATATTAAACTAACATGGGAAGCAGATGAAAAATAAATTAATTTTTTGGATTTAAAGGTCATGAAATCAGATAAAGGTAAACTTCATACCACTCTATTTAGGAAGGAAACATCAACAAATACAATATTGGCATGGACAAGCCAACACCCAATATCACAAAAATCGAGCATACCGATTGGTCAATACTTAAGACTTCACCGTGATACAATGGATGAATTTAAATTAAAAGCTTACAAACTGAAAGTAATACTGAAAAATAGAGGATATCCAAACAGAATCCTAAAAAAAGCATACAAAAAGGCAATAGACAAGCACAGAACAGAATTACTGTTTAAGAAACAAATTAAAAAGAAGGATGAAAACATCAGATGTATTCTGTCCTACGGAACAGATAGCAAACAAGTCAAGAATATTATTAAGAAACACTGGCATCTTGTAAATGAAGATGAAGCTTTAAAAAATCAGATTACCCAAATATTACATACAGAAGAGGAACTAATTTAGGAGACAAACTGGTAAAAAGCTTATTTGAGAAAAAAAAAGAAGAAAATAAGAACTGGCTTGCAAAGACCAAAGGACTGTATAGATGCAGAAACCTTAAGGCATGTAAATACATCAAACCCGAAAAATCCTTCCATCATCCTTGTACAAATAAAGAATTCCCATTAAATTCATTTTATAACTGTGTATCTACACATGTTATATACATAATAGTATGAAAATGTAAAAAACTATATGTAGGTAAAACTATAAGACAGATAAGGAGAAGAATATTGGAACACATGTCTTCTATAACTAATAAGTTAGAGACACCAATCTCAAGACATATCAGACTCTACCATCAAGGGGACACTAAATGCCTTGAATTCCATATCATCAACAATATAAAAATATCCATAATAGGATGAAATATGGATCAAAGATTGATGCAAGAAGAGTGCAAATGGATCTACTTAATGTGAGCCCAGGGCCCATGATGTCTAAATGAAGGGTTCACTTGTAGTCAATTCATTTAAACAAATACATTGAAGATGTTCATCAAAGTAATTAAATATTAGAGAACCTAGGATTATTCAAGTTCTAAAATGAAGGATTTATGACTAACAAGAATATATTTATAAAGCAAATTATTGTATATAAATTCCATCAATATGAGTCTTATCCATGCCATAAAATATTTTTTTTCTAAGACAAAAACAATAAATGCATTTATTAAATAAAAAGACATAAAAATCACATTATATGAAATATATCTTCTTTCTGTATATTTTCCATAAAACAAATAATACAATATTTTATAATTATGTCCTTTAGAAGTGGAGCTCTTTATTTTCTTTTCTTTTTGGCAGCCGAGTAGGGTTTAGCCATCTCTAGTAAAATATTAGTAGTAGCAACAATAACATTCTATTCAGCAATAAATAGCGCTGTTAGAATATGGAACAATAAAGCAATTTGAAAAAAAGACAAATCAAGTCTGGTCTTCTATGAAATATCGCAATGGTTCTATTATTCTCAGAAAAGGCTCCATACGGAAGAGTCAGCTGTTACTACGCCAAGGAATAAACGACATCATGCAAGAAACGCAAAGACGCTAAACCAGGAAGCAATTAAAGCAAGTAAAGGCTATAAACAGCAAATACGCCCAGAATGGGCGTTAACTATCAAGTAGAAACGCCCAGATTGGCGGCATTTAAAAACTATAAAAAGACCCGCGAAATACAAATGAATCTATACACTCTAAGTGCCTTGAAAAAGATAGTGCTGCAACTATCGAAACCGGTCTGCTATTTTTCTTTTTTTTTCCGTTAAATATTGAAGGCATAAGAAACATCTTGTTATATATATATCACTATAATAGTTGTGAACATACGAGATGTTGCTAACCCTTGCGGGCTCGCATAGCGAGCCCATGGCCCTCGCGAAGTCGAAGGCTCTCCTTGCCAGCAACTGCGACCATGGCAAACTTTACGTTGTAACGCAAACAAAATACGAGACACGTTACGACCCATTACAACCTCGCAAAAAAACGCTTTATTTGCCGAATAACACCTACAGGATTAGAAAACAAGGACACAACCCGTGCAACCCCAAAAACATTACAAACACAACAAATACAAACAACAAACACATAAAAAGGTTACTCACAGCAAGGGGGGGCACCGAGGACCTCTGCAAGTAAAGTTACACCTCCATTTAAGCACAAATTTCGGAGTTTAGAGAACCGAAAATCCCCTAAGCAAGAGAAAAAATGGCCGCTGAACAAAACGAAAACGAGGCTAAAGGTCCCTAAACACGCAAAACACTACTATAAACACGCAAAACACCACCAAACGCTACGGATATTCCGAAAAACTTGCACTACATAGAAAACGAAGATTAAGAAAAACTTGCACGACATACAAAACGAACGATGCTACATCAGCCACATTATATACACCAAACACCCTTACCTCACTTACACTTTCATTGCCGTCATTTTTTGACGGGCAATATTCTAGTATATATATATATATATATATATATATATATATGTGTGTGTGTGTGTATATAATATATAAAAATAAGTGTGTGTGTATATCATGTACATCATCAAATGTAGTGTACATGATACAATGTACTGTATGTGAAAGGGGGTGCTACATTGGGGAAACCACACAGAAACTACACATGGGAATGAACCTCCACCTAAGCTCCATCAAAAAGCACCATGAAGACAGTTATTGTACTCCCGTGGGACACCATTTCACCCAGGAAAATCACTCCATCCAGAACCTCAAAATAATAGTACTCAGAGGGAATTTCAGAACTATGCAACAGCGGAAAACCTTTGAATAAAAAATGATAAAAACATTTAATACAAAGGATTTGGGCATTAACATCGACTTCTTTCTGGCCCACTATCTTAATGTCTTATGCCTAACACATTCCAAGTACCTCTTCCCTTCTATTACTTTTTTTGTAAGCTACATGCTATGCTTAAATTTATTGCACTTTATTTTGTTTTAAAGGCAAAAAATAGACTGTAATATACCACCAAAGTGGATAATAATATGTAAATACCTGATACCAGTATAACTTCCTTCATGCCCTTCGTGCTCTTTAAAAAAGAGGGCACGAAGGGCATGAAGGAAGTTATACTGGTATCAGGTATTTACATATTATTATCCACTTTGGTGGTATATTAGAGTCTATTTTTTGCCTTTAGAGAGGTCACCATCCGGTCAGTGACCATACCATGATTTATTTAATAGGTGTGAATGGGTCCGGTATTTCACACCTATAGGCATACTTTATTTTGTACAATACTGCCTAAACCAGTCATTCCTTGTCCTTGTCCTAGTATATTAAATCATGTTTTTTTGTTGTACACAGATTTTAATCTTGTATTTCATATATTGATGATTTCTCTTCCTTTAGACATATGAGGATCATTTATATAATACCTACAAAGGTTATTATTTTTGATATACAGGCCTTCTTTTATTAATCCCTTATGAATTATTAAAGTTTTTTTTAGTTTTTCCCCTTTAAAAGAATAAGGTGTTATGCACCAAATATATTTTTAATTATTTTTAATTTTTTTGGTTTAATCCAATTTTTGACCACTTAGAAAAAAAAAAAAATGGGAGAAAGTAATATAGGTAGATGGGACTTTAAAGCACTGCAATTAGAGACAGAAGCCATGTTCACTGGAGAAGAAAGAAATATATCGCAAATTAGAGAAAATAAACAAAATATATCTACTGCATTTAAAGAACTACAAAAGATGCTAAGAAAGCAAATTAGATCCATCTGGGAGGTCAGTATAATAAATAATAATTATCTGAAAAACAATCTGATACAGAGGGGCCTAAGAATTCAAGTTATACCATCAGAGCATCTGCTAAATCCTGAATTTATAGAGAAATGGATATAAATTGTAAAGAAATGCTCCCTGGACTTCATGACCCTGATTGTAGAACAAGAACAAGCAAATCTAGAGGCACTTAATAAAAAAATAGAAGAAAGTCAAAAGGAGATCAAGAAATTTGACAAGACTCTAGAATATGATAATTGGCTCCTAAAAATAAATGAGAATCTTGAAAGATTCAAAAGAGAAATCACTAAATGAAAACAAATAAAATTAATAAGGGATAAACATGATTTCCAAGAAGGACAAGCATATAAGGTAAATAACATCATGAAAAGAACGGAGGCCAATGAATTAAGCTCCTCAGAGTACTCTGAGGTTGAAGAATCTACTCAGTCCAATACACAAGAGGGAGATGAAAATGCACCAGTGACACGGTCAAGGGTAAAGAGAAGTTATATGGAGTTTTTTTTAAAGAAGGGGCGCGCCCAAATACCTCAGGGCAAAACAAGGGGGAGACCCAGAACCCAAACCAAAATAAAGAAACACCAACACTAAAGAAACCTGCTGAGAGAGGAAACATCTCTAATACCCTAAATGAAAAACCAGAAGTGAAGCAAAAAAAGGTAAACAATGATAAAGATAATAGTGCTAAAGCTACTTCTGAGAAAAGTACCAAACAAATACCTATAAAAAATAAAAATGAAAAACAAAAAAATCTTATAATTAACCTCACAGACATAGTCTTAAGTCAAGCACAAATTAATCTCCTGACTAGAGGTTTATCATTTGTTCCATCACATTACTCTGATCTGTTCACAAATGTAAAAAATATAAACCTTTTTTGTCGAAAACTAGCACTAAAAAAATTATTTTATGAAAAGGATAAAAAAGTTTGAAGGAAATTGGCCTGACGATTGAGAATAAAGAGATATTAGAATGTTTAGACGATCTGCTACAAGAAAGTAACAAAATGGAAAAGAGAGATATATTAAAAATGAAAAAGAAGAGTTGCTTTACTCATGAAATACAACATTATGGTAATATCCAAATCTTCTTGACCTCAGTGTGTAAAGATCTTAAAGGATCAAGATAGATTAAATAAACACAATATATCAAATAGTTATATTAATAACATATCAATTGAAGAGAGGAAAGCCATGGAAAATCTTAAAAAACTAAATATTGAAATCAAAAAGGCTAATAAAGGAGGCAACATTGTCCTAATGAAAAAATAAATATATTTACAAATGTGTTTAACTATACTTAATGATCGTAACACCTATGAAGTCCTGCCAGGAGATCCAAGTGAAGAATATTTCATGGAACTTCAATCACTATTCATGAAGGCAATGGATGAAAGAATACTAACAAAATCAAATGTAGACTATCATCTTCCAAAAAATCCAACAGCGGCAACATTTTATGCGTTGCCAAAAATACATATTGCCCTTATTGTTCTCTCCCTGATGACTGCATGCATAAAGCTGACTGCACACATAACCCTGCACAAGGAGAGTAGTGAAAAGACCTGAGGGCCTGAATAACCTGACATAAATGTAAGGCAATTACCTACTTTTTAAAGAATTGTCCTTATTTGCAAAACCTTCTACGTTAATGCTGAAAAATTGAAAAGCCTCTCCCCTCATGTACTTTTGGTCATCCGAGCACCACGGCGCTGGTTGCAAGGCTCTCCCCTCTTGTACTTTTGCTCCTCTGAGCATCCTCTGCACTCATTGCGAGCCTCCCCCTCCCTTTTATTTAAATATAAATATATTTTTTTATAATAATTAGTTAATTAATTAAATAATAAATTAATTTACTTTACCTATTTGTAATTAATATATGCAGCAATCAATATGCGGAAGAGCTAACAATGTCTTTTGTTTTTGCTGCATCTTACAATGTACTTTTGGACTGTTGCTGACGTAAGGTGAAATTGTCAGCAATGTGGCAAGTGTGCAGTATAAATAGGCTGCGTGCGCGAGGGCAAACCATTTTAGAATGGTAATGTTATTAGTTTTAAGTTTGTGTTGTAAAATGGTGGCGATTGTGTATGTGTTACGCGGGTCTCGAGCATTTTCCGTCCTTCCTCATAGTTTATTTTATAGCTTGTACGTTCCTGGGTAAAAGTCGTATGTGCGTGGCAGTGTTTTGAGTCCTTAGGGGTCGTGTAGCCTCTTTTTCATTTATTTCGGCGGCCATTTTCTCTCGCAAAGACGATTTTCGAGTGGCAAAATGCTGGAAATTCGATTTAAATGTTAGAAGTTTTTTATATTTTTCGTGTTTTTCGATGTGCGCGGTTTGGCCGTTAACTTCATATTTTATACGGGTCGTATTTTTTTTTCTATAAGTGGCGGTTTCGTTTTCAAAGTGTTACGGGGCGTAATTTTTGAAGGTGATATTTTTCAAAGTGCTACGGGTCTCTCACTGTGAATTGTGAAGCCTGCTTTAGTGCTGCCGGCACTGGGGAGCTACAGTTCATTGAGGGAACCATGAATGCCAGCATGTACTGTGACATACTGAAGCAGAGCATCATCCCCTCCTTTCAGAGACTGATCCTCAGGGCAGTATTCCAGCATGATAACGACCCCAAACACACCTCCAAGATAACCACTGCCTTGCTAAAGAAGCTTCACGTAAAGGTGATGGACTGGTCAAGCATGTCTCCAGACCTAAACCCTATTGAACACCTATGGGGCATCCTCAAACGGAACATGGGGGAGTGCAAGGTCTCTAACATCCACCAGCTCATTATGGAGGGGTGGAAGAGGACTCCAGTGGCAACCTGTGAAGCTCTGGTGAACTCCATGCCCATGAGGGTTAAGGCAGTGCTGGAAAATAATGGTGGCCACAAAAAATATTGACACTTTGTGCCCAATTTGGACATTTCCACTTAGGGGTGTACTCACTTTTGTTGACAATGATTTTGACATTAATGGCTGTGTGTTGAGTTATTTAGAGTTAACAGCAAATGTACACTGTTATACAGGCTGTACACTTACTACTTTACATTGTAGCATTTGTCATTTCTTCAGTGTTGTCATAATAAAAATATATAATAAAATATTTACAAAAATGTGAGGGGTGTACACACTTTTACGAGATACTGTATATAAATATAGATATATATACATACTAGACAACAAAAATATTTGTCTTTACAACATCTTCATCAAATAAAGCATTCTTTAATAATGGAACATTTTCTGAGTAGCTTAAATTATAGTGTAGACAAATTTAAAAGTGCTTTGACAGCATGGTTATGTTCAACATACACTAAGCATCTGTTGTGCTTAGATTTTGTTTAATCAACTTGAGCAACAAATTAATAAATGCAACATAACCAAAATGTTACAAGTTGTTAATTTATTAATAATTTCTCAGTAATAATATATATTTGAGTATTATAAAATAAGCAATACATGAATACAGATATTTAGATAAGTATAAGATTACATAAAACAGAAATACATCACCAGTAGAATCCACAAGGTAAGCTTAATCCTGTGTACACAAGCTGGGAACCCTTTTTTCAGACCATCTTAGTAGACTTAATTATAATTGGGAAAATTCCTAGGCATTGTGTCCACTCATAAGTGAGGCTTCTGAGACAAACCCGGAAAAGTCCCCTGCTTTAGTTATAGTTAAAAAGGAAATCTTGTATAACATATTGTTCTGCAAGCTCTCTTTTGGTAAATAACACATATACCATTTTTTCCCATGAACATTTCACAAGCCAGGGACTAGGCCAGATGCCCCTGTATTGTAGACATTTAGTGGAATCCTCCTGAGAACATATTATCAGTTTTCTACCCAGAATATTATCAACACATAACAAACACATGAATCATCTCTCATACTTTAACCCTATCATATAATTTGGTCCTATGATTTTTTTTTAAAGGATTACATCATAATCTTCAATGTATATATTACTTTATATGCTAAATAAAAATGTAATGCAGTTTATAATATAAATACTATAATAGTCAGCCGTGAATATGTCCCACCAATTTTGAGCTGTCTCTTTTAATAATTTTGAGAATAATTCTACCAATTTTCCTTTCTATAATTAAGATATTGCTTCAACTGCTGCATTCCCTGTAATATTTTATGTAGTTGATCTAGCTGAATACCTGTATTGGGAATTGACATATCCTGGTATATCCAATTTAATTCTACGTAATCCATCTTAATTCAACTTTATTCTACGTTTGATGGTAAAAACACTTAAATCATATTTTCAAATTTAAATGTTGCAAAAACATCCGATACATGGAGTGTTTTGATTATACATTTGAACTACATTTCTATCATTAGTAACCATACTTACATACTTCAAGTTTATTTCTATCAACATGTCAAAGGTTAAAGGTAGAATGGTCCACTCACAAATATTTATAGTAAGTTATAATAAGCAAGGTTCATATAGTCAGGAAGTCTGAGGACATAGTAAATCATCTAATGTACTTGTGCATACACTTTAATCATGTGTGTTATTATTGTTATCTATATAAGTCCACTTTAAATTGGTTAGTCAGTATTCAGAATGTATACCATCCATAAATATAATAGGCAATACCATAAATTAGCTCATAGTCTGGACTTGAGTAAAATGATAATGTTCAATAATACCTTCAAAATTTCTTTCATTACAATTTACCTTGCTAGATTCTATATTTATTCAATGTTTCTCTGGGATCGGTGGGAATATATTCCCATTTTTTACAACCAGGTTTCATTATTAGAACTGTTTTATCTTTCCCTGTTGTGAGTATTTCTGCAAGTAATGGAGGACCATTCAGTTGGATAACCCATACCATAGCTCCTCCTTTTAATTTATAACTGGAGCCAACTCTTTATCTCCTCTGACAGTTATTGTTGTTGGAGCATTTCTCTTTTTTACCCTTTAACTGGGACTCAACCTATTTCTCAAATCTGCTCACCCCTTTCCCACTTAACTAAAGCTAGGGCTGCTTTAAGGTCCTCCCAAGAGCATAGATCACTGTACTATTCCCAGCCATTCTCCTAATCCTATGTCCTATTACTGGTTGCGCCTCCCATGATGGGAGTGGGATTCGTGAACTCAGGAGCAGTAGGTCATGTCACTTACTGTTTCTAGTTATGATTTACCTTTCTCTTAAATATGTTTAAACCCCTCTGCTTATACAATTTCCATATATCATCTGTAGAGATAGCATCAATCTTGTCTTTGCTCACTCCATCTTATACATTTATCTTCTAGATACTAGATCAGTCTTCTCTCTCCTGGGGGATTTATCAGCTTTTTCATCTACACAGTCTCCCAAATCCCCCAATTGTCTGATCGCTTCTATGTTTTCACCAACAGTTTTCCCAGTCTGATTAACTAACAATGTTATGATTACATTCTTATATGCAGGGGTGCTATCTTAATCAGTTTATTTCTCACTGAGACCATCACATTCACATTAATTAATTCATCCTGCCTCCCATCTGCTATAGCCTATTTCACCATCTCTTTATATTCGCTGAATACAATCCTTTATTAGTTTTGCCTCTTGAATATTAAATGTTCTAAAAGTTTCTCGAACAACAGTGTTATGGCTCAGATACACAAATGTGGTTGCATCTTTACTAATTCCATTAACTCCCTACTGATACAACCTCAACACCTATTTTAACAAACTTTCTCAAAAAGTGGAATCCCAAATGTCCCCATTCCATCTGTTAAGCTCCCAATCTGCTCCTGCACTCACTATTATCATACAAACTTTCTTTTGATTTATGTTTAATTTCCTTTTCTTAGATGTGTATTGTGTCTCCCATACAGCTGCACTCTCAGCTATTGCTTGATATTTAGTGACTTTATCACACAGCATTCCATTTTGACATTATTATCCTGTCTTCTAATTCACATTTTTTTTCTCTAATTCAATTCTCTGTTTAATCTATTGGACTCTGTATTTATGTTTAATACTATATGCTGTCAATAGCATCCATCCTTGTCTAGCCACATTAACTGGACCCTTTCCTTTATCTATTCAGACTTATCTCATACAATCTAGAATCCCTGCAGAGACTGACTTTTTTAAACTACACTCCCACCCCTCACAAAGCCCGGTATTGTGTGATCATTTCAATACCAGAATACTGTAGAGTAAATCTTCCCATTCAGGAATAGCAGGCATACTCTTACTATAATTTTTACTTTGCTTTTTAAACATCTTGATTATGTAGGAATAGAAATGTCGCGAATAGTTCGCCGGCGGATTGTTCCCGGCGAACATAGCATGTTCGCGTTCGCGGCGAACAGCGATCATATGCGACATTCGACCCGCCCTCAATACTTTATCATTCAGCAAACTTTGACCCTGCATGTCACAGTCAGCAGACACATTCCAGCCAATCAGCAGCATACACTCCCTTCCACACCCTTCTACCTCATGGACAGCAGCCATTTTGGAATCATAACTAACTTGCAGTCTTACAGAGAGGAGGTAGAGTGTAGGTGATGCTGATTGAATGGGAAAATCAATATCTAGGCAAGTTTATTCAGTGTCCAGTGCAGTGCTGAAGGACTCATCAGATTTCTGCTGTAAACACAGCACCCCAAAAAGCCCTTTTTAGGGCTATAACATCATTTTTTTTTTCTTTGTTTTTTTTCTGTGTAATCTAATTTCATTTGCCTGTCTCCCTGCTAGCCCCTGCTTGCAAGTGTGTGTGTCAGGCTCACAGCTTATACTGTGTGTGCACAACGCATACAATATAATATTGTTTACTAGTTGTCTACTTTTAAAAAAAACAAACTTTTATTTTCTTAAATCTAAGTGCATTTGCTTGACCGTCAATCAAAGTTCATTTGCTTGACCGCTACCCATAGTGTGTGTCTTGCTTACAAGTACTGTGCCAAGTTCAACCAATCCAATCTATTTGGGGTACCAACAGTCCACATTTAAAAAACCTAAACTTTTATTTTCTTAAATCTAAGTGCATTTGCCTGACCGTCAATCAAAGTTCATTTGCTTGACCGCTACCCATAGTGTGTGTCTTGCTTACAAGTACTGTGCCAAGTTCAACCAATCCAATCTATTTGGGGTACCAACAGTCCACATTTAAAAAACCCAAACTTTTATTTTCTTAAATCTAAGTGCATTTACCTAACCCTCAATCAAAGTTCATTTGCTTGACCGCTATCCATAGTGTGTGTCTTGTTTACAAGTACTGTGCCAAGTTCAACCAATCCAGTCTAGTTGGGGTACCAACAGTCCACATTTAAAAAACCCAAACTTTTATTTTCTTAAATCTAAGTGCATTTGCATAACCGTCAATCAAAGTTCATTTGCTTGACTGCTAGCCAGAGTGTGTGTCTTGCTTACAAGTACTGTGCCAAGTTCAACCAATCCAGTCTAGTTGGGGAAACCAACAGTCCACATTTAAAAAACCCAAACTTGTATTTTCTTAAATCTAATTGCATTTGCATAACCGTCAATCAAAGTTCATTTGCTTGACCGCTACCCATAGTGTGTGTCCTGCTTTCAAGTACTGTGCCAGAGAGCATGTGTGCATGCTTGAGCTCCAAACAAAAGGCTTTTTAGGGTCTTAGTCCCTCAAATACAAGTTTTATTTTAACACCTTTCTGTTTATAAGCACTTTGTGCACGGTGTTGTTCATTTTTGGGAGTTTTTGTGTTTTTTTTCTTAGTTTAATTTAAGTTTTAGTTTTCTGGGAGTCAGGCTCAGCTCTCTATCCCAGGAGAGTGATCTGTCTCCTGGATACTTTGCCACACCCCTCCCTTAGCACTTTCACTCCTGGAGCTTTTTTACTTTGACTTTTTTTCTTTTAAAAAGTTTATTAGGTTTTGTTGAAGTTTTTGTTTGTTTGGTGTTGGGTTTTATGTTTTGGGGGAGAGAAGACAAGTAACATCTTTGTAGGCAGTGGGGGGGAAAACAATTAGAATTTTTGTTGAAAAGGCTTTTTTTTTAACATCTGACACAGAGACACAGAGGGGTTAAAAAGCCTCTGTGTTCTCTGTGTTGTTGCAATTAGACACCTTGCAACAGGCCATTAACCCTTCCACTGCCAAGCATCATCTCTCTCTTTCTCCCTTAGTTTTGTCTTTTTGTTTCTTTTTCACACTTATATATTTTTAAAAAGAAAACAATAGAAAATCATAAAACAAAAAATAAAAATAAATAAAACAAATAAACTAAAAAAAAAAGGGTCTAAACATGAGGGATAAGACCACTAAGAAGCCTCAGGGGTCAAAAGGGGGAATAATGGCCCCTGAAAATCCTAGCTGCAGCACTGCACAGCATAGGCCCCAGGCAGATAAGGCAGCCCCAGCTCCTGGTGGTTCTGCCAGCAGACCTACCCCTGTGGCTAATACCTGGTCACAGGTGGTTTCTGCTGGCCCCAGTAATACCACCGCTGGGGCTGAGGGGCAGATCACTAGGAAGCATGGGGTTAAATGTCAGATGTCTGGGGTCTACAGCATTGATATCTATCTGCGTGCTGCAGCTAACATCATCAGCCCCTCTGTTATAGTAGCAGCCAGCAAAATGTACGGGAAAGCAGTTTTCTTTACCCGTACGCTGGCTGCTGCTCACATTCTTGTACAAAGAGGCATCACAGTGGGGGGATTATATGTCCCAATAGAACCCCTGGAAGGGTTGGGCACAAAAGTAACACTCTCTAATGTGCCCCCCTTCCTACCAGACTCCCTCCTGCGCCCCCACCTGCTAACCCTAGGGGAAGTAAAAACACCATTTATTAAAATTCCCCTGGGGTGCAGAGAGAGAGCACTTCGTCATGTGCTCTCTTTCAAGAGGCAGGTACAAATGTGCCTGCCTCAGGGCACAGAAAACATAGAGGGGTCTTTTGGGGTTCCATTTGAGGGGGTGCTGTACAGGTTTTTTTTACAGCACTACGGAGGTGCAGTGCTATCATTGCAAAGGGTTGGGGCCTACACGTAGGAATTGTTCTAATGTAAAGCATCATGCCCCAGCCCCAGCAAATGGCACCTCCGTCAGTACGGCACCCATCCCCGCTGAGCCCATAACAGCGGGGACCTCAAGGGTCATAGCCCCCCCCACAGAGCTCAGGCAAGGAGGCCGTTCCTCAAGCCACCACCACGGCCTCCAAACCCCCTTCTTCCCCAAAAAAGCCATCTGTGTCTGTGGTCTCCAGCAAGACTGCAGACACGGGGAAAAAGGGGAAGAATGTCACCGGTCCTCCCAGTGTCACAGCTGCATCTCCCAAGTCCCAATCTGCCCCCACCATAATTACATCAGTTAGTGTGGGGGCACAGTGTAAGCAGAGGGATAATAAGCCCTCTGCTGGGGAGGCAGCTAGTGGCAGCCCCTCTTCCAGGAGTGACGTCCCCAGGAAGAGGAAGCATAAAACCAACAGGGAGGTTGCTGATAAGTTGGAAGTGCTCTATAGTGGAGCACCTCCCTCTAAAAGCAAGAAGAGGAACAAAACATCTCCTCCTCATCCGGTGACATTGTCTGGCCCGGTTATTAAGCTCAGCCAGCCGGTGCCAGACCACACATCTCTCTCTCCAGACCCTATAGGGGTTAATGTGGAAAAGGGTCTGGAGGAAAAGCAGGGGCAAGAGGGTCTCCCAAGTGAGGCAGGGGTAGACAAGAAAGATCAGGTTCTGCCTCTGGCCTTTGAGGGGGGTCCCAACAAAGCCCCTGCTGAATGGGTAGTCAGTGTCCCTGAGGTGCTGAGCTTCAAGGGCACCAGTCAGTCTCCTCCTCCAGTGTCACTCTCTAGTGACGTACCTCGGGCTTTGTTAGAGCCCCAGGCCGAGTCACTACTGGAGGGGGGGAATATAGGCATGACCCCCATTCAGGACCCCATGGATTTGTCTGTCAGGGGGGATGTGGCACAAGGGGAAGTGGAAATGGGGGAGGGTGATAAAACAGGTTTTCCTGTTAACATCATGGGAGAACCTGTCTACCCTCCTCAGCCGTCCACTGACCCTAACATCGGTGCCATCCAAGCTGAGCAAGCAGCGGTGGAACTGGCAGAGGAGGCATATAAAGCCTCCAAGGCTTCCATTAAGGAAGCCATGCCAGCCACTGCTGTCCAGCCAGCTACCCCCGAATGCACTCCTAAAGCTACAGGGGTGCAGCAGCAATCCAAGGGTTCATTATTTACCTTGAAGGGTGCTAAAGGGACTCCTTCTGTATCATCTAAGAGGGGGTCCCTGAGAATAAAGCTGAGGAAACTGACTCCAGCCGGGGAGGATGGAGTAAAAGCCCTCAGCCAAGAGGAGCCCAGGGGTGACCCACTAGAAGGAACATCAGATTCTGGGTGGGTTATCCCTGTCAAGGAAATAGATATTTTCCTTGAGAGCACCCTTCATGGACAAAAGAAAAGGAAGGTGCGGCTGGCCTTGGAGAGGTGGAAGAATATGTTGTTTATTCTCCACTCTCTTCAGCAATATCTAGTGGTCAGCACTAGGGCCAAGAATTCTGGGACTGCGGAGCATCTCCAAGTCCGGAAATTCTATAAAATGTGCGTGTCCTATCAGCAGTCTCAAGGGTCTGAGGAACGCACAATTCCTGACACGCAGTAATGGCTTTGCACATCAGCACGCTAAATAACAATGGCTGTCAAGACAGTTTCCGCAGGTTCCAGGTACTCTCCTATTTATATCAGGGAGGGTACTCTGTGAGCTTCCTGCAGGAAACTCACACCACTCCAGAGGCTGAGGCCTCATGGCAACTGGAGTAGAGAGGCAGGGTCTTCTTCAGCCACTTCACATCGACGTCATGTGGAGTGGTGACCCTGTTCTCAGAGTCTTTTCAGCCAGAGCTGCTGCTTGTGAGAGCTGTTATCCCAGGCCGTCTAATCCACCTCCGGGTCCGAGAGCAGGGTAGCATCATTAACATAGTTAATATATATACCCCTGCTGGAGGGCCCGAGAGAGTGAGGTTCCTCGCCAGACTGTCCCAGTTTTTGGAGACGGTTGACGCAGATGAGTGTTTGGTACTCGGGGGTGATTTCAACTGCACCCTCGACGCTCTGGACCGGAATAGTCCAGAGCCGTTCCCGCCTTCTGCGTCAGCCCTGCGGGAGATCATCGCCCGCTTCTCCCTGGAGGACATCTGGCGAGAGCAGAACCCAGGGGCATCAGACGGTTTCACCTACGTCAGGGTGAGAGCCGGTCTAGTGTCCCACTCCCGGATCGACAGACTATATATATCTAGTCACTATATGTCACGAGTCGGTTCTTGTGCCATTAGGCTGGCTCCGTTCACAGACCACAACTGTGTGTCTGTGACAGTGGCGCTAACGCCAACAGCGCCACGAGCCGCCTATTGGCACTTCAACAATGCTTTGTTGAAGGACCAGGGGCTTGTGACATTGATCCGGGAGTTTTGGACGGACTGGAGGGGTTGCAAGGGGGACTTTGCCACGTTAAAACTGTGGTGGGACGTGGGCAAGGTTCATTTGCGACTTCTGTGTCAGGAATATACCAAGGGTGCGAGTGGGCAGCGCGAAGCTGAGTTGGAGTCACTCCGGGGGGAGGTACTCCATCTGGAGCAGAGGCTGTTCACTTGTAGGGACCAATCCCTGCAGAGCGAGTATGTAGAGAGGAAGGGTGTCCTCTGTGACCTGGAACGACACCAGGCCAAGGGGGCATACGTGCGCAGCCGCTTAGGTTTTCTCAAAGATCTAGACCGCGGCTCGCGCCTCTTCTACTCACTGGAGAAAAAGGGGGGTAACAGTAGGCACATCACCTGTCTTCTAGATGAAGACGGTGCCCCCCTTACAGATCCGGAGAGTATCCGGGATAGAGCCCGGAACTTTTATAAAGATCTTTACTCTCCGGATCCCATTTCTCCAGACGCCTGCAGGGTGCTATGGGAGGGGCTCCCCACAGTCAGTGAGGGTGTAAGAGAGCGGCTTGATATACCACTATCTTTTCAAGAGCTCTCTGAAGCCCTCCGTGCCATGTCCTGTGAAAAGTCTCCAGGACTGGACGGACTGACTGTAGAGTTTTTCCAATTTTTCTGGGAGACTCTGGGACCTGATTTCCATCTGGTCCTTGGGGAAGCCCTGGAGACCGGGGAGATGCCCCTGTCTTGTCGCAGGGCAGTACTTGCCCTGCTGCCCAAAAAGGGGGATCTCCGGCTTATTAAGAACTGGCGACCGGTCTCTCTGCTCAGCACGGACTACAAGATTGTAGCTAAAGCCATCTCGCTTAGACTTGGGTCTGTGCTGGCAGAATTGGTTCACCCTGACCAGTCCTATGCGATCCCGGGCCGGACTATCTTTGATAGTATCTTTCTGGTCCGGGATCTATTGCATTATTCTCGCAGGACTGGTCTGTCACTCGCCTTTCTCTCTTTAGATCAAGAGAAGGCGTTTGACAGGGTGGACCATGGTTACCTCATAGCCACTCTGCAAGCGTACGGCTTTGGCCCACAGTTTGTGGGCTTTATAAGAACGCTGTACGCCTCTGCAGAGTGTTTACTTAAAATCAATTGGTCCCTAACAGCACCTTTGGTATTTGGACGAGGGGTGCGTCAAGGATGTCCCTTGTCTGGACAGTTATATGCACTGGCCATTGAGCCTTTCCTCTGCCTACTGAGGAAAAGGCTCACAGGGCTGGTGCTAAAAGATCCAGACATGCGGATTGTCCTTTCAGCTTATGCTGACGATGTGCTCCTCGTGGCCCAGGATCCAGTTGATCTTGAGCTGGCAAAACAGTGCCAGGAGGTATATTCAGCTGCCTCCTCCGCTCAGATCAACTGGTCCAAATGCACAGGCCTTTTAGAGGGTAATTTACAGGTGGACTCTTTGCCTCCCACGTTTCGTGACATCACGTGGGAGGCAGATGTCATTAAATATCTGGGGGTCTACCTGTCCGCTGCGGACGCTTCCGTCCCAGACAACTGGAGGGAGTTAGAGGGCAGTGTCCTCTCTCGTCTGGGACGATGGAGGGGTCTAGCAAAAATGCTTTCCCTTAGGGGGCGGACTCTAGTGGTGAATCAGCTGGTGGCTTCTCAGATCTGGCACCGGCTGATTTGTCTGAGTCCGACCCCCGAGTTTGTCACCAATATCCAGAGGAATTTGTTAGATTTCCTCTGGATGGGAAGGCATTGGGTCTCTGCAGGGGTGGCAAGTCTGCCTTTGGTGGAGGGTGGACAGGGAGTAGTTTGTGTGTGCTCCCAGTTGTCCACCTTCCGCCTTCAATACCTGCAGAGATACCTATATGCAGATCCCGCTCCGCAGTGGTGCGCACTGGCATCCAGCTTTTATCGCCAGTTGCGCAACCTGGGGTATGACCGGCAATTATTTCTGATCAGGCCCGAGGGGTTTGGGAGAGACCTCTCTGTGTTGCCGGCATACTACCAGGAAACCCTCAAGGCCTGGAGCATGGTCTCCGTGACCAGGCAGGGCGTGCCTTTGAGGGATGAAATATTCACAGAGCCCCTGCTATTTAATGCAGCAGTGGGGGCTCCAATGTTACAGTCCCCCAGTATCATCCGCCGCCTTAGTCATGCACGGATGACCCGAGTCGGGGATCTCCTGGAATACGGGCGTTCTGATTGGGTGTCACCCCAGGAGCTTGCGCTCCGTTTGGGATATGTGACGCCCAAAGTTTCAGGGCGCTTGCTCCAGGAGATTAGAGATGCCATCTCCCCCGACTCGCGCACCTTCCTTCGCGGGGTTTTGCAGGCCGGAGTGCCACATGCACCTTTCAACACCCCTTCTCCGGCTGTTTGCATTGGACACAAGCCCCGTGTTTCCCCTCAGGCTCCTCCTGTCCCCAACCTCTCGAGGTTGAGGGACATACCCTCGGCATGCTTTCGCGGCATGCCGAGGAAGAGCTTATATTCTCTCGTGCTCCATACAGTGCACTTCCTTGCCCTCGTGACCCGTCCCGATACCATCTGGAGGCGGGTCCTACCAGCTGACGAGGGCAAGAGGCCCCGGTGGAGGGAACTTTATTCTGATTTAGTTCCACGACCCACCGGGGACTTGAGTTGGAGAGTGCTCCATGGTGCACTGAGCACGGGAGAGTACTTAGCTAAATTCACGGACTCTCCCTCCACTTGTCCATTCTGTGGCAAGGGAGAGTCCGTGTATCATGTTTATTTTAGTTGCGCCAGACTGCAGCCCCTCTTGTCACTCTTGAGGGGCCTCCTCCTGCAGTTCTGGCTGCATTTCTCCCCTCACATTTTTATTTTTGGGCGCCCAGTGTCCCGGGGCAATAAGGCCAGGGACCTCCTCGTCAACCTGCTCCTGGCATTAGCCAAGTTGGCTATATATAAGTCCAGGAAGCAGTGTTTGATAGGGGGGGTTCCCTTGTCACCTGAGGCCATGTTCCGGGTGCTGGTGCGCTCCCGTATCCGGGCAGAGTACCACCTGGCTTTGTCTACTGGGGGAATGGATGAGTTTGTCTCCCAGTGGGCTGTAGATGGTGTGCTCTGCTCGGTATCCCCCCATCCGGTTTCTTTTTCTTTCAACCTCCTAATATGATTTTTATTTAGTTTACAGAAAATTATTTCTCATGATTTTAAAATACACTGTGCCAAGTTCAACCAATCCAATCTATTTGGGGTACCAACAGTCCACATTTAAAAAACCTAAACTTTTATTTTCTTAAATCTAAGTGCATTTGCCTGACCGTCAATCAAAGTTCATTTGCTTGACCGCTACCCATAGTGTGTGTCTTGCTTACAAGTACTGTGCCAAGTTCAACCAATCCAATCTATTTGGGGTACCAACAGTCCACATTTAAAAAACCCAAACTTTTATTTTCTTAAATCTAAGTGCATTTACCTAACCCTCAATCAAAGTTCATTTGCTTGACCGCTATCCATAGTGTGTGTCTTGTTTACAAGTACTGTGCCAAGTTCAACCAATCCAGTCTAGTTGGGGTACCAACAGTCCACATTTAAAAAACCCAAACTTTTATTTTCTTAAATCTAAGTGCATTTGCATAACCGTCAATCAAAGTTCATTTGCTTGACTGCTAGCCAGAGTGTGTGTCTTGCTTACAAGTACTGTGCCAAGTTCAACCAATCCAATCTATTTGGGGTACCAACAGTCCACATTTAAAAAACCCAAACTTTTATTTTCTTAAATCTAAGTGCATTTACCTAACCCTCAATCAAAGTTCATTTGCTTGACCGCTATCCATAGTGTGTGTCTTGTTTACAAGTACTGTGCCAAGTTCAACCAATCCAGTCTAGTTGGGGTACCAACAGTCCACATTTAAAAAACCCAAACTTTTATTTTCTTAAATCTAAGTGCATTTGCATAACCGTCAATCAAAGTTCATTTGCTTGACTGCTAGCCAGAGTGTGTGTCTTGCTTACAAGTACTGTGCCAAGTTCAACCAATCCAGTCTAGTTGGGGAAACCAACAGTCCACATTTAAAAAACCCAAACTTGTATTTTCTTAAATCTAATTGCATTTGCATAACCGTCAATCAAAGTTCATTTGCTTGACCGCTACCCATAGTGTGTGTCCTGCTTTCAAGTACTGTGCCAGAGAGCATGTGTGCATGCTTGAGCTCCAAACAAAAGGCTTTTTAGGGTCTTAGTCCCTCAAATACAAGTTTTATTTTAACACCTTTCTGTTTATAAGCACTTTGTGCACGGTGTTGTTCATTTTTGGGAGTTTTTGTGTTTTTTTTCTTAGTTTAATTTAAGTTTTAGTTTTCTGGGAGTCAGGCTCAGCTCTCTATCCCAGGAGAGTGATCTGTCTCCTGGATACTTTGCCACACCCCTCCCTTAGCACTTTCACTCCTGGAGCTTTTTTACTTTGACTTTTTTTCTTTTAAAAAGTTTATTAGGTTTTGTTGAAGTTTTTGTTTGTTTGGTGTTGGGTTTTATGTTTTGGGGGAGAGAAGACAAGTAACATCTTTGTAGGCAGTGGGGGGGAAAACAATTAGAATTTTTGTTGAAAAGGCTTTTTTTTTAACATCTGACACAGAGACACAGAGGGGTTAAAAAGCCTCTGTGTTCTCTGTGTTGTTGCAATTAGACACCTTGCAACAGGCCATTAACCCTTCCACTGCCAAGCATCATCTCTCTCTTTCTCCCTTAGTTTTGTCTTTTTGTTTCTTTTTCACACTTATATATTTTTAAAAAGAAAACAATAGAAAATCATAAAACAAAAAATAAAAATAAATAAAACAAATAAACTAAAAAAAAAAGGGTCTAAACATGAGGGATAAGACCACTAAGAAGCCTCAGGGGTCAAAAGGGGGAATAATGGCCCCTGAAAATCCTAGCTGCAGCACTGCACAGCATAGGCCCCAGGCAGATAAGGCAGCCCCAGCTCCTGGTGGTTCTGCCAGCAGACCTACCCCTGTGGCTAATACCTGGTCACAGGTGGTTTCTGCTGGCCCCAGTAATACCACCGCTGGGGCTGAGGGGCAGATCACTAGGAAGCATGGGGTTAAATGTCAGATGTCTGGGGTCTACAGCATTGATATCTATCTGCGTGCTGCAGCTAACATCATCAGCCCCTCTGTTATAGTAGCAGCCAGCAAAATGTACGGGAAAGCAGTTTTCTTTACCCGTACGCTGGCTGCTGCTCACATTCTTGTACAAAGAGGCATCACAGTGGGGGGATTATATGTCCCAATAGAACCCCTGGAAGGGTTGGGCACAAAAGTAACACTCTCTAATGTGCCCCCCTTCCTACCAGACTCCCTCCTGCGCCCCCACCTGCTAACCCTAGGGGAAGTAAAAACACCATTTATTAAAATTCCCCTGGGGTGCAGAGAGAGAGCACTTCGTCATGTGCTCTCTTTCAAGAGGCAGGTACAAATGTGCCTGCCTCAGGGCACAGAAAACATAGAGGGGTCTTTTGGGGTTCCATTTGAGGGGGTGCTGTACAGGTTTTTTTTACAGCACTACGGAGGTGCAGTGCTATCATTGCAAAGGGTTGGGGCCTACACGTAGGAATTGTTCTAATGTAAAGCATCATGCCCCAGCCCCAGCAAATGGCACCTCCGTCAGTACGGCACCCATCCCAGCTGAGCCCATAACAGCGGGGACCTCAAGGGTCATAGCCCCCCCACAGAGCTCAGGCAAGGAGGCCGTTCCTCAAGCCACCACCACGGCCTCCAAACCCCCTTCTTCCCCAAAAAAGCCATCTGTGTCTGTGGTCTCCAGCAAGACTGCAGACACGGGGAAAAAGGGGAAGAATGTCACCGGTCCTCCCAGTGTCACAGCTGCATCTCCCAAGTCCCAATCTGCCCCCACCATAATTACATCAGTTAGTGTGGGGGCACAGTGTAAGCAGAGGGATAATAAGCCCTCTGCTGGGGAGGCAGCTAGTGGCAGCCCCTCTTCCAGGAGTGACGTCCCCAGGAAGAGGAAGCATAAAACCAACAGGGAGGTTGCTGATAAGTTGGAAGTGCTCTATAGTGGAGCACCTCCCTCTAAAAGCAAGAAGAGGAACAAAACATCTCCTCCTCATCCGGTGACATTGTCTGGCCCGGTTATTAAGCTCAGCCAGCCGGTGCCAGACCACACATCTCTCTCTCCAGACCCTATAGGGGTTAATGTGGAAAAGGGTCTGGAGGAAAAGCAGGGGCAAGAGGGTCTCCCAAGTGAGGCAGGGGTAGACAAGAAAGATCAGGTTCTGCCTCTGGCCTTTGAGGGGGGTCCCAACAAAGCCCCTGCTGAATGGGTAGTCAGTGTCCCTGAGGTGCTGAGCTTCAAGGGCACCAGTCAGTCTCCTCCTCCAGTGTCACTCTCTAGTGACGTACCTCGGGCTTTGTTAGAGCCCCAGGCCGAGTCACTACTGGAGGGGGGGAATATAGGCATGACCCCCATTCAGGACCCCATGGATTTGTCTGTCAGGGGGGATGTGGCACAAGGGGAAGTGGAAATGGGGGAGGGTGATAAAACAGGTTTTCCTGTTAACATCATGGGAGAACCTGTCTACCCTCCTCAGCCGTCCACTGACCCTAACATCGGTGCCATCCAAGCTGAGCAAGCAGCGGTGGAACTGGCAGAGGAGGCATATAAAGCCTCCAAGGCTTCCATTAAGGAAGCCATGCCAGCCACTGCTGTCCAGCCAGCTACCCCCGAATGCACTCCTAAAGCTACAGGGGTGCAGCAGCAATCCAAGGGTTCATTATTTACCTTGAAGGGTGCTAAAGGGACTCCTTCTGTATCATCTAAGAGGGGGTCCCTGAGAATAAAGCTGAGGAAACTGACTCCAGCCGGGGAGGATGGAGTAAAAGCCCTCAGCCAAGAGGAGCCCAGGGGTGACCCACTAGAAGGAACATCAGATTCTGGGTGGGTTATCCCTGTCAAGGAAATAGATATTTTCCTTGAGAGCACCCTTCATGGACAAAAGAAAAGGAAGGTGCGGCTGGCCTTGGAGAGGTGGAAGAATATGTTGTTTATTCTCCACTCTCTTCAGCAATATCTAGTGGTCAGCACTAGGGCCAAGAATTCTGGGACTGCGGAGCATCTCCAAGTCCGGAAATTCTATAAAATGTGCGTGTCCTATCAGCAGTCTCAAGGGTCTGAGGAACGCACAATTCCTGACACGCAGTAATGGCTTTGCACATCAGCACGCTAAATAACAATGGCTGTCAAGACAGTTTCCGCAGGTTCCAGGTACTCTCCTATTTATATCAGGGAGGGTACTCTGTGAGCTTCCTGCAGGAAACTCACACCACTCCAGAGGCTGAGGCCTCATGGCAACTGGAGTAGAGAGGCAGGGTCTTCTTCAGCCACTTCACATCGACGTCATGTGGAGTGGTGACCCTGTTCTCAGAGTCTTTTCAGCCAGAGCTGCTGCTTGTGAGAGCTGTTATCCCAGGCCGTCTAATCCACCTCCGGGTCCGAGAGCAGGGTAGCATCATTAACATAGTTAATATATATACCCCTGCTGGAGGGCCCGAGAGAGTGAGGTTCCTCGCCAGACTGTCCCAGTTTTTGGAGACGGTTGACGCAGATGAGTGTTTGGTACTCGGGGGTGATTTCAACTGCACCCTCGACGCTCTGGACCGGAATAGTCCAGAGCCGTTCCCGCCTTCTGCGTCAGCCCTGCGGGAGATCATCGCCCGCTTCTCCCTGGAGGACATCTGGCGAGAGCAGAACCCAGGGGCATCAGACGGTTTCACCTACGTCAGGGTGAGAGCCGGTCTAGTGTCCCACTCCCGGATCGACAGACTATATATATCTAGTCACTATATGTCACGAGTCGGTTCTTGTGCCATTAGGCTGGCTCCGTTCACAGACCACAACTGTGTGTCTGTGACAGTGGCGCTAACGCCAACAGCGCCACGAGCCGCCTATTGGCACTTCAACAATGCTTTGTTGAAGGACCAGGGGCTTGTGACATTGATCCGGGAGTTTTGGACGGACTGGAGGGGTTGCAAGGGGGACTTTGCCACGTTAAAACTGTGGTGGGACGTGGGCAAGGTTCATTTGCGACTTCTGTGTCAGGAATATACCAAGGGTGCGAGTGGGCAGCGCGAAGCTGAGTTGGAGTCACTCCGGGGGGAGGTACTCCATCTGGAGCAGAGGCTGTTCACTTGTAGGGACCAATCCCTGCAGAGCGAGTATGTAGAGAGGAAGGGTGTCCTCTGTGACCTGGAACGACACCAGGCCAAGGGGGCATACGTGCGCAGCCGCTTAGGTTTTCTCAAAGATCTAGACCGCGGCTCGCGCCTCTTCTACTCACTGGAGAAAAAGGGGGGTAACAGTAGGCACATCACCTGTCTTCTAGATGAAGACGGTGCCCCCCTTACAGATCCCATTTCTCCAGACGCCTGCAGGGTGCTATGGGAGGGGCTCCCCACAGTCAGTGAGGGTGTAAGAGAGCGGCTTGATATACCACTATCTTTTCAAGAGCTCTCTGAAGCCCACCGTGCCATGTCCTGTGAGAAGTCTCCAGGACTGGACGGACTGACTGTAGAGTTTTTCCAATTTTTCTGGGAGACTCTGGGACCTGATTTCCATCTGGTCCTTGGGGAAGCCCTGGAGACCGGGGAGATGCCCCTGTCTTGTCGCAGGGCAGTACTTGCCCTGCTGCCCAAAAAGGGGGGATCTCCGGCTTATTAAGAACTGGCGACCGGTCTCTCTGCTCAGCACAGACTACAAGATTGTAGCTAAAGCCATCTCGCTTAGACTTGGAACTGTGCTGGCAGAATTGGTTCGCCCTGACCAGTCCTATGCGATCCTGGGCCGGACTATCTTTGATAGTATCTTTCTGGTCCGGGATCTATTGCATTATTCTCGCAGGACTGGTCTGTCACTCGCCTTTCTCTCTTTAGATCAAGAGAAGGCGTTTGACAGGGTAGACCATGGTTACCTCATAGCCACTCTGCAAGCGTACGGCTTTGGCCCACAGTTTGTGGGCTTTATAAGAACGCTGTACGCCTCTGCAGAGTGTTTACTTAAAATCAATTGGTCCCTAACAGCACCTTTGGTATTTGGACGAGGGGTGCGTCAAGGATGTCCCTTGTCTGGACAGTTATATGCACTGGCCATCGAGCCTTTCCTCTGCCTACTGAGGAAAAGGCTCACATGTCTGGTGCTAAAAGATCCAGACATGCGGATTGTCCTTTCAGCTTATGCTGACGATGTGCTCCTCGTGGCCCAGGATCCAGTTGATCTTGAGCTGGCAAAACAGTGCCAGGAGGTATATTCAGCTGCCTCCTCCGCTCAGATCAACTGGTCCAAATGCACAGGCCTTTTAGAGGGTAATTTACAGGTAGACTCTTTGCCTCCCATGTTTCGTGACATCACGTGGGAGGCAGATGTCATTAAATATCTGGGGGTCTACCTGTCCGCTGCGGACGCTTCCGTCCCAGACAACTGGAGGGAGTTAGAGGGCAGTGTCCTCTCTCGTCTGGGACGATGGAGGGGTCTAGCAAAAATGCTTTCCCTTAGGGGGCGGACTCTAGTGGTGAATCAGCTGGTGGCTTCTCAGATCTGGCACCGGCTGATTTGTCTGAGTCCGACCCCCGAGTTTGTCACCAATATCCAGAGGAATTTGTTAGATTTCCTCTGGATGGGAAGGCATTGGGTCTCTGCAGGGGTGGCAAGTCTGCCTTTGGTGGAGGGTGGACAGGGAGTGGTTTGTGTGTGCTCCCAGTTGTCCACCTTCCGCCTTCAGTACCTGCAGAGATACCTATATGCAGATCCCTCTCCGCAGTGGTGCGCACTGGCATCCAGCTTTTATCGCCAGTTGCGCAACCTGGGGTACGACTGGCAATTATTTCTGATCAGGCCCGAGGGGTTTGGGAGAGACCTCTCGGTGTTGCCGGCATACTACCAGGAAACCCTCAAGGCCTGGAGCATGGTCTCCATGACCAGGCAGGACGTGCCATTGGGGGATGAAATATTCACGGAGCCCCTGCTATTTAATCCAGCAGTGGGGGCTCCAATGTTACAGTCCCCCAGTATCATCCGCCGCCTTAGTCATGCACGGATGACACGAGTCGGGGATCTCCTGGAATACGGGCGTTCTGATTGGGTGTCACCCCAGGAGCTTGCGCTCCATTTGGGATATGTGACGCCCAAAGTCTCAGGGCGCTTGCTCCAGGAGATTAGGGATGCCATCTCCCCCGACTTGCGCACCTTCCTTCGGGGGGTTTGCAGGCCGGAGTGCCACATGCACCTTTCAACACCCCTGCTCCGTCTGTTTGCATTGGACACAAGCCCCGTGTTTCCCCTCAGGCTCCTCCTGTCCCCAACCTCTCGAAGTTGAGGGACATACCCTCGGCATGCTTTCGCGGCATGCCGAGGAAGAGCTTATATTCTCTCGTGCTCCACACAATGCACTTCCTTGCCCTCGTGACCCGTCCCGATACCATCTGGAGGCGGGTCCTACCAGCTGATGTGGGCAAGAGGCCCCGGTGGAGGGAACTTTATTCTGATTTAGTTCCACGACCCACCGGGGACTTGAGTTGGAGAGTGCTCCATGGTGCACTGAGCACGGGAGAGTACTTAGCTAAATTCACGGACTCTCCCTCCACTTGTCCATTCTGTGGCAAGGGAGAGTCCGTGTATTATATTTATTTTAGTTGCGCCAGACTGCAGCCCCTCTTGTCACTCTTGAGGGGCCTCCTCCTGCAGTTCTGGCTGCATTTCTCCCCTCACATTATTATTTTTGGGCGCCCAGTGTCCCGGGGCAATAAGGCCAGGGTCCTCCTCGTCAACCTGCTCCTGGCATTAGCCAAACTGGCTATATATAACTCCAGGAAGCAGTGTTTGATAGGGGGGGTTCCCTTGTCACCTGAGGCCATGTTCCGGGTGCTGGTGCGCTCCCGTATCCGGGCAGAGTACCACCTGGCTTTGTCCACTGTGGGAATGGATGAGTATGTCTCCCAGTGGGCTGTAGACGGTGTGCTCTGCTCGGAATCCCCCCATCCGGTTTCTTTTTCTCTCAACCTCCTAAAATGATTTTTATTTAGTTTACAGAACATGTTTTCTCATAATTTCAAAATACACTGTGCCAAGTTCAACCAATCCAGTCTAGTTAGGGTACCAACAGTCCACAGTTAAAAAAAAATGACAGGCAGAGGCAGGACACCCCGCAGAGGCCGTCGTGGTCGTAGTGCTGTGATTCCCTTTGGCTCTACAATAATGCCCTGTGTTCAGAGGCCAGTTACCATTAACTTAGAAAAGTTCAGAGGACGTAGGTAACTGGCTAACACAGGACACCCAAACTTCTACAGTTTCCGCTTGGAACATTGACGCACCATCCTCCTCCAGCTTAGCTTCGGGCACCTCTCAAGTTACCACTCACCCGCCTGCCGCCACCACCAACACTAGTACCACAGCCAATTCAATTGATCAGTCAGAAGAGTTATTTACACATCAGTTTGAAGAAATGAGTGATGCGCAACCATTATTGCCAGAGAATGTAGATAACAGGATAAGTCTCAGTCAGGCAGCATTACACACATGTACGTACGATGTGATGATGATGATGATGATGATGTACCCGCTGCTGCTTCCTTTGTTCAGTTGTCATATACAAGTGAGGCGGGTGATGATGATGACGATGCGTCCGTGAATGTCACGTGGGTGCCTGCTAGAAAAGAAGAAGAACAGGGGGAAAGTTCAGATGGGGAGACAGAGAGGAGGAGGAGACGAGTTGGAAGTAGACGGAGGTCATCGCAACGAGCTAGTGGCACAGTCAGACAGCATGCATCAGCACCCGGGGTTAGCCAGACAGCACGCCAATCAACGCATGCTGTTGCCACCACCAGAATGCCGTCACCGCCGAGCTCAGCAGTGTGGCATTTTTTTTGTGTGTCTGCCTCTGACAACAGCGATGCCATTTGCAACCTGTGCCAAAAGAAACTGAGTCGTGGGAAGTCCAACACCCACCTAGGTACAACTGCTTTGCGAAGGCACATGATGTCACATCACAAATGCCAATGGGATCAACACATGAGTACAAGCAGCACACAAACTCAAAGCCGCCATCCTCTTCCTGGTCCAGCATCTTCATCCACATCAACCACTGCTGTCCTCCTTGCCCCCTCTCAACTCTCCACCACTACGTCTCTCGCCACTTGCTGTTCCTGCTCATCTCCCCACAGTCAGGTGTCTGTCAAGGGCATGTTTGAGCGTAATAAGCCAATGCCACAAAGTCACCCCCTTGCCCGTCGTTTGACAGCTGGCTTGTCTGAACTCTTGGCCCGCCAGCTTTTACCATACAAGCTGGTGGAGTCTGAGGCGTTCAAAAAGTTTTTAGCGATTGGGATACCGCAGTGGAAGGTACCCGGCCGAAATTTCTTTGCCCAAAAGGCAATCCCCAACCTGTACTCAATTGTGCAAAAGGAAGTAATGGCATCTCTGGCACACAGTGTTGGGGCAAGGGTCCATCTGACCACTGATACCTGGTCTGCAAAGCATGGTCAGGGCAGGTATATCACCTACACTGCGCATTGGGCAAACCTGCTGACGCCTGCCAAGCATGGAATGCGTGGCTCTGCAGAGGAGTTGGTGACACCGCAACGACTTGCAGGCAGGCCTGATGCCACCTCCTCTACTCCTCCTACTCCATCCTCTTCCATAACCTCCTCAGCTGAGTCCTCTTCTGCTGATGCGTCTTGCTCCACATCAACGGCACCCCCACAGCTCCCCAGATACTATTCCACATCCCGGATAAGGCAGTGTCATGCCGTCTTGGGGTTGACTTGCCTCAAAGCCGAGAGTCACACCGGGCCAGCACTCCTGTCCGCCCTGAACGCACAGGTGGATCAATGGCTGACTCCGCACCAACTAGAGATTGGCAAAGTGGTTTGTGACAACGGAAGAAATTTGTTGGCGGCATTGAATTTGGGCAAGTTGACGCATGTGCCGTGCATGGCACATGTGTGTAATCTGATCGTACAACGCTTTGTCCATAAGTATCCAGGCTTACAGGACATCCTGAAGCAGGCCAGAAAGGTGTGTGGCCATTTCAGGCGTTCCTACATGGCCATGGCGCACTTTTCAGATATCCAGCGGCGAAACAACATGCCAGTGAGGCGCTTGATTTGTGACAGCCCCACACGTTGGAATTCAACACTCCTAATGTTCGACCGCCTGCTCCAACAAGAAAAAGCCATTAACGAGTATTTGTATGACCAGGGTGCTAGGACAGCCTCTGCGGAGCTGGGGATTTTTTTGCCACGTTACTGGACGCTCATGCACAATGCCTCCTTTTGAGGAGGTGACAAACCTTGTCAGTCGCACCGAAGGCACCATCAGCGACATCATACCATTTGTTTTATTCCTGGAGCGTGCCCTGCGAAGAATGCTGGATCAGGCCGTAGATGAGCGTGACGAGGAAGAGGAAGAGTTGTGGTCACCATCACCACCAGAAACAGCCTTATCAGCATCGCTTGCTGGACCTGCGGCAAAGCTGGAAGAGGATTGTGAGGAAGAGGAGTCAGAGGAGGAATGTGGCTTTGAGGGGGAGGAGGAAGACCAATCATAACAGGCATCCCAGGGTGCTCGTTGTCACCTATCTGGTACCCGTGGTGTTGTACGTGGCTGGGGGGAAGAACATATCTTCAGCGAGATCACTGAGGACGAGGAACGGGACATGACTAGCTCGGCATCCAACCTTGTGCAAATGGGGTCTTTCATGCTGTCGTGCCTGTCGCAGGACCTTCGTCTAAAAAGGCTGAAGGGGAACGACCTGTACTGGGTGTGCATGCTACTAGACCCTCCTGTATAAGCAGAAAGTGCCTGATTTGTTACCAAAGTCAGAAAGGATGCAGCAGGTCCAAAACAAATTAACAAGTATGCTTTACACAGCATATAAGGGTGATGTCACAGCACAAGGGCAATATAACAGGGGAAGAGGTGAAAGTAATCCACCTCCCACGACCACTCCGGCAAGGACAGGATGTTTAAAAGACGTGTTGTTGATGGAGGACATGCGGACCTTTTTCAGTCCTACGCATCGCATCAGCCCTTCGGGATCCACCCTCAGAGAACGACTTGACTTACAGGTAGCACACTACCTCGCCTTAACTGCAGATATCGACACTCTGAGGAACGATGAACCCCTTGACTACTGGGTATGCAGGCTAGACCTGTGGCCTGAGCTATCCCAATTTGCAATTGAACTTCTGGCCTGCCCCGCTTCAAGTGTCCTGTCAGAAAGGACCTTCAGTGCAGCAGGAGGTTTTGTCACCGAGAAGAGAAGTCGCCTAGGTCAAAAAAGTCTAGATTGCCTCACCTTTATAAAGATGAATGAGGGATGGATCCCGAATGGACTGACACTGGGCGATACATTAGAATAAAAAAGGACTGATGAGATGAGCTGCCTTGAGCTAAAAATGGTCCACAAGCTGCAGTATTTTATCTTTGAATGCCGTATGACTTGCGGGACTTATCCGCCACCAACTAGGGTTCAAGACGCAATGTTTTAGGGCAGTTTCTGCCTGGGAAACAAACGCAAATTTTTCTGGTCGCTGCAACAGCAGCCTATTTTTTTTTTTTTTTTTTAGATTTCTCAGTCTAGCTTTATTAGATCAATCAATAAACATTCTTCAAAGTGGCATTTTCTACCAGTTCCACTATTAGAAAGGGTCTGACCAACAGTGAAAACATACAATATTTCTACATTCTTCACAACAGAAATTATTTTAACTCAACGTAGAGTTGGACTATAATATTTTAAATGTTTTCATGGTGGGAAAATATGTGCGTGGAGAATTTCACCACGAATGATCCTGTTCTGACTGTGCAATGTGATAAAGGTTACTACCTTCAAATACACAACTGAACTGCAGTTAGTTGTAAATGAAAAATAAAAGTGAAAAAAAATATGAATGCAGGTTTGCGTCTACAGTTTTAAAAGGAACATCACTGAGATAGCAGCAAAGGACCAGACAACCGAACCCAGATTCGATTAGTAGGTCTGTGTGCAACAATTTAGCCAGTCTAACCACATATTACTATAGGTTATTGATTCAGTAGTCCTAAAACAGATACATAGTGTAATAAACTTTTACAAGGGTTTATCTGTTTTACAATCAGGAACCAGAAAAACTAAATAAAAATACATGGAGCATGCAAATAAGATGTATGCAGACATATATGTTGTGTGTGAATGTATTTGGTCATGAACAAAAGATTATTTAAAGGAAGCCAGAATGTGCTTTCTTGAAGATTATTACTTGACAAATTTAGATACATATCTACTATTCTTCAGCATGCTAAACCAACATGATACAGTGACTCAATAAAGAATTCAAAATGCATCAATTTCAAAATGATTTAAAATGCTCATAAAATTGTCAGATTTATTTTTTCTTGAAAGAATCAACAGCATAATTGCAATTAACCCACATCATATGCTTTAGTTTATTTGTTGGGTCCTTCGTATGAATGCCTTTTCAAAAGGGCATTAGCAAATAGAAAGACTGAACATAATCAAATAGGAAATGCATTAAAAATGTTTGCAACTTTGGTTGATGTATAAACTTTGGATGGGGTGTATGGGATGTGGCATATTATTATTATTATTATTATTATTATGTTTATTTATATCACGCCAACATATTCCATAGCGCTGTACAGGGGTTGAGTAAATAGCAGAAACAAATTAAACACCTTGTAAAGAATGGAGGGCCCTGTTTTTGAGCATAAAATCTAATGTACATAGAGCTTGTTTCCAAGGCACTGACACAAGATTGAAAACTCGCAAACTTACAATCTAAGGGTTTATGTGTGATACAAGAGGGTGACAAATGCAATTGAAAGCAATTGGTTCAGTAAAGTGGAGGGGTCTGTGTGTTGTACTGTAGATTGTGGGTGGGAGTTTTATTAAGCTGTGGAATGTTCAGTTGTACATGTTAAGGCTGAAGGTGGTAAGATTTTTTAAACAGGTGTGTTTTTAATAATTTCTTAAAGGTTTTGAGGCAGGAAGATAAAATAATGGAGTGGAACAAGGAGTTCCAAATAGATGGGGAAGCACGAGAAAAGTCTTGAAGACGGGAGTAAGAGGAGGTGATGAGAGAGGAGGAAAGAAGAAGGTCGTTAGTAGAACGAAGGAGCCGGTTGGGAGAGTATTTTGAAACAAGAGCAGAGATATAAGGGGGTGCACTGTTGTTGAGGGCTTTATATGTTAGGGTCATGATTTTAAATTTGATTCGGGAAGCTATGGGAAGCCAGTGGAGTGATTGACAGAGAGGAGCTGCAGACACTGATCGTTTGTTATTGAAGATAAGTCTAGCAGAGGTGATTATTATGGATTGGAGGGGAGACAATGATAATGACAAATTTTGGAGATGTTTTTTAGGTGAAACTGACATGATTTTGTTATTGCTTGAATGTGAGGAATAAAAGAGAGGGCGGGATCCAGTAGAACCACAAGACAACGGGAATGGGAGGTAGGGGTGATGATGGTGTTGTCAACAGTGAGAGATATTTGAGGTGTGGAAGCTGTAGTAGAGGGTGGAAAGATTAGAAGTTCAGTCTTAGACATGTTGAGTTTGAGTTGACGGGTGGACATCCTCTAGGATATGCTAGAGAGGCAGTTGGAAACTTGAGCTAAAAGAGAGGGTAATAGATCGGGTGCAGAGAGGTAGACTTGAGTATCATCTGCATAGAGATGATACTGAAATCCAAAGGATTTTATAAAGGTGCCAAGGGAGGAGGTGTAGATGGAGAAGAGGAGGGGGCCTAGGACAGAACCTTGGGGAACGCCAACAGACAGAGGGAGAGGTGAAGAAGAGGTGCCAGAGAAGGAGAAACTAAATGTACGATCTTTAAGATAGGATGTGAACCATGAAAGAGCTGTGTCCTGGATGCCAAAAGAGCAGAGAGTTTGGATTAGAAGAGGGTGGTCAACTGTATCGAAGGCAGCAGAGAGATCCAGGAGAATTGGAATAGAGTAGTGACCCTTTGATTTGGCGGTTAGCAAGTCATTAGTGACTTTTGTAAGGGCTGTTTCTGTAGAGTGTTGGGCCCAGAAACCAGATTGGAAGGGGTCAAGTAGGGAATTGGAGGAAATAAATTGAGTGAGGCGATTGAAGAACTGTAGTACCATTCCTAAAGTGCAATACCCGTCCTCCACTAGAAGTGATGTTTCTACTACCAGCACTGGATGATCTGCACAATCAGCTGTCTTTGTGCTCCAATATGAAAACCTTCCAGTGGGGGGGGGGACATAACAGGGAAGATACAAACAGAATTGATGCACATGGAAGTAGTAAAGACACCACAGTTATACACAGAGCAATCATTTCTTCCGCTCCTGGGTACAGCGATGACAAAACCATTTCCCTTTAGGTTTTGTGGTGAGATCCACACAAGCAAAATGAAACCATTCAATTGGGCAATCTGGGTTGTCACAGCCAATCCTTTCTCCATAGGACACTTGGTGACACAGGCAGTATGTAGGCTCATTAGGATCCACTGGCATATCCAGGACGTCTGACGGATGGACAGACAGTACTGCCTCTGAAAAGACCGGCCCTCCTTTTAGTTTCTTTTTCTTCACAGTGTCTTCTTCAGATACCCTGCGGCCCCGAGATCCTCACTTTTCTTTCTGACCACGATTCTTTTTTATTCCACGTCCTGTTGGGCTGTCAAACTCAGTTCCCTCAAGCTTATCCTGCAGGTCAGCTTCAAAATGAGCAAGATCTGCATCCAGCCTCCGGATGTGCTTATCCACCATCTCATAGGTCTGCATGGCCAGCTTCACCTTATCATCACTGTATTCTTTGCACTTGCTGTAGGCATTCTGTATTCGCTGAAGGTGCTGCACTCTCTGCTCAGGTGAGAGGTCACGTACAGTGGCAATGTACTCAGCAGCTAACTTATCTATTTCTTTCTTTTTATCTTCTGTTCTTTGATCCAAGTCACTCATAAGCTGAAAGTTTCTTTGAAGCTCACACGGCAGGTTTTCTATACTGTCCAGATAATGCTCCAGATACATCGCGGTGGCCATGTTTGCACGGTGCTAACGTTTCCTCACTAGCTGCGCTCTGTCGATTGCCGGAGTCAACAATACTTAATTTTTTTATTTTTTATAATTAACTTTTTTCTTGAAAGAATAAACAAATATAACATCGTAAGTTCAGCAAATCATATAACAAATCTCTCAAGTATCAACAAGATATATCAAAAAGTTTCTTTCAAAGTTTTTCTTTTTTGGTTAGAATAACACATGACCATGTAAAACATATATATTAAGTCACACAAGGTCTTGAACATATATACATTCCTCAAAGCAGACATGTGTTCAGGAGGTACAGTAAGGTGAAACCATAGATCAAACATCAGGTCAACCCATAAAAGTAGTTCACACGAACCTTATTGTGGACGTCGTAGAGTCCAAAAGTCACAGCAGGAGGCCCATCGATGGTATCTTTCCTCAATTTCAGCTGAAAGTGAGCTCATAGCCCGAATGAACCTGATTTTGTGAAGTACTTCAGTGTGAGTAGGGGAGGTAAGTTTCCAATGTTTAGCATCACGTGGCCAAAAATATCTGTGTTGTTAAACATTGTTCTGATTTGAATAGCCCCGTAATTGGAAGGCCGCTTCCTCAGGCTTTTGTGTTACTGTGGTCCCCAAAAGTGTTTCTAATAGGTTGTATTGCTGTCCATATGGGTCTTATTTTTGGACACTCCCACAGCATGTGAATCAGTGTACCAGTGTCTGTGTAGCCCCTAAAACATGTGTCAGGGTGTGTTTTGTTCAGAAGATGGAGTTTTGCTGGTGTAAGGTACCACCTCATTATTGTCTTAAAAGAGTTTTCTTTTAGTGTCACGTTTAGTGAAGAGGAAACAATACCTAATTTTTGATAAGTGCACGCATCCCAGGGAGTCAGCGCTCGTCGGCATGTATCAGCTCTCTAATTCCGACAGTTATCAAAGTAACAGATGGAGCGATCAAAGGAACCAGTCTATAACTGATTAAATGAGCAATTCGCAGTTTCACTGTACCAGCTGTGTGTATTTAAACGTGCATGGCTTAATCTTTGAGGCAGGATCAACCAGGTAGCCAGACGAGGGGGCTCCCCCCGGCCCTGTGACAGTAGGAGGACCGACCCAGCATCTTTTTCCATCTCCTGGTTCTAAAAATCCAGGCCTTATACACGCCCCCTGATAGGTGACGTAACAAGTATTAAACTGATAAGAGTAGTACTTACAAACACGCCACTCCCATCTGGTGGCACCTTTGACTGCACGTGCCGTGCCCCAAAATTGAAGTGATACGACCAACAAAGCATCTTTTTCCATCTCCTGGTTCTAAAAATCCAGGCCTTATACACGCCCCCTGATAGGTGACGTAACAAGTATTAAACTGATAAGAGTAGTACTTACAAACACGCCATTCCCATCTGGTGGCACCTTTGACTGCACGTGCCGTGCCCCAAAATTGAAGTGATACGACCAACAAAGCATCTTTTTCCATCTCCTGGTTCTAAAAATCCAGGCCTTATACACGCCCCCTGATAGGTGACGTAACAAGTATTAAACTGATAAGAGTAGTACTTACAAACACGCCCACCTATCTGGTGGCACCTTTGATTGCACGTGCCGTGCCCCAAAATTGAAGTGATACGACCAACAAAGCATATTTTTCCATCTCCTGGTTCTAAAAATCCAGGCCTTATACACGCCCCCTGATAGGTGACATAACAAGTATTAAACTGATAAGAGTAGTACTTACAAACACGCCACTCCTATCTGGTGGCACCTTTGACTGCACGTGCCATGCCCCAAAATTGAAGTGATACGACCAACAAAGCATCTTTTTCCATCTCCCGGTTCTAAAAATCCAGGCCTTATACACGCCCCCTGATAGGTGACGTAACAAGTATTAAACTGATAAGAGTAGTACTTACAAACACGCCACTCCTATCTGGTGGCACCTTTGATTGCATGTGCCGTGCCCCAAAATTGAAGTGATACGACCAACAAAGCATCTTTTTCCATCTCCTGGTTCTAAAAATCCAGGCCTTATACACGCCCCCTGATAGGTGACGTAACAAGTATTAAACTGATAAGAGTAGTACTTACAAACACGCCACTCCTATCTGGTGGCACCTTTGATTACACGTGCCGTGCCCCAAAATTGAAGTGATACGACAAACAAAGCATCTTTTTCCATCTCCCGGTTCTAAAAATCTAGGCCTTATACACGCCCCCTGAGAGGTGACGTAACAAGTATTAAACTGATAAGAGTAGCACTTACAAACACGCCACTCCTATCTGGTGGCACCTTTGACTGCACTTGCCGTGCCCCAAAATTGAAGTGATACGACCAACAAAGCATCTTTTTCCATCTCCCGGTTCTAAAAATCCAGGCCTTATACACGCCCCCTGATATGTGCAGGTTTTAAACTGATAAGAGTAGTACTACTTAACACACCTTATAATAATGCAGAGAGAGGCAATGCAGTGAGATGAGTCTGAAGAAGAGGAGTCAGAGGAGTAAGGTGTCTTTGAGGAGGTGGAAGACTAAAACACAGCAGGCGCCCAGGGGGCTTGTTGTCACCTTTCGGGGACCCTTGGTGTTGTACGTGGCTGGGTTGAGGAAGAGACCTTCAATGACATCAGTGAGGACAAGGAACGGGACATGGCTAGCTTAGTATCCAACTTTGTGCAAATGGGGAGTTTGAAGTTGTGCAAATGGACTGTTTGTGGTTGTTTGCGGTGCGTTAAACGGGGAGTTTGGTCTGTCGCTGTGAAGGGGGCCTAACCCTTACACTACCTGATCGATACAACATCATACCTGATGTTTTAAAGCACGTTATTCCAAACAATTTAGGAATGTTTGGCAATTTATGCCCTTTATGGCTTAAAACCAAACTCTGCATCAACTATGTAATTTTCCATGGGAGTTTTGCCCTGGATCCCCCTCCGACATGCCACAGTCCAGGTGATAGTCCCGTTGAAACAACTTTCCCATCACTATTGTGGCCAGAAAGAGTCCCTGTGGGCTTTAAAATTCGCCCGCCCATTGAAGTCTTGGTTACGAGCCGCAAACAGCTGACATTGCAGTTGCGGCCCGGACTGCCTGTCCCGCGGGATGTAGAAATGAGCGCCTATGGCCTATGCCTAAATCCAAGATAGCTTAATTTCTAGTAGGTGTTTGTAAAACTTGGGCCAAATAATGATCCCTGAGTGTACTCAAGAACCTGCTCTCTTAACCCGTACTGCTGGTTTCACTTATTAGGTTTATTTCAGGGTAGTTAAAATAATCTTGCATTATTAGAACTTGCCCATGCTTAGCTGCATTTCCAATCTGTAATAAATGCATTTCCTCACTTTCAATTATATTTGGGGGTTTATGACATACTCACAACTCAACAAGATTATTTTGGAATGTTCTGCTCCGCTATTTAACTCAACCCACAGACATTCAACATTATCGCTAGTTCCAGCATAAATATCTTCTCTGACTAGAGGCTTAAATTCAGACTTAACATACAGAGAAATCCCTCCTCCCCTTTTACCATTGCCTGAATCTTTTCTAAAAAGTTATAACCATCCAGATTAACAGTCCAGTCATGAGAGTCATCCCACCATGTTTAAGTAATGCCTATTAAATCCCATTTCTCATTAACTGCTAATAATTCTAACTTGCCCATCTGGCAAGCTTCTGGCATTAGCAAGCATACACCTTATGTTATGAGTCTGTTGTTCTGAAGTGCTTGTCACTATAATTTAATTACTTAGCAGTATGTCCCTATTGACTATACTAACCCGCTCCCCCATATCCTCCTACATGAATAGTTAATTAATTCCTTACCCTCTCTACGCTTACTACCCCATTACTTATATCTAGTCCCTCCCCCACCTCTCAGTTTAAAAACTCACCCAGCCATTCTACCATCCAATCCCCTAGCACAAAACTCCCTCATCATTAAGGTGCAATCCATCCCTGCTATAGAGATTGTACCCAAGTGAGACGTTAGCCCAATGCTCTAAAAATCCAAACCACTCCTTAGTGCACTACTTTTTTAGTCACACATTAATCTCCCTAAGCTCCTTCTCTCTCCCTGGGCTAGCACGTGGCACTGGTATCATCTCAGAAAATACCTTGGAGGTCCTTGCCTTAAGCTTATTCTCTAGTTCTCTAAAATCAGAATGTACCAAGACTGCCAATTCATTTCCAGCCCCTCCCGAAAATGTATCTACCCAATCTACAACATGCTGAACCCGAGCACCCAGGAGAAAGTAAACTTGATTGCTGGGATCTGGGTGACAAGTCACCCTTCCTACCTACCGAATAATAAATAATATAGTCCCCTACCACAAAAATCTGTCTGTTGCCCTGCCTATGTTGCCCTCCCACTCCTCCAGTAGATCTTTTTTCTAAGCTGTTAGAGGGAACAGCTCTATCTGGCATTGCCAATCCTGAACAACCCCAACAGTTTCACTCAAACTTGCAAATCTGTTGTTGTTTGCCAACTCAGTACTGGCCTGTCACCTCCTGATTCCCCAGCTTCCCCTTGTAACTGTAATCCAGCTACCTCCCTGGACATCCTCACAACTGCTGCAATTCTCCTCTCTAGTTCTCCAATTTCAGTTGCCAGAGAGGCAATATGCTCACACCTCTCACAGAGGTATGGACCCTGGATCAGTTGTTCTAGTAGTTCATACATGTGGCAGGATGTACACTGAGTGAGGTTACTACTATGGAAGAGATATTACTGTGATGATGACATTATAATTCTACTCAAGACTTGCATCTAACCAAACATGGAAATGATATATGTACTGTATATATGGTAGATAGAAACATAGATTTGAATAGCCAACTAAATTAAATTGATGATTGTTTTTAGATGCTTTGATGTTGACCTAATGAATGTTTCCCCTTCTGAATCACTAATGTGTACTTAAATTAAGCTGTTAGCTACACCTAAGGGTCACCCAAGAGGTAGGTTAGAGAAGAGAGGTCAGAAAGAACTGGCAAGATAATATTATGGAAAAGCACAACCAGAGATGATATGACACCAGAAAATGGGCGCTCAGGTCAGAAGGTACCTACAAAATTACTGGGGAAGAGCAGAGGGCAAGTGTGAGTAGCATCCTATCTAATTCAGTGGTTGGGCCAAAGTTGAGAGAACAATCTGCTGCAGATATGTTTGGAGGAGAAAGTTTGCTCTTGCAAAGTACAATTCAGTATAGGAAGTTGCTAGATCTATGAACCAAAGCAAACTTGTTGTGATCAAACATACAATTACAGAATTAGTGAATTAGTGAACTCAAATGGACTTGAATGGGAGACTTTATAGCAAACAACCACAATATATTCTACTGTGGGCAAGAATCCTGCAGAAGAAATAGAGTAGCCTTCATGGTCAATCAAAGAGTGGCCAAAGCAGTGCTCACTTACAATCCAATTAATGAAAGAATGATTTCAATTCGAATTTAAGGCAAGTCATTTAATATCACAGTGATCTAAGTTTATGCTTCAACCATGGATGCTGAAGAGGCTGAAGCCATCCATTCTATGAAGATATTGAATACCTCATAGATATAACGCCAAGAAAAGATGTTACTGTCATTACAGGAGATTGGAATGCTAAAGTACGGAAGCAAAAGATACCTGAAATAACAGGCAAGTTTGGCCTTGGAGTGCAAGTCAAGATGTTTTTCTGGTCATAGCAAACACACTAGTCCAACAGCCTCAGAAATTACTACACATGGACATCACTAGATGAACAATATATAAATAAGATTGTATAGATTAATATACTTTGTTACCAAAGATAGAGAAGTTCTGTACAATCAGCAAGAACAAGACCTGGAGCTTATGGCGACTCAGACCATGAGCTTCTTATTGAGCTTCTTATTGTAAAGTTTAGAATTAATTAATTAAGCTGAAGAAAAGAAGTAAAATCATCAGACCAAGCAGATATGAAATAAATAATATCCTGAGTAAATATGTAGTGGAGACAAAAAATAGAAGATTAGACGAGACAGGACATGAATGATACAATGTCAGAAGAATTTTGTACAGAAGTTTGTGACATTATCAAAGAAACAGAACAAAGCTGTCTGCTGACGTCTTGAAAGTAGATCAGGAAAGAAGGTAAGTGAAAGGTAGTGGAGATATAAAAAGATTTGTCCAACAGTATGCAGGATTCCAGAGGATAGCAATAAGAGACAAAGAGACAATCTAAAATGCGATGGTTAAACCTGTAACTTACGGCCTAGGAAACAATTGTGATTCTTAAACCCGTAACTTACAGCCTCCCAAAGCCTTTAATCTTTCACTTTCACAAGAGTTACGATGGCTAAAATCGCAAATCGATATTCAATTGCTCAATATCCCCAAGCCTGCAAATGTTTTCACACCCTAAATGACAAAAGAAGGAGAAAATCATATGAGTGCAAGAGAAGACTCGCAAGGGGGTTAAACACCTATTCATAGCACTGTAAATTCAAATAAAAAATCAACACTGCACTGTAAATAAAGGGGAAAGCAATGAAAGACATTTAACAGTCTAAAGCCCACAAACCTGCAGTATAAAAGATTTATTTTTATGTTTAATTTTGGGGTTGAATTGATCTCGAGTATCAATGAGTTAATACATATCAGGCCACCCATATGGACTAGAACAGTATTGGCATTCATTTTCATAATTCTTTATTTTGCAGGTTTGCGAATCTGATCGCATATTGACCCCCGAACCTAATTGATTGACATGTAAAAACCATGCTTTATTTCCCTAATAAGTTAGTTTGTATTGGCTGATTCAAAATGGTAGGTTACGGGCTTGCTTAATTGATCATGTTACCACCCTGAACTGCTACAAACCAGGGCTTGGTTTACAGAGTCAGCTTTGGGCCAGTAACTTGCGGCCTTGAGCAATTGAATAGCACCAGAATCATACAGTAGATGAACGGGAGCTTGCAACACACCCACAGACATACAGCCTACAATGATCGAGTCGTGGGCTTGCAATTGAATTGGGCCCTTACAGTCTAGAGGGTATGGGTGAGGTATAGAAAGGTGAGGTACAATCTATTGAGTAAATTACGGCTGAAAGTAATATGTTTCTTTAAATAGTTGATTTTTTTTTAGTGAGGTTTTGAAGGATTTGAGGCAGATAGTCTAGTGGAGCAACCCAAGTAGTTTCAAAGAATAGGTCCAGCACGAGAAAAGTCCTAAAAATGGGAATGAGAGGAGGTGACAGGAGAGGAGGGAAGAAGAATGTCATTAGCAGAGTGAAGAAGATGATTGGGAAAATATTTAGAGACAAGATGAGAAAAATGAGAAGGTGCATTATTATTGAGGGCTTTATATGTTAGAGTCAGGATCTGAAATTTTGTTCTGGAGAGTATGAGAAGGTAGTGGAGTAACTGACAGAGAAGTGCTGCAGACATTGAGCTTGGTAGATGAATCTAGCGGAGGAATTAATTATAGATTGAGGTGGAAAGATTTGGGTCATGAGGAGGCCAGCAAGGAGAGAGTTGCAGTAGTCGAGGTTGGATATGATAGGAGAGAGTGTATTAGAATTTTGGTTGTGTCTTGTAAGAGAAAATTAAGTATTTTGCAATTTTATTTTAGATAAAATAATGACAAGATTTAGGGATGGATTGTATGTGAGAAATGAAAGAGAGGGCAGGATCCATTAGAACCTCAAGACAACGGGTGAACATTATTATGGCGTTGTCTATGGTGAGAGATTAGTGAGGAGTGGAAGCTGTGGAAGAGGGAGAGTTGACGGTCATACGTCCAAGTGCATATGCTAGAGAGGCAGTTGGCATCAGCTACAAAAGAGGGTGAAAGTTCTGGCGCAGAGAGGTAGATTTGGGTGTCATCTGCATATACAGTAGATGGTATTGAAATCAAAAATAATGTATTAGGGTACCAAGCAGATGGATACAAGGGGACCTAGGAGAGAACCTTGAGGTACACCAACAGTAAGAGGTCAAGACAATGAAGAGGAGCTGGAGAAGGACCCACATGTAGCCCCATAAAATTTGAAGCCTGTAGCGGCATCGGCACACCCAGAAATGCCGTGGCCTTGAAATTTGGCTGTGTTACAGAGCTATTAAATTGAACCATGACGCAAGTTACGGGCCATAGATGCAAACCCGAAAACCATTCTTGCACATGTTGGATGTGCATCCGTGAACATGATCAATTAGTCAAAACCATAGTTGCGGGTTTAGACGGAGCCAATAGCAAATGAGATCATCATCATTACGTCACTGAAAAATGGAGGTTAGATTTCAAAGCCTTACTGGTTTCAATTACGAGGTCCGATCGGACCTGCATTCCAGAAATAAAGCAAGTTTAATAAATCAGTAAATATTATATTCTAGTCCATGCGAGTTCCATTATATGTATTAACACATTGATTGCCGAGTCACATTGATTGGCTTGACAACTCAAAGGTTTTTTGGCCGGGGAGTTCAAATTTGGACGTCCCTTTGGGTTTTTCCGCCTGTAACCCGCAGATCATTAGTGGGTTGCTTTATGGGGCCAATTTAATAGCTGTAAGTCTTGTGGGCTACATTACGGGCTACAGTTTTACTTAATTAATTTAATAGGGCTGGAAATTTTCTATTTTATAGATATGATGTGAACCAAGAGAGAGCAGTGTCACGTATGCCAAGTGAGTGGATAATTTGCATAAGAAGAGGGTGTTCAACTGTGCCAAAGGCAGCTGAGAGATCCAGGGAAATAAGAATAAAGAAGTGACCCTTTGATTTGTCCGTTAACAAGTTAGCTGACTTTAGTAAGAGCTGTCTCTGTAGAGCAGGGGTGGGTAATTAATTCTCTTAAAGGGGCCACATGAGAAACTGGGACTGTTGTGGAGGGGTATGGAGTGCTATGGCTGTCATCAACCAGGGCACATGAAACAAGAATGCCCTAATATGCCTCACAGGGTGGAAGCAACCCCACTAAACCAGTCTACTATCTTCAGAGTTGAGCGTGACTGGCACGGAGCCTGTTGCGACCCAGACCCATAAATATTGAATTTACCCCACCATTCATGCTGTAGACCATGGTTCAGAGGACAACATGACCCAGCACTTTGAAACAGTTTTGGCTCAGGGAAAGGAGACCCGGAGTTTCAGAGATACAGGGCGTGCAGTGACTGTAGTTCATCCAAATGTAGTACACCATTCTGCAATCCTCCCCAAGACCAAGGAGGTCATGGTGGCTGGGGGTAAAAAATGTACCATACCAGTTGCCTGCTTGCAGTTATGCATGGGCTCCCAGCTGAAGTTTTTTTGGGCAATGATTTTGGGCACCTGGAGAGTTGGTATGTTGCTGCTGTGATCAGATCAAAAGCTGCCAAGGTTTACAGGAGTGAGCCAGGAGAAGAGGAGGAGGCTGTGCCCATAGAACCTGGGGTAAGTCTGTCACCTGCTGGGGCATCAGTGTAACGGAGCTGAATGTGGAGTTAATAGAAGACGGGACCATGGCTGGAGCTAGGCAAAGGGCTAACAAGCAAGAGAAGGAAACTGAGGGGAGAGGAATTACTATACAGGGTAAGCACTGATTCTGAAGGGGGTGAGAGAAGTTAAGAAACAAATGGTTGTTCCCCAGAAGTTTAGGAGTAGACTACTGGAGATACCCCACACAGTAAACCTAGCTGGTCACATAAGGGTGAAGAAGACATGGCATCGCCTTACCAGGGTGTTCTAATGGCCAGGGCTTAACCATGATGTTACTACCTACTGTAACTCCTGTCATGCCTGCCAGCGATATGGTAGGCCAGGGAGGGGTACCTTATAGGCCCCCTATCTAGAAGTAGCAGCACCAGGAAGAAGTTCATTCGAACCATAGTGGACTATGCTACCCGGAATCATGAGGCTGTTCCTTTGACTAACATTTCAGCCACTAAGGTTGCAGAGGCTCTATTGGGATTTTCCTCTAAGATAGTGTTCCCTAAAGAAATCCTGTCATACAGAGGCACCCAGTTTATGTCCAGGCTAACTCAACAGCTATGGGCATTATGTGGCATCAAACACCTGAGTTTTTCCCCATACCACCCTAAAACCAGTGGGTTATGTGAGAGGTTCAATGGTACCCTTAAGAAAATGCACTGTACCTTCACAGAGCAAGAGAAAGATCGGGAGCCGGGAGAGTGGCATATATAAATTGGTTGAAAGAGTATAATAAAAGAGCTCACAATCTATTGACAATGTGTCTGCCTACTGGCACAGTTCCAACCAGGCACCACACTCAGATAGAGATGGCAGAACAGTCTGTAAATGTAAGTCCCACATACAAAGACAGTTGATGAATAACCTTACCCCATGCCAGGCTCTGTTCTCCACTAGCTCTAGGTGTACCACTCTAGCTGTACATGAGGTCTACACAGATGTTTGCCAGCCTCCGAAGCAAACTTCCTATCATGTCCCAGAAGCAGTGAGGGCTAGCATCTCTGACAAGCTGTTACGATTAGGGATGATTTAGCATTCCAGTAGCCTCTGAACTACCTAAAGCTAAATGAACAAACTCAAACTTACTCTGTTCCACACATGGGGGATAATGGCACACTGTTGATATAGAGCCTGGCCCTACAGACTTCTAATTTTGGCATACAGCACCACTGGGGAAAGCTCCATCAACTTGCAGATGGACTCTCAAGTAAGCACAGTGTAGCTAGAAAGCCATTTGAACAGGATGACTTCCTAGGCTTGTTGTCATGTTCAGGAGGGCCCACTAGACTTTTGGGGATTGTTGAAATATGGGGTGCCTTGGATTAACATCGACTGTATTGCCCTGTTGGCATGAGGTGGTCAATATTGCCTGGGGTATGATTGTAATGTTACGTACAAGAATCCTCATAGCATCTTAAGTATCTAAATGCTGCAATTTCCCCAGGAAGGTTAATGAAATATATTACTGGGGTCTCCGGAGAAAGACGGGCCCAGTTATGGGGTTACCTGATTGTGAAATAGAACATTTCCATTTTGTTGGATAAAGAAATAGGTTATATCTATTTATTATTTAGGTTATATGGCTCTGTATTGCTGTTACCATTGTAAACATATATATACACACACTTATAGTATACATTTTTTTTACATATGAAGAGTTAAAACATTTTCCTGTTAAAATTAAATAAATAAACCTTTAAGTTGATAAATATTTTTTTATCAAACCAAGACATGTCCAGGCTAAGTACTAGATATCTTCACATGGGTGAGAAAGTCTTCAAGATGAAACATTACGAATGTCTCAAGATGGTGTTTTCTGAGACATACGCATCTCACTTCAATACTCCATTGTCCAATATAAATACTGTCAGAGCAGGTGTTAAGATTAAGTACAATGGTGTAGTCTATTGCCCAAAATACTTGGCAGGCATGATCTCGGACATAGGTCACATATATTTATAATAAGTACATTTTAATACATGTAGACAGATTGCTTCCTGATGGGGAGAACATCAACCACCACTCAACCATATTGGCATCCACCATATTATGCATATACATCATAATTATGCAAAATGCCTACGAACAGGGCAGGAGACTATTTGTGATTGGTGGAAATTAAACGTGTGATGAGGAGAGAGAAATCGTTTATCTGGTAGAAGGGAAAGAAGTTTGGAGTCTTTTGGTCTCTTCCTGTCTTTTGGTCATTTCCTCTTTTTCTGTCAGATTTTTCCTGTTTTTCCTGGCTTGTTCCGTCTGTCCTGACAGTCCTGTCTGTGAACATCTCTGACTCTCATCTCATTCTTTGGCATAAACCTATACCCCCATTCATATCTACTCTAAGATATCTTACAATATCTCTCTATATCCAAATTATATCCGATCTCTACAACTATTTCTAACAAAATAATAACACAAAAAAGAATTATTTCAGACTATCTTGAGAAGGGCTCCTAAAATGAGTCAGGTGTTACCCTGAAATCCTATACATGGTAATGTATAAACTTGTTTAACAATCCTTTTATTACCCTTTTAGGAGTGGTTACAGAACAAAGACTAACTTAGCACCTGCATTCCAGACTGTAAGTGTTAATCAATATATTTCATTCTGTGCCCATATTCCCTAAAACAGACTGATTGACTTTATTCAATAAGGTAACCATTTAACTCTGTTACAAAACCAATTTTTTAAAAACACCTATACAGCAAACCATACTTAGCAATATTCAACATATATAGTCTTGTATCATATAATCAACAAAACTGTTTTACATTATTGAATGAATTAACCGATTTGATACATTAAATTAAATGTAATCAATTTTGATAGAAGACCAATAACCAAATAATAGCTTGCCAATACATTAACACAAAGGTTAATTAGCTTGCAATCTCAAAGGTAATTTATCTAACTTTGATACATATTGCATCAATATATCTTTCTATATTCTTAAGTGCCATATAAATTGTTATACCATATTTTGCCATGTACTGCTTTCATAGAGTTACAGGTTATATTGCTTATTATTAATATCATATATACAAGCCCCGGGCCTTGACAGTTTAATAAATACTTACTATAGTGTATTTATGAATGAGATTAGTCCGACCCTATGTAGTATGTTCAACGAGGTTAAGGACACAGGAAACATGTCTTCAGAAATAACAGAAGCAAACATCATTAATATCCCTAAACAGAATAAAGACCCTGAAAACTATTTAAACTACAGACCCATTTCACTTCTAAATTCTGACACCAAGATTTATGCCAAGATATTAGCTAACAGATTAAACAAAAGTATTCCAAAATTGATAAACTATGACCAAGTCGGATTTGGGAACAAGAGACAAGGGCCAGAAAATATTTGTAGATTGGTTAATTTAATTACGTTTGTTAAAAAGGAAAATATTCCATCACTGTATAACTCTTTGGACACGCAAAAGACGTTAGATAGGGTAAACTGGACATACATAGAATCTGTATTGGATAAATTTGGTTTCGAAGAATTTGGGAGAAATTAGATTATGGCACTTTATAGAAATCCAAGTGCTATAGTTACTGTTGTTGATTTCAGATCAGAGAGGTTTGGGATGTCGAATGGGACTAGGAAGGGTTGTCCTCTGTCCCCATTGGTCCCTTGGCAGAATTAATCCGTAATAAGGAATTAATCAAGGGTATACGGATTAGAGAAAATCAATACAAACTATTAATGTTTGCTGACAATATGTTGTTAACAATATCTGAACCAGAGACTTCCCTGTCAGCCCTATTCAACATACTAGACATATATAATAAAGTTTTGTATCTGAAAATTAACAACTTAAAAACAGAGACTTTAGCATTGGGATTAAAAGAATATGAGCTAGACTCACTTTGGAATAAATATAAACTAAATTGGGAAAGTAATGAAATAAAATATCTAGGTATTTGCTTCAAATTCGCTTTTGAACATATACTAAAAGATAATATTACAATAGTTCACAAACAAATAAAAAAGACCATTTCAGAATGGAGACCAGACTTTTTCTCATGGTCAGGTAGGATGGCTCTGATTAAAATGGTAACTTTTCCAAAAATAATGTATGGTTTTAGAAGTATTACACAAGTAGTGCCTAAATACATTATTAATTCATTACAAAGCACTTTATAAATACATAAACAACAAAAAGAAACCATGACTAAAGTTAAATATTATAAAAAGGCAACATGAAAGAGGTGGATTATAAGCAGTAACAGATATACATAGAGCTGTTATGTTAGACCATCTAATGGGCTGGAATTTAGCCGTTAAAGAGTCGAGGTGGTTAAAAATAGAAAAGGAACTAGTGGGTAGTTTCCCTATTGAATTAATGCAATGGCTCCCGAAATTTGAGGAAACATTAGTCACAAAATGCTTTGGAGGAATAAAATCATTAGTTAAAATGTGGTACAAACAAAGAAACAATTGGGTTTTGACCAAATATCCATCGTTGGCTGCCCCTCTGAGTTTATTACAATACAACAATAAAAATATTCATTTACAAAATTGGTCTTCCATTGGAGTTCTGTCTATTGGAGATCTATATGATAATGAGACAATTATACCGTATTTAAACCTTTTGAAAAAATATAAAAGTCTTAAAGTCACCTGGTTAGATTACTAGAATATTAAAATTACACTTAGTAAGTGTGGCTTTCAATTGGAAGGTCACAGAGAATATCTACCCCTTGAAAATCTTATTGTTAAAAGGAATGTTGCACATGCAATTTCTAGGTGTAATAAATTATTTCATATCAGAGATGAAAAATCTAAAACTAATAAAATGGTGTAATGGGAAATGGAGTTGGAGGACACTTGGACGGAAGAATTTTTTTTAAAGCATGTCAATTTGTCAAAGAAACCTTTGTCTGCATGACGTACAGAGAATTATATATTAAACTAATACAGAGGTGGCATTTAGCTCCAACTTCTATGAAAATAATTAATTCATTAAATTCGGATGAATACTGGAAAGAATGGAGAAGGAAAGGAACATTAGCCCATATGTGGTGGAGATGCCCTAAGATTCAATTCCTCTGAAATCAATGTGTTAATAATATTAAGTTAATTACAAATGTTCAAATAAATATGTGTCCCGAAATTATATTATTTCACATGTTTCCCAAAAATGCTATGATGATATCTCATATTTTAATGGCATGTAAATTACATATTGTTAAATTACATATTGTTAATCTTGGAAAACTAAAATGATTCCAATGTGGTCAGATATTAAACGGAGACTTGAACATAACAAAGAGTTAGAAAAAGGTTTTACAGTGTATAAGAACAAAAAGGGGAAGAATATTAACAAACTGGATCATTTGGGACGAATATAATATGCTACAAGGGGAGTAGTAATAATAGGAGGTGACTCTCTTGTTATGTAAGCTACTCTAAAAGTATTTTTAAAATCTACCCATAGAATTTTAGCTTTACAATAATTAGACAAAATTATTGGTATGTATAAAAACATTTGCTATTCCATACCTATGTAAAATAATGTATGTATGCGTGTTGATGTGTTGATAAATGTATATGTTTTTATGTTATTTTGTATGTATATACAATATATTAAAAAGTATCTATTTAAAAAATGAATATCATATATACTGTATCGAATAGACAGCTGATTGTTTATACACTCTGAGTATCATTTCTGTATAAATAATAGACTGTTCTCAGACAGACTTTTAACCAAACTTTATAAGATTATATACCCTGTTTATATACTCCTATATTGAACTAACCAAACATAGATTGTATTAAAAATCGGTATTAATCCACATTTGATAAGTTTATATCGCTGCTTATTGATTTCTGTATTGATCTAACAAAATGTGTTAAAACTAATTGTTATCCTATCATCCACAAGAGATTGTAATAGACATGGGGTATATTGTATGTTGTGATCTAACTGAATATTAAAGCTTACAAGTTTAAACATAATTGTTTATCCTTGATTTTACTATTATACTAAAAAAAATTATTCTACACAGAGCGTATACTTGTCTATAAATTGACCCTCAAACTTAATTAATCTATACATTGTCATATTTTAAGAAACTCTATTAATCTATTCATTGTAATATTTACATCATATCAAATTGTATGACAGAAGATGGGTAGATGTACAATATCACATGCGACCATTTGGCCTCCCATCTGCCAGAGGAGAGACTATCCTGACAGAGACGTGTCAATGATCTCTTCCTATGTAACTGAAGATCAAAGGGCCTAACATTTTAGAGCAAGGGGGAAAGGTTATTAGCAGATGCCCCCTGCCAAATACAGAAGGGCAAGAAAGGAGACTCTGTTATCTTTGACATAGGTGGGAAAAAAAGCTTGGGGAGTGGATAAGAGAATCTTTTTGTTTGTGACCGTGATAAATATGAGTTGTCCTTACTAATAAAGAGCGTTCAGTCTGGATATACATATTTAAGTGTATTATTCATTCTGAGGAAGGGATATCCCTTATTATTGATGCTGCATCTCATTGACTAGAGTTACAGTAGGTAACTCTGCAGTCCTGCTGTCTTGGTTCCGATGGTTCCTTGGTCCTGTATGGTGATTAAATCCTGATCTGGGCGTAACCCTGCTCTCAGGGGTATCTAAAATAACCCACACAAGCCAAACTGAAGTAGCGGTCATGACATAAGGCACATGGAGAAGGGGTGGCAGAGGTGCAGATGGATAGATAAGGTATTTAAAGCAATACACATGAGCTTGATGGAGCTCACAGGGGCAGTGGCTGATAGATGTGCCTGTCATGATGTGGTCCATAAGGTCATGGAGAGTTGGACATGACTGAATGACTAAACAACAAATCCACAGGTTATATAGGTTCTGTATACCCCCACACAGGACAGATTAAACAAATATTAGAACAAGTTACTAATTGTTAGGCAAAGTTACTAGATTTCAGAACATTAAAAAAATATTTCTTTAAAAAATAAAAATAAAAGCCTTCCCTTTAAATGAAACACACCTTTCATATACATCTCATACAGAGCATAATCTTTATGACTTGATTGACCATTTTATATACTTTTTACATGCCAAATATCAAAGATCAGTTGCAATAACACAATTAGTGTTTCACAATATGTGTTTCACAAATGGTACTTTCATTGCCATACGTGGGCTATGACATCCAGCAAGGACATAGCCAGTCTACAGCCCTAGATGTCAGATATTTCCAGTCAATGTGAGGGCACAGCAGGGATTTATTAGGGTACTGTGAACCCTGGATCCAGAGTATCTGGATGAGGGGTCAGGATCTAACCCGAGTGGGGGACCATGACGTTGGGGTGTACAGACCTATGTTATAGGGGAAAAGGTCTTTGCTAAGTGGCTGGTCTCATTAGTGGGATCAGGGTGCTCTGTAAGCAGGGAAAGGGGATATACCTAGGGCCAGGTGTGCTTAGGGGAACTGTAAGTTGGGTACATCTGCTCCCAAGTAGTGATACCTTTATTTGGTCAGAGGGTTTTCAGTTAGAGGGGTCAAGGGGCTCCAGGGAGTATTTTCCTTTAGTGACCGAGCAGGACTTCCATAACAATTCTAACAATTCAGGCTCCCTATTAGATTTAACAGGGTTCAGGAACAATTACTAAATTCAAATATTTCCTAATCTGCAGTTAACCAAGAGACAAAGGATCAAAAGGCTATCATTTGCAAAGCACTTGATACCACTTGATCTTAGTCTAGCGAAACAAAGTATTTAAATTGCTATCTGAGAGCCTAGTTAACAATACTTGATGACTTAATCAAATCTGTGAATCACCCATAAAAGTCTATGGAGCCTGATCTACCTCTTACATTAAGTTTAAATCCAGCCGGGAACCTAGCCCGGCCCTGGAACTAGAAGCCAACTGGGTATTGTGGTTGGATACTGGAAGTAACTACTGTGTGCCCTTATAGTGATACTACAATATTTATACCCTGAAACTAGTGATGTCGCGAACATCAAATTTTCGGTTCGAGAACATCAAACGCGAACTTCCATCAAATGTTCGCGAGCGGGCGAACCGGACGAACAGCCATAGACTTCAGGGGGCAGGCGAATTTCAAAACCCACAGGGACTCTTTCTAGTCACAATAGTGATGGGAAAGTTGTTTCAAGGGGACTAACACCTGGACTGTGGCATGCCGGAGGGGGATCCATGGCAAAACTCCCACGAAAAATTACATAGTTGATGCAGAGTCTGGTTTTAAGCCATAAAGGGCATACATCACCTAACATTCCTAAATTGTTTGGAATAACATGCTTTAAAACATCAGGTATGTTGTTGTATCGATCAGGTAGTGTAAGGGTTACACCAGCTTCACAGTAACAGACCAATCTCCCCGTTTAATGCACCGCAAACAACCGCAAACAGTCCCTTTGCACAACCGCAAACTCCCCATTTGCACAAGGTTGGATACCAAGCTAGCCATGTTCCGTTCCTTGTCCTCACTGATGTCATGGAAGGTCTCTTCCTCCACCCAGCCACCAAGGGTCCCCGAAAGGTGACAACAAGCCCCCTGGGACGCCTGCTGTGTTTGGTCTTCCACCTCCTCAAAGCCACCTTCCTCCTCTGACTCCTCTTCTTCAGACTCCTCTTTCTGCGTTGCCTCTTTTTGCATTATTATAAGGTGTGTACTGTTAAGTAGTACTATTCCTATTGGTTTAATCCCTGTTACGTCCACTATTAGGGGACGTGTATATGGCATTGATTTTTGGAACAGGGAGATGGAAAAAGATGCTTGGTCGGACCTCCTACTTCAAATTTGGGGCACTGCGCGTGCAATCTAAGGTGCCACCAGATATGAGTGTCACTGTGCACTGGCAAAAGTTGGCAGAGTAGGCGCTGTAGGCCTCACACACACGCCTGTAGGCAGGCAACTGATATTCAATCGATTACAGTCAAAAAAGTGTTGTTTTATGTCACTGTACACTACGGTTGCACCAGATATGACGTATCACTGTGCGCTGGCAAAAGTTGGCAGAGTAGATGCAATAGGCTTCACACACACGCCTGTAGGCAGGCAACTGATATTCAATCGATTACAGTCAAAAAAGTGTTGTTTTATGTCACTGTACACTACTGTTGCACCAGATATGACATATCACTGTGCACTGGCAAAAGTTGGCAGAGTAGATGCAATAGGCTTTACACACACGCCTGTAGGCAGACAACTGATATTCAATCGATTACAGTAAAAAAAGTGTTGTTTTATTTCACTGACCACAATATAAGCTGTTAGGTATTAGCCTGTCACACACACATGCTGGCAGGCAGGCATATGCAATTAGATTACACAGAAAAAAATTATAAAATAAAATAAATGATGTTCTAGCCCTAAAAAGGGCTTTTTGGGTTACTGTCCTTGCAGCAGATATCAGATGAGTCCTTCAGGTCTGTAGTGGAAGCTAAATACACAGCCTGGCTATCTATTTCCCTATTAAATCTCCAGCAGCTACACTATCTGTCCTCTCACAATGAATGCAGCTTCAGAATGATTCTAAAATGTATGCTGTCCTTCAGATGGAAGGCTCTGGAAGGGAGTGTATGCTGCTGATTGGCTGGAAAGTGTCTGCTGACTGTGAGGTGCAGGGTCAAAGTTTGCTCAATGAAAAAGAATAGGGGGCGAACAGAAAAGCGCATGTGTTCGCCGTCCGAGGAGAGCGCGAACATGCCAAAATCGGCGCGAATAGTCCGCAGGCGAACTGTCCGCGACATCTCTACCTGAAACCCCTCATACACATACAATTATTGCCCAAAAATTGTAAAATTGACCCAGAGCACTCTAGGCTTGTGGAAATAGTCCTTGGTGGTCTAGGGTATGTAGCCAGGGCTTGAAGAAATATAAGCAAACTTAACAACAAAGCAATTGTACCTTGATCCTATTCATAAAAGAAATGGATTGTCTTTATGGCCATTACAGTAGCCTTTGTCCAACTGGCCGCCATGGCTATTCTATTTAAGGGACATGTTACCAGGTCCTAAAGTCCAAAAATTCTGGTGTTTGTGACATACAAGAAGACAATAATATAATGAGGTTAAAAAAAAAAATGTAATTAATGTAAATGATCATTTGCTTGCTGCCTCTGGTGAATGTTACTACTGTCATAACTGGAGAGCAAACATTGCTTTAAACAGTGTTACATTTAACATTTGTTACCATAAATTAACATTTACTTGACATTAAAGGTGAGCAAAGGTATACTTTACTGAACTTTTTAGCTTTAAATACAGCAAGCAGTTATTTAAAGGTTAATAGGGTAATATCATGGTTGAATAGTGACTGGGGTTGAAAAAAAAATACTTTTAGTCCATCAAGTTCAACTTTGTAGATCTCATCTTATCCTTGTAATATGTGGATTAATGTTAATTGATCCAGAAGAAGGCAAACAGAAAAAGCTCTCACTGAAACATTGCTAATTGTCTAATAAAGAAACAATTAAATAACATTTCTTCCTGACCCCAGATACTGACAATTGGATTATTATCTAGACTAATGCTACTCCTTCTCTAGTTATCCAGGATAACCCAGAATAACCTTTTTATTCAAAAATATATCCAACGCATATATTAAATGCTATCTATTGAATCCACGATAAAAATCTCGTATGGTAGAGAATTCCACAGTTTAACCACCCTTACTGTAAATAATTATTTGTTTTCTTTCAGGTGGAATATTTTTTCTACAATGCTCAAGAGATGTCCTCTTGTTAGTTGAAACCTTTGGCACCAAAAAGTTAACTTGCAAAGGGCTTATATTGACCCTTGTATTTATATAACTTAATCATATCCCGTCTAAGGCGATTTTTTTTCTAGAGAAAATAAGTTTACTTTGGTTAGCCTGTCTTCGTAGTTTAATCCATCCATTCCCCTTATTAGTATTGCTGCCATTTTCTGTACTTTCTCCAGCTCTAAAATGTCCTTTTTATGAAGTGTGCCCAAAATAGTTCTGCATATTCCAAATCAGGGCATTCTTGGAATTTGTATAGTGGCAGAATTATATTTGCTTTCCTTGCTTCTATACCCTTCTTAATACATGCTAATATTTCCTTTGCCTTTACATATGTTGATTGGCATTAAGCACTGCTACATAGGTAGTTGACCACAAGCACTCCCAAATCCCTTTCAATATGTGATACTCCTAGTTTAGCTTCATTAAGATAAATGTGTTCTTATTTTCCTCAAATGCATAACTTTACATGTATTTTTATTAAATCTCAACTGCCATTTATTTGTTCATTTCCCTAATTAATGTAGATTTCTTTGGAGGGAAAGTAAATATTTTCTATTTAATTACCTTGCATAATTTAGTATCATCAGCAAAAATAAATACAATACTTTCCAATCCTACTTGTATGTCATTACTAAATATGTTAAAAAGGGGAAGACCTAATACTGAAACCTGAGGAACCTGACTTACCACAATTCTTTGCTTCTTACATTTTAGCCAGCTCTCAATCCATGAGCAGATATTTACTGCAATTATGTATCCCTCAGTTTGCACAATAGTCTTCCATTTGGCACTTTATCAAAAGCTTTTGCAAAATCCAAAAATACTACATCTACTGAGATGCAAGTTCCTACTTACCTCTTCAGATAAACTAATTACATTTGTTTGACATGACCTACCCCTTCTTTCTCTCTCCCTTCTTTTTTTTTCTTCCTTTTTCTTTCCCTTCTTTTTCCCACTCTTTCTCTTTAGTTTCCTTATTTTCAAAAAGGATTTACTAGATAAATTTAGTCTATCTTTTTACAGAACGACAATACAAACATTTAACAAATCAAATAAACAAAAATGAAAAACATAAACAAAATGAGTGCGTTATTTCCTTTTTGCCCTAAAAATTACGAGAGAGTGTAAAAACATCTTCATCTTAACACTAAATCTTAATAGACTGTAGCAATTATAACCTTTTGAAAATACTAGGCAATCTTTAAAATTATCTTTTTGTCTCAATTTTATCCCCTTTTTTTCTTTTTTCTTTTTTTCCCCTTTTTTCCCTCTCTCTTTTTCTTCTATCTTTCATTTTCCCTTCCCCCTCTTTGTCCCAAAACTACAACTCAGTAGTACATTGTTAAATTAATCCAGAAATGGGAAGGCAAAAATCATATAATATAGCAAGCTCTTGAAATAACAAACATACAGTATACAGTATATACAAAACATGAAAGAAAAAAAAAGAAAAAAATGTAAAAGAAGAGAAAGAAAAGAAAGCAATTTTTACTTCCTTCCTTTTCCCCTCCTTTTTCCACCTGCCAAAGGGGATGGGGCAAAGTTGAAGAAGGAGGAGTCTTTAAGAGAACACTCCCAAAAAAGAAATCTCCCTATTCTATAAACTTTTGATTCCATATTACCCACTTTTTAGAAGGGAGTCGGGAAATCGTAATTTCCTCAATATTACTCTCTAAGAGGCGTGTTTTACTAATTGTTATCAAGATTTCGGACAAATTGGGAACCTTTGCTTGTTTCCAATTTGACGCAATTGAGATTTTGGCTGCCATAAAGATATGCATCAAAAGAGCTTTTATTTATAATGTAACTGTAACGGATCTCCTGGCACCCCGACCGGGTACCTCCGTTGTTGGACGCGTCCTAGCTTGCGAGGAGGCCTACAAGCACCGCACCGGACACCAAAACCACCACAGACTCCAAGGATAGTACATCAGGAACAAGGGTTCAGTTGGTACAGCTCAAGGGAGTATGCAAAAGCATAGCAATCCCCAGTATGATATAGCGATCCCCTCAAATAACGAGACGAGGCTACGTTTTGAAGGGTCAAGTAGAACTATATTTTAATGACAGGGAATCTCCTTTTATGCAATGGTGCCCTCTGAAGGGCTACGCCCACATAGTTATCACAGCCAATTATCTACATGGTTCAACCCCCACGTCTCCTCCCCTCAGATAACAGGTAACACAATTAAAACAGACACAATTTTAACCACATTCTGGATGTACCCCAAATACAGGGGGTACACCTTTAAGTCCCGCACCATTCAATAGCTCTCACCCAGGGGAACACCATATACAAAAATGGCATGAATCAGACCAGGGGTTCAAAAGTTAGTAAAAGTATCTTTTACACATAACACACAGACATTGCACATATCCCCCACACAATACACATATAGGACAATAGGTGAGTCACACCTCCCTGGCAACTTGGATACAATCAGACATTAATTAGATCATTCTTCTTTGTTCTTATCAGAGAATGAAAACACTTTGGAAAATGCAAGGATCCTTTACAACTTTCTTATCTCTTGAATCTCTGTAATAGGATTATCTATTAGCCTAGGTCTGCAAAAGTCTGGCTAATATTCTGAGCCAATATATTATGTAGAACATAAAACAACATATCTACAGTATAGCAATGTGATCATATTTTAACCAAGAATTAAATAATCATAAAACAGGGTAAAACAGTGATGAGTTCCGTTACAGCTGGGGTCTGAGCGCATAAAACTACCGAATAGCGCTCAGATCCTCTTCACACAGTTCAATTGCCATGGAGCTAAAGTTTTTCCCATAGTCTTTCATTATATGAATGGGCTCCATGGCATAGCTTTCTGTGGTATCATGGTTCACACAGGGCAAGTACCGAATGACCCCCCTGTATGTAAAGGGCCAGAATGAGTGACATACACTCTGGTATGGCCGAATACTGTGTTTAAAGGGCAATATATCCCAGGGCCATAGTCGCAGGGCAGGAGGCTGGCAAACAGTCCTCTCCAAGACAAAGTGGCGAAGGGCACTTCGTCACACATCTCCCCTTTGGGGGGAAGTCTAACCAGGCACCTGATCTTCTGCCGGTCAGTGCCTCCGTTAGACGATCCACCAACCCACAATAAACCAGTGCTAGAGCAGCCCCCCCACAACAACAAAGTGCAAGAGCAGCCCACCCACAACAAACAGTTACAGCACCTGGATATTTCGCTGTGGTGATGGGGCGACACGCTGAGGGGACTTGAGGGGCAGAGGCCAGCGGCACTCTGCCCTGATGCCAGCTCTTCTGCTGGTATAACCTGCAGGACATCCTGCTCTGTACAAGGGACAAAGGGAGGGCAGAGGCCGACTGCACTCTGCCCCGCTGTCAGCTCTTCTGCTGGGGTACTTGGGACATATTCCAGCTCAGTAGCCAGGGAAACGTGGCAGTCAGTGGGGGTTAACATTTCCTCTGTTAACCCTGGGGCCACATTAGAAGTTAGCTGGGGAGGGGAATTTGTACTTACCCCCTCCTCCGGTTGTCCCAGTGAGGGTAGTTGGGGATCTGTACAGGCTGTGGGCGCAGAGACCACGGTCCCATCTGCGCCGTCTGGGAGATTGGTGTCTCCCCTTGTCAGGGTAAGCTGTCGCTGGGGAGCAAGGACGACACCTTCTGCCCCCGGTGGTTCACACTGCCGCTGGGGGGGAAGGACGACACCTTCAGCCCCCTGGGGTTCACACTGCCGCTGGGGGGGAAGGACGACACCTTCTGCCCCCTGGGTTTCACACTGCCGCTGGGGGGGAAGGACGACACCTTCTGCCCCCTGGGGTTCACACTGCCGCTGGGGGGGAAGGACGACACCTTCTGCCCCCTGTGGTTCACACTGCCGCTGGGGGGGAAGGACGACACCTTCTGCCCCCTGGGGTTCACACTGCCGCTGGGGGGAAAGGACGACACCTTCTGCCCCCTGTAGGGCCGGTAGAGAGACCTCGGTCCCATCTCTACCTGCCATCTGGAGGTCATCCCAGGACCAGTCAATGAAGTCTGGTTCTGCTTGTTGAGTAGGTTGGGGCTGCACGAAGCTGAGCAGGTGTTGGTAGTCCTGCTCCAGCTCCCACTCTCTTGTTACCAGGTGGGTCATGTCTTTGCTCACCTCGCCTTCGTCATCCCAGACATACATGCCCATCCGGTAGTCGTAGATGTCCCAAAACCTAGACTCCTCCGTGCTGCCAAGATCAATGTCGTCCTCCAAGGCATCCCATAATAAACCCGGGCCATCATAATCATCTCCCTCCGGTAAGTCGTGTTCAACCGTCCAGGGGGTAAGTCGAACGGTATGCCACCAGAGGGCCTGATATGCATTGTCTAGCCAGATCTCTCACCGTACCAGGGTCTCTAGTCTTGTCACCCACTCATCCAGGGGCTGCTCTCCCAATAGATACATCCGCATCGCCACACGCTTCTGTAGCCGCTGCTCATCACTGGGGAGACTCTCACCTCGCCGCCATTGGGCATCTTCCAGGGCATCATACCAGAGTTCCTTTCTGTCTGCATCCCTGTAGTCCGCGGCCTCCTCCTCATCCTCATCATGGAACGCTGTCCGAAAACTAGCCGGTTCCATCCTGCTGTAGCCAGGGGCGCTGTACGGATACTAGCGTTGCCCTCAATTTGTAACTCCAAACGTTACCGGTGTCTCTGTGCTGCTTTTCCTGTTACTAGGACGCCATCCCACCGCTGCCACCAATGTAACGGATCTCCTGGCACCCCGACCGGGTACCTCCGTTGATGGACGCGTCCTAGCTTGCGTCGAGGCCTACAAGCACCGCACCAGACACCAAAACCACCACAGACTCCAAGGATAGTACATCAGGAACAAGGGTTCAGTTGGTACAGCTCAAGGGAGTATGCAAAAGCATAGCAATCCCCAGTATGATATAGCGATCCCCTCAAATAACGAGACGAGGCTACGTTTTGAAGGGTCAAGTAGAACTATATTTTAATGACAGGGAATCTCCTTTTATGCAATGGTGCCCTCTGAAGGGCTACACCCACATAGTTATCACAGCCAATTATCTACATGGTTCAACCCCCACATCTCCTCCCCTCAGATAACAGGTAACACAATTAAAACAGACACAATTTTAACCACATTCTGGATGTACCCCAAATACAGGGGGTACACCTTTAAGTCCCGCACCATTCAATAGCTCTCACCCAGGGGAACAACATATACAAAAATGGCATGAATCAGACCAGGGGTTCAAAAGTTAGTAAAAGTATCTTTTACACATAACACACAGACATTGCACATATCCCCCACACAATACACATATAGGACAATAGGTGAGTCACACCTCCCTGGCAACTTGGATACAATCAGACATTAATTAGATCATTCTTCTTTGTTCTTATCAGAGAATGAAAACACTTTGGAAAATGCAAGGATCCTTTACAACTTTCTTATCTCTTGAATCTCTGTAATAGGATTATCTATTAGCCTAGGTCTGCAAAAGTCTGGCTAATATTCTGAGCCAATATATTCTGTAGAACATAAAACAACATATCTACAGTACAGCAATGTGATCTTATTTTAACCAAGAATTAAATAATCATAAAACAGGGTAAAACAGTGATGAGTTCCGTTACAGCTGCGGTCTGAGCGCATAAAACTACCGAATAGCGCTCAGATCCTCTTCAGACAGTTCAATTGCCATGGAGCTAAAGTTTTTCCCATAGTCTTTCATTATATGAATGGGCTCCATGGCATAGCTTTCTGTGGTATCATGGTTCACACAGGGCAAGTACCGAATGACCCCCCTGTATGTAAAGGGCCAGAATGAGTGACATACACTCTGGTATGGCCGAATACTGTGTTTAAAGGGCAATATGTCCCAGGGCCATAGTCGCAGGGCAGGAGGCTGGCAAACAGTCCTCTCCAAGACAAAGTGGCGAAGGGCACTTCGTCACAGTAACTTCATTAGGCAAGATGTGGAATAGGGGTATTTCCACCTTAAAGGGAAGATCTAACCCAAAGTTTAGTTTAATTTGATGAAAACATTCTAACCACCGGGTTTTTAGTATTGGGCATTCCCACCAGATATGTAAATGAATTACTTTTTGTCCACATTTATGCCAGCAGAATTTGTCTTTGTTAACTTTGTTAATCTGGGAAACTTTTAATGAAACATAGTACCACCTATTAATGATCTTAAAATAAGTTTCTTTGTGGAATACATTTTGCAAAAATGTGTTTGTAATTAAAAAAGCAGAGAGTCATGTCTCTAAAGACCACTCCTTGCTTACATCTTTTTCCAATTTTTTAGGCTAAAAGTTCTAGTTGGGGTCTGCTTATTTTTGATAATATTATGGCCATTAAGTGAGATTTATCAACATCTAAAATTAATTTCTCACAATTGGTCAGCTTGCTGAAATTTTCTAATATAAATCCCACAAACTTCATCTGATTACACGTTTGATGGTATTCTAACCATAATAAATTATGTAACTTATATTTTTTCCTTAGTTCTTTAAAAGGTAATAATAGATCCATTCTGAAACAGGTCTCTTAAATATACTGCCCCGTTCTTGTCCAAAAAGAGGAATATAAAATTCCTGGGATAGGGTAATCAGTGGGGTTAACGGGCTAGGGAATGGAATTAAGTTATATTTCAAGTTCAACTTCTCCCAACATTTAAAACTGTTTCTTAAGGCATCTCCCATAATTACAAAACTAGTATGGTCAGTAACTTTTTTATTTGTTAAAGATTAAAGTTTGTAGCTCTTTTTTAGCTGACATTTCCTTTTCAATTTGAAACCAATGTTTGGCTTCCACTTGGTCTCTCCATCTAATAATATGTGCTATAGTTATTGCTTTTTAGAATTTCTGAATAGATGGGTAGGCCATGCCTTCTTTTCAAAATGTATTAATTAAATATGCTCTTTGAATTCTCTTGTTTTGCCTTTATGAATAAACTTATTGAGGATAGTTTGAAATGCCTTAATTTGGAGACTTGTAAGATGGTATGGTATACTCCTCATAAGATATGTTATTTTAGGCACTATAAACATTTTTGTAGCTATGATTCTTCCTGAGTCGTGGAGATTTCTCCACTTTTCAATGGATGCTTTCACGTTTGTCATTGTCTGCTTGAAATTTTGGTCTATCATTTGTTTAAAGTCTATTTAAAGTTCTATGCCCATATGTTTGATACTCTTTTGCCATGAGTATAGACAATGAGTCTTTAAATATAACTCTTCCTCATCATTCTGTTTTATCATCAATGCTTCTGTTTAATTTGTAATTTGAAATCTTACTAAAATCTCTTATACAACGTTGAATATTTATGATTGAATTAACCAGATCTTCTAAAGAAAGAACTATTTAATCTGCAAACATTGTAACTTTATGTTCTATATCTCCCACCTTAATGCCTTGAATGTTTTTACATTCTCTAATGGCACAAGCTAACAGTTCCATTAAGAGAGCAAATATTAGGGGAGAGAGAGGGCATCCCTGTCTAGTCCCATTAAATATGTTAAATTTCACCGACTTAAGTCCGAGGCTGATGACAGAGGCGGAGGGGGCCACATAGAAAGCTTTAATGGCCCTGGACGCAAAGTCCCCAAGGCCAAAATTGTCCAGGACCAGGTCCATGTAGTCACACCCGACTCTATCGAAGGACGATTTTTCATTTCTATTTTGCATATGCTATAAGATTAACTAGCCTTCTAACATTATCAGTCCCTTGCCTATTTACTATGAACCCATTTTGGTCTTTATCTACCATATAATGGATTACCCCATTCAAGCTATTTGCCAACACTTTAGCATTGATTTTAATGTCAGTATTAAGAAGAGAGATTGGCCTATAGTCTTTACGTTCAGTGCATTCTTTATCTTTTTTCGGAATAGTTATAATATGTGTTTGAAGCATTTCTTTTGGTAGAAAAACCTGTCTTTTTTATTTCATTAAGTGAACAAGTTTAATCCGCTATAATTTCTTTCTGAAAGGTCCTGTAATACAAGTTAATAGAATCATCTGGGCCTGGTGCTGAGGCAAGTTTTAATTTTGAGATGACATCTATTACTTCTTTTTCAGAAATTGGTTTATTCAATGCCTCTAGCTTCTCAGAAGAGATTTTTGGAAGATGTACTTTATCCAAAAAAATTGGGATTTCATTTCTTTTAGGTTTGTTTACCTGTTTATATGCCAAATTATATAAACCCGAATAATATGCTGCAAATGCTTCTGCTATTTTAAGGGTATTCGTTATTATTTCACTATTATGCTTAATTTGATCAATTCTTTTTTGAATAAAATTGGCTCTGTATTTACTTGCTAAAAATGTAGTTGCCTTATTACCCAAGTGGTGTGCTCGCTTTTGCAGAGCCCATAATGAATTATCTATTTTCTTTTGCTCTATAGTTTTAAACTGTTTTTGTAAATTCTTAATCTGGTCCATATTTGATGGGCTAGGATTTTTTTATTTTCTATATCTGCTTTATATTTATATATGCTTTATATTTGTTTTCTTCATTTGGGCCTGCATTTTTATAAAAATTCCCCGTATATAAGCCTTATGGGCCAACCAAACAGTTGTACTGAATACTACAAATAGTCTATTGACAGTAAATAAACCTTCAATATTATGTTTTAGTTTGGCTTTACATTCTTGATCTTTCAGTAAAGAACCTTTGAGTTTCCAAGCAGGACCTGCATTAAGGGTTGAACCTATTTTAAAAGTAGCAGATATCAAACCATGATCAGAGTAGTTTATTGGGTCAATTTCAGCTTTACTACATTTTTTGAGCACTATTTAATTTACAAATATATAATCTATTCTCTAGTAAGAGGCATGTCTAGAAGAATAAAAGGTGAAATTTTTTTCCATCGTATTAAGACATCTCCAAGGATCAAATAAGCCAAATTTATATATGATCTTGTTGAAATTATCTAAACTTTGAGTTGTATTTTGACTAGTTTGGGATCTTATGTTTATTTTTCGATCTAGATTAGGATTAAGAACATTATTAAAGTCGCAACCGAATATCAAGAGGCCAGAGAAGTATTTCTTAAACATATATAAGGTTTTATAAGTAAACTTACATTGACCTTTATTAGGAGCATAAATGTTTAAGATGGTTATTTTAGTATTGTTAATTATACCTGTCCAGAAGGAGAAATTACCTTCTGGGTTGGTAGCAGAAAAATCTTCTTTCCAGGTTAGATTTTTGTTGAAAACAATTGCTGTACCTCTTGTTTTTAAATCTAAATACCCTTTAAAAGGAAACATTACCCCCTCACCCTAAGTTACCCCCCTAAAAAGAAGAAAATAGGATGGGATTAAAGGGGGGAAGGGAAATAGTGAACTTTATCTAAGTTTAATAAGTCCTTGACTGCCCTCAGTGGTGCAAATTTCTAAAAATAAAAGTTAAGATAAAAAAATAGAAAAAAAAACCTAGCTATTTTAACCAATCTTTATATTTCCAAAAGTGCTTATAGCCACTATTTCTGTCTGCCTCTGTTAAAAAAAAACAAAAAAAAATACATAGATATTATTGATTATTCGAGGGGAGAAATCTTTAATTCCTTCTTAATTTCTATTTTCTCATATGGTATTCTATAGTCAATCTCTTTTTTATTAACTAAAAGGAGTGTTAACCCTAATGGGTTCTTCTTTTCCCTTTCTCCTTCTGTTTTTTCTTACTATATTCCCTTCCCTTTTCCCTTCTCTTCTCCCTTTTCTTTCCATTTTTTTCCTTCTCTTAATCCTTGGTCTTCATACATATAGTGAGGTTTAACTTTATGAGATTTTTTATGTTATTTACTGAGCTATTTTTAGGTATTATAAATCTTTTTTCCTTTACTCATCCTTTGTGTTAATTATTTTTTTAAATTATTTTCCTATATCTAAGTTTAGTGTACAATGAATTTTCAATTGTATTATAGTATGAAAGTGTTCTATATTTTTAGGGCCTCATTCTATTATTGGCCGTAAATCGGCCGTAAGGCTGCGATTCCTTGCGAGGGTTCAGTTAACTCGCGATTCTATTATACGGCCCCGCAAGGATCTCCTTTTACGGCCGGCCGCATATCTTGGAACCGGCCGTAAGCTGTGAAATATAAAAACTCAAAAATAAATTCAAGCCTGCACTGTACAGCTCTGTAAATGCTAGGGATCATATTGGGGGACATGAGGATTAAAAGGAACCCACTCTCAAGCTTGCACATCTGCCCAAACCCGAGTTCAAATTAACTGTTTATTTTCCGGCTGCGGCGTGGGCGTGTCTGAGGTGCTCCAAGCACTCTGGACTTTTTACATGGATATTTTACGGATATTAAAAATTAAATATTTTACGGATTTGAGTACAGGATAATTATGTGCTATTTTTTCTAACACCTAAAATCCCTTTATAGTCTTCTCAAAGTGCAGGATGGCTTTATTTGAGCTATTTTATGTGCTTAATTGGTGCTAGCGAGACCTTTTTCCTGCAAGTAACTGCGGCTCGCTTTTAGCCTTGCAGAGAGGTTTCCCGGAGCAATTGAATTGCAAATCTCTTGCGGCCGTTTTAGATCAAAGGCTTTCCTCCGGCGCGAGCGGCCGCAAGAGATAGCAAGGCACCGGCCGCAAGCCTGCCGGAATCCCCGGCCGTAAGGGAATAGAATAGCAGAATAGCTTGCGGCCGGTCCTTGCGACCCCGCAACGGCTGCGGCCGATAATAGAATGAGGCCCTTAGTGATTTATAGTGATCAACTTGTGAAGTTCTATCTCAATTCCTTTATATATTTATTATTTATCTAAATCTAATTATCAAATTCGTGTTTTTGTTTTGTGCCTCCTATTGAAGTAAACAATTTCTATCTTTCTCCGTACCTCCCCTACCCGCTGAAAAAAAAAAAAAAAAAAAAAAAAAAACAGAAGCACCTTATACCAGAAACAGGATCTTAGAGCAGCTGTTTTTAATTCGGTCTATTTCAAATTCCATTCTTCAAAAAGTTTACCACTATCCTCCTTGAGTTATAAGCTATAATTAATTTAGTAGGAAATCCCCATTTGTATCTTATATGCTTTTACCTTATTACTTTAGTGTATTCAGAGAATTATCTTCTTTTAATAAGCATTTCTCTTGAAATATCAGAGAATATTAAGAGATTTTCATAAGGGGGGGGGGGTCAAGTTTTTTAGCCTCAAATGCTTTTCTAAGGATCTCATCTCTCTGAAAAGATGAGTTAAATTTAATAATAACATCTCTAGGTAGATCTCTATCTATTCTTTTAGAAAGTGGAATTCTATGAACTCTGTCTACCATCTGTTCAAGTGCACAGTTGGTTTTTAAAGTACCAGTAAGAAGTGTTTGAACATACCGATTAAATTCCGACTGAGTAATATTTTTAGAAATACCTCTTATCCGAATATTGTTTCATCGGGAGAAATCTTCCATTTTATTAATTTTAAGTTTGAGATCTAAGACTTCTACTTTTAATACTGACGTCTCTGTACCAATTATCTGTTGTTCCTTTCCAATCATATTATAATTAGATTGTAAAATATCTATTTTCAACCCTAAATCATTTATTGCAATTGAGTTTTTAGCAATCTCTGCTGTTAAATATTTTAGTAAAGAGTTTTTAAATTCTGCCAGTATAGTTTTCATTGTTGTAATTGTAAGTCTTTCTTCTTAGGGTTTATTTGGAATATGGCTTTCTTCAAATTCTATAACCCCTTCTAAACTGGTCTGATTAACTGTATGATCTGAGTTACACATGGCTTCCTCTTCCACATGAGTTTTATCTAGTTCTTTATTTTTATTTCCTGGGGAAAAAAACATACCTGGAGTTTTTGCCGTTACATTTTTATTTTCTCTAGCTTTTGTTTTAGTGTTATGGTTTTCCCTCTTCATTGTGCTAACTTAATCCAAGGTTTTATTTATTGGATTTAATTGGATTATAGCAGCTTGTGTCAATCTTTTAATAAAAAGGAAGCTTATTACAGCTCTCGTCGAATTTAAGTATGTTCAAACTCTTTCCCTTCTATAATGTATCTAAACGTATTCTATAATACAATCTGCTATTATGACATAACATTCAACTTTGAAACAGAATAGATTTTCACCCAATAGTCCACAATAATATTGTTGTAATATCTAGTCTCTCAGCAATTAAAAGTCCCTGTTAGTACTAGCTGTCAATGTTAATTATTTTAAATATTTCTAAATAGAGTGTTGCTTCCCCTAGAATTACTGATATAACTACATGTACTTGAGGTGCTGCACTATCCAGGGTTATTATGGGATGTTATCAATTTTATATATAAACAATTGTTAACATTATATAATAATATAAGGCTAAAAAACAGTATTACTATTTTCCCAGGAAACATATATATCATAACATGGATCTGAGAAATTCCCCTTAACTTCAAGAGTTGATTCTGATTATGAAGATGACATAGCTCAAGAAAATCACAGAGCATTTGAATCTCACTCAGCAGCATTGTCTCTGCCTTTTACAGTTTGTAAAACCTTCTAGTAAATGTTGCATTTTTTTCTCCATAATTATATTAATATACAGTGTTCAACAAAACACAGTGGAAGGAACATTAAATGAAATGGAGCTAAATATGAATATAAAATGATTATTATTAATATTATTATTATTAACTTTTATTTGTAACGTGCCAACATATTCCATAGCGCTGTACAGATGATAAGAACAAGGAAACTTATAATGTTAACAAACTTCAGAAAATGGAGGGCATTGTTTTTAGCTTAGAATCTTTGTATAAAGTGTTTTTTCCAAAGAACCCTACAAGTTTGGAAACTCTACTTACAATCTAAGGGGAATGGAAGACGCAAAAAACCCCAGGAAGAACAGTCAGGAAATAGCAAGGGTCAGGAAGTAAAGGAAAGTTTACTTAGGTGGGAAGGTATGCAGTTATAAAGATTTTTCATTTCATAGGATAGAGAAGGGATCGGATAGAAAGACATTGTGAGGTGGATGACTCTAGTGTGTAATAAGTTATCTGCCCCTAGTGGTCAGATAATGTATCCTGCTAGTGGAAATGTCAGATCGGGCACTGGGTTAGGGAATGTATCTCCAGAAGCAAGTAGAAGAAGTAGAGAGAGAGGGGAGAAATGTTTCTGCTCATGAGCTTTAGAAGAGGGAGGAGATAGTGACTGTAGGAAGGAGAGTAACTCATGGGAGCATTAACAAGGAGAGGAGAGCAGGGAAGGTGAGATGGTTATGTTGGAGACACAATGTGGAAACGTTGAGAGGAAAAGCCTGAAGAAAAGGCAAGAGATTAAGAGGAAGGAGAAGGCACAAGGAAGCATTTTGTAAAAGTTTAATTAAGAATAGTTAGCAGGTGTTGCTACTGTAATTGATCAGCTGAAAGAAATGTTTCATCAGTATTAGGAAAACAACAGGAGAATAAAATAGTTGGATCAATATGACATAATAAAACTAAATCTTAAAAAATGTATTAATTACGGAATATATAATAATCAGTGTACACTAATATGTCTATTAGATTTTGTACAATCCAGCTTCAGCTTTAATTTTTTTCATTTTTTAGGGATAAAGGAAAAATGAAAAACTAGAGAAAAGGAAAAAATGGGCTTGTAGATAAGATAGGGAAAAAAAAGATAATAATGCAAGGGGGAGGGTGGGTATTCAAATGAAACTTATCTGATTGGTAGCCCTAGACTGATTTCTAATTAAACTGTTTGCAATAGAGCATTATGATGACAAACCATTAAAAGGGGTAATCTGTCTCAACTCTGTGAGCACTTTATCTGTAGATACATTTGTATAGGGAAGGTATCAGAAAGGTTATCAAAGCAAATTATTTTTTATAATGCTAGACAATGGTAACAAAGTTAAATATTGATTATAATATCCTGCAGCTAGCAGCACACCTCTATATAAATAAAAAAATAAGAATAAGAATCAGCTATTTAAAGTCCCCAAAGTACCTTGAGTTCCAGAAAAGCATTTGCTTCTGCTTCTTAGACTATTCTAAAGCCTTTGACTGTGTGGATCACAACTAAATGTGGAAAGTTTTTAAAGAGATGGAAGTATCAGATCATCTCATCCTCCTCTTGAAGAATCTGTATGTAGACGGTCAGAACCAAACATGGGACAACAGAATTGTTCAAGATCGGAAAAGGTGTGCAGCAAGGTTGTATATTGTCACATTCTTTATTCAACTTATATGTAGTGTGCATCATGCGTAAGGCTGGACTGAATAAATCCAAAGACGGAATCAATATTGCTGGAAGAAATACCAACAAACTAGATATGTGAGGAACTTAAGGACTTATTGATGAGGGTAAAAGAGAGTGCAAAAGTTGGCCTGCCGCTCAAAATTAAAAAGATGAAGATCATGGCAAATGGCAATCTCCGTTCCTGGTAAATAGACGGGGAAGAATTGGATCAAAGATCTCTTTTAATGGTGACTGTAGTCATGAAATAAAAATATGTTTGCTTCTGGGAGGAAAGCTATAGCAAGCTTGGACAAGCAATTAAAAATTAAAGATATTAAACTATCAACAAAGGTCAGCATAGTAAGAACTAATGTATTTCCAGTAGTAACGTACAGATGTGAGTGCTTTACCATAAAGAAATCTAAGTGCTGTAGAATTGGCGGCATTGAATTGTGGTGTTGGCGAAAACAACTCCAAGTCCCTTGGACTGCAAGAAGATCTAATATATCAGGTAATCAAGATGAACTGTTCACTATAAGCTATGATCATGAGGCTGAAGCTCAAATATTTTGTCCATATCATGAGATAGCAGGATTCCCTAGAAAAGACTCTGATACTGGGAAAGATTGAAGGCACAAGAAGAAGGGGACGGCAGAGGTTTTGATGGATAGATGAGGTCACAGAAGCAATGAACATGAACTTAATGGAGCTCAGAGGGGCAGTGACTGAGAGATGTATCTGGCGTGCTGTGGTCCATAGAATCACGAGAGTTGGATGCGGCTGAACCACTAAACAACAACAACAATTGATGTCTATTTTAAAAGCTGGGCTCAATAATTCAAAACATATAATTCAGAGAGAGAATGTTAATTGTGGTCATACTGAAAAATTATATAGGAAGGAGCAATGACCCTTAGTTGAAAGAGAAATGCAACAGGAAGCAGATTGAAAGGTAAACAGTAACTGATTTCAAATAAGTGCTTGATGCAGATAACATTGTCTCTGACTGGATCAAAAAGCTAGGATGGGCAAGTAAAATTCTATAGAAACCTAGAACTGCAAAATGTTATATAATGATGATAACAGTGTTAACAATACTTAAAGCAGGCGAAAAGATAAACAACAGTTAAATTCAGATGCTTAATGCAGGTGTCAATGTCTCCAATATGTGTCCTAGGTCAAGACAGTGGTCCATTAGATCCAAGAGCCAGGAAAGACAGTCCATTCAGCCAACATTTGCACTGACTACCAAATGCCCTATTTGCAAGATCCCATGTGAGTGAAAGTACTGACAGGAATAGTGAAGTAATGATCTTGTTCTGAATCTGGTACTTCCATGGGGAAAAGCATAGTAAAAGTTTGCACAGCCAGTCACATTGTTTCATGCAAGTTAATGATGAGTTCATTTGGCATGCTGAGATTTAGGGAAGCTGGAGCTCCTCTGTGACCTTCAAAGAACAATATTTAAATAGGCTGTAGCTGTCCATTTTCAGTGGATGAGCATAGGCACACATAGCCCTGCAGAGAAGTATCCAGGCCACTGCTGTAATTGTGGAGTGACCAAGTGACTGACCTTAATTACAGATCAAGTTAGGAGGTGAGGCTGGATCCTCCAAAAAAATCCATATTCAAGTTTTATATTAATACTGAATCTGATTACATGTTCATATCATGCTGCTCCATGTGTGTCTCACTGTCTGGGGACAGCTTGGGCTGATAGTAGAATGCTGCTTCTGTTCATATTAACCAACTGAAAAGGCCTCTCTCATTATAGTTTTGAGTGCTGCACAGAAGCAGATATCAGAATGACAGCTATCATGAGCTGTAGAGTAGCACCTTATCCAGGAAACAAGACACTAAATTATTCTAGCTATGCCTCATCTTTGACACAGGCTTCTAGACCAAAACTGCCTCTATTTTTGAAAAATACTGGTTTCGTTCAGGCAGTGCTTCTAGGCAGCGTCAGGAAACCTCCTGTCCAAACAATATTGTTGAATGACTGAAATAAAAGCTCATTTTAAGTAGATATAAGTAGCCCTTTTGGCACTAAGTGAAAACACAGCCTTCCAGCATCGCAGTAGACTCAGTCCCCCTACTTCAGGAAGAATTTTAATACATTTGTTTGTCATATTTTCAACCAGCCTTGCTCTTTTTTTCTTTATTTCTAATCGATTCATACATATTTAGGATATAATTTATAACAAAAAGAGAAAGAATAGGCCACTTTTACTGGGCCTAGGTGCGTATATGTGGAAAAAACAAGGAATAAAAATCCAAATATCCATAGCTAGAAGTAGTTCATAAGCACAGGAATGGATGTAACTTATAATATATAATATATAAATGGCAGCTATGTAGACAGAATAGATATATATGTGAATATCAGCTTATCCTATCACACCCAAGGGAATTATCTAATTCCAATCACAAAATATAGGAATGTGTCTAAAATCACAACTGATTTAATATGCACAGATAGTTATATTCTATAAATGGGGAAAAAGGCCCAGGAGAGTAAATGCATATAAAATGATGGGCTAAACTTAGCTTTTAATGAACTAATTAATAAATCAAAAAAGAAAGAGTTAAAAGAAAAGAAAACCCTCACACATACAAACATACAGCTAGGGTGCCGCGGCGAGGATAAATAATCCAAATATATATACAAAAATAATTGAGGACTAAAGTCATCTGATGATAACCATTGCTAATAGGCAGAACTAATAGTAACTAATAGTAAATCAGGGAAAAGAGAATCTAATTGTAATCTAATTAGAGTGAAAAAGTGGTAAGGCTATCCAATATCAGGACTGTAAGGCTTAAACTACTCATAAATATAATAAAGGATGTACTCACACGTATCCGGTGCTGTCACTGAGTCTCTAACCTGCAAGAGTGTTACCTGATAAGCAATGTATCCCTCACAAACCGCTACACACTGTTGCTCTCCCCAGAAGTGACGTCACCACATTACACACGACGCAGGTTTCGCACATGCACTTTATCAAGTAGAGAGGATAGACATGGGAGGAGTGGTTTACATAGTCTCAGAGAGTGAAAACTAATTTAACCCTATAGGTACCCAACAGACAACAACTCCAATTGTATTATTGTTAGGTTAAAAAACACTGTATGAGACAAAAACACAAATTATAAGAGGTAATACTTGATATCAAGGTGAGATTACAGTATGACAAGTATACACAAGAGATTTTTGCCTCATAGAGAGAAGCATTGAGCTTCACACCCTGCATTTGAATTTCATATCATTGAGGTATTTTTGATCATTGAAAAAGCCACAGGATAAAAGTGACAAAATGCGTCTGTCCAGTATTTTTCCTATCTATTTATTTATTTTTGTAAAATATTAGAGCCACTGTAAAATTTGTCATTTTTATTCCTATTTTTCGCTATTGAACGTATTTGATTATATTTCAATTTTTTACAAACATTGAATAAATTGAATATTTATATCGAAACCATGTTTTATATAGTATTTTGATTAAAGACACCTATTACTCCAAAGGGGATATATTAAAACTGGACAAAATATTTATATTCGGGAACCTCTATGTATTGATATAGTTGTAACATTCCAGTTGCTCTGAAAAGTACACAGATACATTACCCTAATACTGACAATCTATTGGTAGAGATAAGACTTTCAAGGAGGGAAGAAGTACCAACCTACAAGCCAACAAGTGTTGGGAAGTCTATAATATACCTCATAGACTGAGGTTAGAAAAGGTGAGAGCTTTACCTACTGATCTCTGTGGACAAGGGTTTGGGATTACTATATATTAGTTATTTTGCACTAGGAATGGTGCGCTATCCCTCCCCACCCCTCTTTACTTTGTTGCATACCATACAGACACACCAGTGAACTGTGTTCCAAGAGAAGCAACACACCTAGCTATAACCATCACATTGGACTTGAGAATACACCAACTTAATTCAGAGACAAACGAGAGCAATCTAAAGATTGGATTGATAACTAATTCCATAAGAACTAGATCACCTGAGGAGCGCTACAGAGTATTACAGGGTCATACAACCCTGTACATTTTTTATGTTTACACGAATGCCTTTTAAAGTAAATTTGATTTAATATAATTTCACAAGCTCTTTTATACACAGATGTGCAGTGTAGAGTTACCATAAATCATTAAACTCTTGCAATTGTAGTGTAAACATTTCTAAGATATCCTTAGAAAGCAGGTGTTATTGTATAATAGCTTATGGTTACCTTAGTAAAACATCTTTTTTACTTCAACCAAGATAACCCCAGGCTGTCCTGACCTTGGACATTTCTACACAGCTAAGGCAAGGAAAATGGTAACCCTTTGTGAATAATTTTTCAATCAATTATACACCCCTAATGACCATCATAAGTAAATTAGCGAATTGCCCGTCAAAAAATGTTGGCAATCAAATTGTATGTGAGCTAATGCTGTTTGGTGTATAATAATAAAATAAATAATAGATTAATAAAGTAATATACTTTACCTATTTTGAAGTAATATATGCAGGAAGCATTCTGTTGAAGAGTTGGCAATCTGTTTTGATGTTGCTGGAGCATTAGTGCTGTGGAGCTGCTGTGTATGCGTGATGAATGTGTGCAGTGTAATAGTGTGCGTGTGCGAGACAAATCCGTTAGCGTAGCTGTGTACTTCCGCATTGTATAAGTTATTGTTCTAAAATGGCGGCTAATGTGTGGTATGCGGCTGTGGCTGATTTAGCGTCCTTCGTTTTAAATGTCGTCTGACTTTTTCGCAATATCCATAGCTGTTTGGTGGTGTTTTGCGTGTTTATGGTGGTGTTTCGCGTGTTTAGAGTCCTGTAGCCCCGTTTTCGTTTTGTTCCGTGGCCATTTTTTCTCTCGCTTAGGTGATTTTCGGGTGTTTAAACTACAAAATTTGTACTTAAGTCAAGGTGTAACTTTACCTGCAGAGGTCCTGGGTGCACCACCTTGCTGTGGGTAAGCTTTTTATATGTTTGTTGTGTGTATTTATTGTTTCTAATGTGTTTGGGGTCACGCGGGTTGCGTTCTTGTTTTGGAATCTCGTATGTCTTTTTCGGCAAATCCGTAGGTGTTTTGCGTCCTTAGACTGCTGTAGCCTGATTTTCGTTTTTTTCAATGGCCATTTTTCTCTCGCTTAGAGAATTTTTCAGTGTCTAAACTCTTTTATTTTGAGTTAAATTGAGGTGTAACTTCAGTTTTTGAGGTCCTGGGTGCCTCCTCTTCCTGTAGGTAAGCTTTTTATGTATGTGTTGTGTGCAACAACTTGCATGCTCACAACTATATATGTGATAAAACGATAAAACGATATATACACAAAAGAGGGGAAAAACAGGCAAGTAAAGAGCTTCAAATACTCTAAGTCATCTTCTCACAAGGTATCAAAATATTTTTATGTACAGTATGGGTAACAGAGCAGTATGAGATACATAGTTATAACAGTGTGCAATGCCTATAAGTATATTATCTATAATAAAAAAGAAAATTTAAGTCTATAAATGTCAAGGGTGAAAGTAATTAATTATTGAAAATATATATTCTAGACTGTAATGATGCTTTAAATCTAGATAATATTGAATATAATCAAAATGAGTGAAAATGGTGTATAACAGACAATAGTGGTCTATCATAATTAAGATCTGTAACTACAGTTAAGAGTTGTACTACTGTTAGAGTGATTGGTAGTTATGTCAAATAAACACTGTATATTTTAAATTTTCATTAAGTCCATAAGGAGATATGGTGTTCAAAAGAAAACTCCAAGGGCTTTAAGCTTTAAGAAGTGATTGTTCCAAATTTAGCCACTTAATTTAAGTTAATTTCTTGCCATCATTATGGTCTTTAGTGGCATTGCGGATATTACAAAGATGTTCTCCAAGTCTCCTATGTATTTCTCTGCTCGTCATGCCAACGTATCTTTTCTGGCACAGGCATTCAAAAACATAAATTACCCTCTAAGAGCTGCAAGTAAATAAATGTAACCTAAGTGGTCCATGAAAGTTTGTACATTTTTGACATAAGGCCAAAATTTACAATGTCTGCATCTATAACTGCCCATGAGGCTACATCTAGAAGATGTTTTTAACTTTCTGGAGAAATGACTAGACACTAATATGTCTTATAATATCTTCTCCAACTGGCTTTAATGCCATTCAACAGGCATTCCTCCAAATCTGCATCTGTCCTCAAGATGTCAACATGTCTGTTAAGTATCTGTCTCCATTGACTGTTAAAAGTGCCCACAAATCTGATTGTATCATCAAGGGGTTTGTCAATTCTTGGTATCAGTAGGTCCTCACAGTTCTTATACAACTAGGAAATTGCCTGTCAAAAATGACAGGAATATAATTGTAAGGCTGGCAATGCTGCTTGACACACAACATGAGGCTTTTGCTCCTCTGAGTACCTTCAGCTCTTATCGCGTGGCTCACAATGAACACCTTCGGCACTCATTGTGAGCCTCTCGCCTCATGTACTTCAACTTTCCTGCTTTGCAATGGTCACCTTCAGAGCTCATCGTGAGCACCATGATGAGCGCCTTTGGCGCTCATCTTGGGGCTCCCAATGAGTGAGCCCTAAGATCCTTTCCTCCCACCTACCATACTGGCCAGTCATTGCAGGGTTCAATAACCTGCAAGTTTTGTGCTTGGGAATGCCATGTGTCTCTTTCCACCATCTCCCCCATGTCCCTTCCCTGTGTGTTTCTCCTCTGTGTGTCTGCTGAATGTTTGCATGGCGCTCACTGACTGCTGTTTGTTTTAATTTCAAAGTCCTTGATGCATGGCGTTGTTCATGTAAATGTTACTGACTTTGCCGTTGTGTATTTTCTAAGTCCTGCGTGCCTGGCATTGGTGAGCCTCATTTTCATCCTGTTTCAGATTTTTTTTACGTTTTTCGTCCGCCATTTTTTCCTTGATTTTCGATTAATGAAAAATGGCAAATATGGCTCAAATTCGCTTGCAACCTCACTTCCAGGCTCACTGTCTTCCCCCTGTGCTGTGTGTGACTGTGTACTGTAAGTTAATTTGAGGGATATTTGTGTTTTTTTTGCAGGTTTTTCTATTTTGGTGGTTCGGCCGTTAAGGTCGTATTTTTGCGAGCCCCACGGTCCCGTGCCGCGGGTCCTAAGTCATACGAGCCATGATTTTGCATCCGTCGCTAAGTCCAGGGGCCTCGTGATAAGGCCTTATTGCAGCTAAGTCCCACTTGCTTCAACTGCTTCACGAGGCTCTCAGTGCAATGAGCACCTTTGGCGCTCATTGCAGCCTAAGTCCTGTGTGCCTAAACTGCTCACCTCGCTTTTTGAGGCTTGCAGAGCAATGAATGCATTCTGCGCTCATTGCAGCCTAAGTCCTGCATGCCTCAACTGCTCGCTTCGCGAGGCTCGCAGTGCAATGAGCGCCTTTGGTGCTCATTGCAGCCTCAGTTCCATGTGCCTCGTGGTTGACAGCTCGCCTTGCTTCGCGAGGCTCACAGTTGAAGCCCTATGGGCCACAAACAGATCGCCTTGCTTCGCGATGCTCACAATGCATGACGACAACTCGCAGTATGACAACTATATAGGTGATGCTTTATGAAATGCTTTTTTGGTGGCTCGTTTACTATAGCCTCTCGCATGTAGTCTCAACCATAACTCTGCAGAGCGGAACTTGAAGGTGACTATATCGGAGCAATTCCTTCTAAGCCTTACTAATTCTCCATACAGAATGGCAATCTTTGTGGAAGGTACATGGAAACTTTCATGGTGAAGAATTCTGTAAATGGCAGATTCCTTTCGGAATAGGTTTGTACTAATTACTCAATTTTTGCCTTTTCTAATAGTAAGTGTAAGTTGCTAGTAAGATAAATTGAGGCCTATTTGTGTTTTTTTGCAGGTTTTTCCATTTCGGTGGTTCAGCCGTTAAAGTCGTATTTTTGCGAGCCCCACAGTCCATCTACATGCTTCAGGTCCTAAGTCATACGGGCCGTAATTTTGCATCCATCGCTAAGTCCAGGGGCCTCACGGTGAGGCCTCATTGCAGCTAAGTCCGCATGTGGGATGCGCGCCAGCTAAGTCCAGCGTGTCAACCCATTGCAGCCTAAGTCCCGCCTGCTTCAACTGCTTCACGAGGCTCGCAGTGCAATAAGAGCCTTTGGTGCTCATTGCAGCCCAAGTCCTGCATGCCTCAACTGCTTGCTTCACGAGGCTCGCAGTGCAATGAGTACCTTTGGTGCTCATTGCAGCCTAAGTTCTGCGTGCCTCATGGTCGACGACTCACCTTGCTTTGCGAGGCTTGCAAAGCTTGACAACAACTCGCAGTACCACAACTGTATAGATGATGCTTTATGAAATGCATTTTTGGTGGCTCATGTACTATAGCCTCTTGCATGTAGTCTCAACCATAACTCTGTAGAGCGGAACTGAAAGGTGACTATATCAGAGCAATTCCTCCTAAGTCTTAGGAATTCTCCATATGGAATGGCACTCTTTGTGGCAGGTAGATGTAAACTTTCATGGTGAAGAATGCTGTTAGTGGCAGATTCCTTTCCGAATAAGTCAGTACTAATAACTCCATCTCTGCCTTTTCTAATTGTAATTTCCAAGAAGTCCACTTTGTCAAGATCCATATTGTGGGTGAGTCGTAAGTTATAATCATTATCATTCAGTTTTTCTAGGTAATCTAGAAATAAACCCTTGGGGCTGTCGCATAAAATTAACAAGTCGTCTATGTATCTAAGCCATAGGAGAACATGATCAGTATAGATCTTCAGATCTTCAGAAAAAGGCAACCTTACCCTCCCACCACCCCATATAGAGGTTGGCATAGGTGGGAGCACAAGCCGTGCCCATTGCAGTTCCCCTGACTTGCAAGAAATATTTATCATCAAAGACAAAGTAGTTGTGGGTATGGATGAAGTGCAGTAAATCTACAATGAATCGATTTTTATCCTGACAGGTATTGGCTTCCATACTTAGAAAGTAATTGATGGCCATTTCACCCACTGAATGTTTGATAGTGGTGTAAAGTGATTCCACATCACAGGTGATCAAATATGTAGAATCACTAAGTATTAGGCCATTAATTCTGTTGAGCACGTCCATAGTATCATGAACGTATGACGATAAACTGGTCACGAATGAAAGTAAACAGATATCCACATATCTACTCCCTCTCACAAAGACTTCTATTTCCCGATATAATGGGCCTATCAGGTGATGATACTTTGTCCTTGTGTATTTATGGGAGTAGATATAGGGTTTAAATTATTGGTCTGCTGACCTCTCAGAAGGCACATTCTTAATTTGTGATAAGAAATTCTTATTATTCGTGAATAACGATCACTGAACTCCTGAGTGGGATCACCAATGAGTCTCACATTACAACTTTTGTCTGACAGTTGTCTTGTAGCCTTTTAAGTCTAGGCTTCAATTGAAATTTGATAGTGGAAGATTAATTTTCACCCTTATTAAAGATTTTTTTTCAAAAATAGCTTCCTCGTAAATAAGTGGATGTCTTTGACAACGTCAAATAGATCAAAATTGGAATCTAATTAGACAATTTGACAATGTCAGATCAGAATTGTAATCTAATTTGATTACAATTAGATTCTCTTTTACCTGCTTTACTATTGGTTCTGCCTATAAGCAATGTTAATCATCAGATTATTTTAGTCAATGATTTTGGGATATATATTTGGATTATTTATCCTCGCTGCACCACCCTAGCTATATGTTTGTAGGTGTGAGTGTTTTCCTTTTCTTTTAACTCTTCACTGTGTTAATTTATATTGATTTATTAATTAGCTCATTAAAAGCTATGTTTTAGTCCATAATTTTATATGCATTTACTCTCTTGGGACATTTTTTCCCCCCATTTATAGAATATATGGGAGTGGTTCATTAAACTATCTGTGCCTATTAAATCATTTGTGATTTTAGACACATTCCTATATTTTGTGATGGGAATTAGTTATTTCCCTTGGATGTGATCGGATGAGCTGATATGCACATATATATCTATTCTACCATTTGTATATACGTTACATCCCTTCCTGTGCTTATAAACTACTTCTAGATATGGATATTTGGATTTGTATTCCTTGTTTTTCCCACATATAGGCACCTAAGCCCAGTAAAATTAGCCTATTCTTTCTCTTTTTGTTATAAATTATTAATTATTTGCTACTTGAGCATAGGTACCTCATATACATTGCTGTGGCACAGTATAATGTCTTTTATCACACAGACTGGACATATGATGGAGTGACTTTTTCATTATTATACTTATATTTAGGATATAGTCCTTTGATCTTATCAAGTAATTTAGGCCTGCCACAAAAGATCTCTCTCATTCCACATACTAAACAGACTTTATAACAAGAAGTGCAATTTTTACTATTGTCAGAGAAAGCATATTTATGCACTTCTGTGTACTGAAATTAAAAGTTTACCAAATATTTGTTATATCATAAGATTGTATATTTAAATCCTTACTATAACCCTCTTTGTATGGCAGATAAGAAAACATTGAAATTATAACCACAAAGAAAAGTTATTGACTGTTAATGCAAAGCAAGCATCCTAGTAATCCTGAATTATTCATGTGAACCATTCCACATGAAAATATAAATGTTATTCATATAAAAAAATACACAAAATAATAAGTGGTGAAATCAGCATCATAGCTAAATTTGCAGGTGCAAAGCAAGAGAGGCACTATAGGCAAGGGGCCTCCACAACCAGCAGCATGTTGATTAAATAATAAATCTTAATGTTTTAGGAATGTGTGCTGATAATTCTTTTTTATAGTAAATATTAAATACTAAGAGCCACATTTAATTGAGTGAATTGGAGATCTGGAAGCCGGTAAGTGAGGTTGAAAGCTATTTTGCTATTCAATTTGAGTCTTTTTGCGGCTTCTACGAGCTTGAAAAAATGTCGATGTTAAACCCGTAACTTACAGCCTCTAGAAGCTTTTGATCTGTCACTTTCACAAGGCTAAAATCCCAAATTGCTATTTAATTGCTCAATTTCCCCAAGCCCACAAATGTTTTTTCCCCCCTAAATGGCAAATTAAGGCCAAAATCCTATGAGTGGTTGAGAGGACACAAAAGGGGGTTAAACATCCATTTGTAGCACTGTAAATGCATATCAATGCAAGAAATCAATACTGTACTGTAAATAATGGGGAAAGCGATGATATACATTCAAATTAATTGCACAACAGTCTCAAGCTCGCACATTGGCAGGAAATAAAATTATTTTTGTGTTTCATTTAGGGGTGTAATCGATCTCGGATATTAATGAGTTAATACATATCAGGCCACCCATATGGACTAGAACAGTATTGGCATTCATTTTCATAATTCTTTACTTTTAATGTTTTGTAAGTCTGATCACCTAATTGATTGACATGTACTCTCCGTAATAATGACAGTCTTATTTTCTATTGGCCAATTCGAAATGGGGGGTTACGGGTTTGCTGAATTGATACGGTTCCCACCCAGAACTGCTCCGAACCAGTGCATGGTGTATGGTTTTGGCTTGGGGGCCATAATTTGCGCCCTTTAGCAATTGAATAGCATTGCAATCAAAGACGAACGCTCACCCGCAACTCACTTGCAGATATTTGGCTGTCTGTGATCTAGTTATGGGCTTCAAATTGAAAGTGTTCCTAAGAGCCTCATTCAATTCAAAGGCCGCATCTTGCGGTATATAGGCCGTATGTCTGCGGGCCTGCTCGGAGCTCGCGATCGTCTACAATTCTGGTGCTATTCAATTGAGCAAGGGTGCAGGTTACAGGCCAAGGCCTCAATCCAGTAAACCCTGGTTTCACATGTAATGCTTTCAAGTATCCAATCCAATGAAGCGCACCAAAATCAATCAAAACCGTAATTTGCGATCCCGTTACAGGTCAATTAACCAAAAGGAACCGGAGATCACCAATCAACGCCACAGAAATGGATTTAAAAGGCAGCGAAAAACATAAGTCCTTGGCTGTGCTGTAGCTGAGAAAGTCAACACTGAGGTCTAGGTGTTGTTTGTTTTTTTGAGAGAGATATAGATAGAGAGAGACAGAGAGAGAGAGAAAGAGGGAGACAGAGATAGAGACTGAGAGAGAGATAGACTGAGAGAGAGATAGACTGAGAAAGATAGTGCTAGAGAGTGCGATATAGAGAGAGCAAGAGAGAGGGCTAGAGAGTGCTAGAGAGAGTGTGTAAATCCAGGAAGCAAACATATTATTATCATAATTGTTATCAATTAAATGTCTGTCTCATACCCGCAGTTGAAACAGATTCTTTATAGCAAATGCCAATGCAGTTTGTGTTAGTGCTATGTTTGCTGTTTTTTCAAAGTTCATATAAAACAAAACCGTTTAAATTTCAATTGCAATTGTGTATTTTTTGTCATGAGTTCCCCTATCCATATCTTACCCATGTTAAACTGCACCATTTAGAGCTGTTTTGCTAAAAACTCCTATTGTTTAGAACCTATCAACAACGTTAAACAAGGTATAGCTTTAGATCAACATTGATTTTTTATCCAAAAGAAGGTACATGTATGGGTGTGTACACTGCAGCATATGTGGATATAGACTCTGAAGGACTGCATGTGCAAGTCATGTACTAACGTAACCTGGACCATGTCTCAGAAGCATGTTAACAACAATTGCTGAGAATTGGCCACAGATTGGTCAGTCTCACACACTGCACAGCAGATTCAGATGAGCACATGTTCAAATGAACTGCATATGGCACACCGCACCAGCATTACATGTATTGATATAAGCCATGATCCACAATGATCATGATACAGCTCAATGTTTATCTGCGGAAAACAATCACCACAGCCAATTACAAGTGACTATGATGTCAGGGATATGAAAACACGCAGCAAACAATTGTTTGGAGAATCAATACTCAAATACTCATTTCAGTACCCAGGCGGTGGCTCCACAGGATGAGGAACCACAATCACCAACGCAGGTGGTGATGGAGGAAGCTGAGGGCCCCTGGGCCATCACAGGAGGCTGGCCCATCAACAACAAGACCATTATGGAGATCACACCCTGGTCCTCACATGCATCACGGGCACACTCCTAGCCATGTGAACCAACAGATATGTCGTAGAGCCATCAACCACCTGCAGTCATGTCGAGGTCCTGGGGACCACCCTCAACAGGCCCACCTCTTCCATCTGGTGATATGCAATGGATGCATTGGCCAGACTCCAATGCTCTTCCACTCCTGATCAAGCCCCAACAGACCAGGCCCCAACAGACTGAGCCCCAACAGATATTGTCACAACAGATGATAACACAGCAGTGGTTGTCCCAGCAGTTGTGGTGCCAGCAGATGATGCCACAGCAGTTGTTGTCCCAGCAGTTGTTGTCCCAGCAGATGTTGTCCCAGCAGATGTTGCCCCAACAGACCGGGCCAACACCATCGCTAATTGCAACACCATCCCTACAGACAACACCTCTGGCCTCACCACAGCACATCCACAGCCCCTCAGAAGGCACCTGGAGGGACATCTTGTGGCACATGCGCATGGATGATGAGCATGACTATGGAGTAATACAACAGCTGACAGCTCAGCTTGAAAGGCAGAATGATGGTGCTACCGAGCAGGTCGACAGCATTAGATCAATATTCGTTGAGATGAGGAGGCATAATCGATAGATGGAGAGGTATGAGCAAATGGCTCATAGGGACACACAAGTCACGACACATCACATGGAGCGGCTAGTGCAGTTGGCGGAAGCCCACGTCAACACTTTCCAGCCTTCAGTTCCACAGGCTCTTCCCTCACTGCAACCAGAGCCTGCTGTCAATCCAAATAGTGTTCTGATTGATATCTTGTTCTTGTCTCTGTAGGTCCTAATAGCCCAATCTTACGACCATGAAGGCATGTTCATCAACCTCCTTTTTCTATGTCACAGATTCTGCTCATCAATTTCTGCTTATTCCTTAATATCTGACAACACACTGTGTGTGGAATAGATCTGTATGGCATTATCCATTATTATGTTTATCTGTTTAATTGAGCAGGTTAAGTTGTAAGTGCTATGCTTTCATCAGGTTCTGGTTGCAGTTGTGTAGTGACCACATGGGACCCAGATAGGTGCTATGCATCATGCTTATTCTAGACTATGACATTACCCCATTTAGGTATCCCCTTTTTCCCACAAACAAGTCTCTCGCTCTACCGGGATCTGCCCACACCACACCCATGATATTAATGCACAGTCTTGTCCATTTCTGATTGTGCTCTTTGTATGAAATAAAGCTTTGTTACACCATTCTCACCATGTCAGTGTGTTTTCAACGGTTGGGGTTATAGAAAATCCACAAACATCACATTTGTGTCACATTCATATAGTCGTAAACTAAGCCCTGGTTATTATGCAATAATCGACCCCAAAAAATACTTTACATATAATAGCAATAATAATAATAATAATAATAGTAATAATATTATGAGATATCATATAATAATGTATATATTTGATAATAAAGGGTTAATACACATGCAAAGTCCAATATGTCATACTGTGGAGTATCAACATTCCCCTGAATGCCTGATAGCAATATGACAGGTGATAATGTCAATTGATTGATAGCAAAACACTTAATGGAAGGTCACCAAATGATAATGGGTAAACATCTGGGAACATGGCCACCAGCAATGGTGTGGGACTTTCCAGGATGGGCGTAGCGGAGATGAAGGCGAGTTAGCTGTTGATCCCTGTGCCTCTGCACAGCCTCCATGTGTTTTTGCATCCCTTCCTGATGGGTTAGAGTAGATTAGTGTGGTGTATGTTCCCATGGCCCCATTGTGGATTGCTAACTGGTGGTGGTGAAGGGGCTTGTGTAACTCAATGAAGCTGTGAGCTATACCATGTAGGGCCACTGTAGGTGGGCAGGTCATAGCAGAGAGGTCAGATAAATCACAGTCCACTGGAGTAGGAACTGACAATCCACTTCAGTATCTTTAACATGCAAACATTGTGGGAAAGCAAAGGCAGAGACATAGTTGAATGTGCTGCAGTCCATAGGGTCACAGAGAGTCGGACACAACAGAGGGACTGAACAATCATAAATAAAATGTTCTCCTGATACTTGATATATGTGATGTGGTGGTGTAATTTGGCCACTATTTGTTTTCCCAATGTAGATGTCATCAGTGAGATGTGTATGAGATGATCTTTTTTATTTTTAGGGTCCACATTAGAGCCTCTGTGAGTGAGAAAGGGTTAATATGGCAGCAATTTTCATGTAATTGTGTTGTAATTTAATCAAGTAGTAATTAATAGCTTTCATTTATTTTTTTAACTATTAGATACTTGGGAGTTGTTTTGCAAGTATTTCTAATGCCTTCCATTGCTTTCCCCACATTTTAAAGTGCATAGATGTGTTATTATTGTGTTTTGCAGTGTTACAAACTAGTCTGTAAACCCTTTGCGGGTCCTATTTGGAACCCGTAAGATTTGGGCCGCTGTTTGCCATTTGCCGGCTTGATTACGGGTGCGGTCTTGAGGGGTTTTTGCAATTGAATAGCAATTTATGATTTTAGCGATCAAAGGCTTTGATAGGCTGTAAGTTCCAGGTTTAACAACCGCAAGGATTTCAAGCCTGTAACACATAAGTCGTTTTTGGCTTGCAAAAAATGCCAATTGAATAGCAAACTAGCTTACGGACTCCAATACGGGCTCCAGTAACTTACAATTGCTCAATTGAATGAGGCTCCCAGTAACTATTTTTAGTCTTTTCTTTGACACCCAGGGGCACACACACAGTGTAGATAACGGGCTTGTAAAATATTTTGCACCTGGGTCCTTCATTCATAAATGCCTCCACTGAGTAAAATATGTGAATTAAAGTCCATCACATGATAAATCCTTAAAAAAAGGACTTATACATTTATAAATTGATGTAACAATAATGTTATTGCAAGTGGTATCAAGACTTGCTAGTATATCAGAGCATATACGTATATCAGAGCATATATCTAACCAGATACTATAAGCCCGATTCAATTGCAAGGCCGCAACTTGACCAGAGTAGGATATATGTATGCGGGCCTGCTACAAGCCTGCAGCGGCCGCAACTTATGGTGCAATTCAATTGGCCGAGCCCGCAAGTCCCGGCCCGATAGCGCACATCGCAAACCATGCTATTGAAAGTAGCATTTGCAGGCTTGAACATGAGCGCTGACTCAAGGCCGGAACTCCCGGTTAGAAGCAGCCAATGGAATGTGGGTCCAATTGTGACTCGTGGTTCAAGTCCTTAGGACTTTGAAATCCAACCTCCATTTTTTATTGAAGTCCTACGGGCTTGAACCACGAGTCACAATCGGACCCACATTCCATTGACTGTTTCTAACCGCAAGTTACGGCCTTGCGTCAGAAATTATGTTCAAACCCGTAGGACTTCAATGAAAAATTTAGGTTGGATTTCAAAGTCCTACGTGATTGAATTATGAGTTAGGATCGGACCCACATTCCAGATATAATGCAATATTGATCAAGCCATAAATGTGATATTCTATTAAATGCAAGTTCGATTTAACCTGAAATAACGTATTTTTTGGGGTCGATTTGCAAGCTTGAGAATGTTATGCTGTTAATTCTAGGACCTAACATCACTTTAACTTTTAATATAAGCACAATATATTTTTTTTATTTGCTTGTCAAGTGCTCCGGGCATGTCATTAAGCCCTTTGCGACACCTTCTTGGTACTAGTAACTTGTGGTTCGACTTTTGCCATTTGGGGGCTTGACGGAGTAGTTAGTGAGGGGGAATCAGAGCAACTGAATAGCGATTTGCTATTTTAGCATTCTGAAGTCTTGCGGACATAAAACATCAAAGGTTTAGAGGGGCATTAACTTGTGATTTTTTAAAATCTCAATGGATCACAGTGAATCTGAGCCCGGAGCCCGTAACTCGATCCGAGCCCGCAAAATGATGCCAATTGAAAATCAAGACAACTTGCGGGCTCCATTTCTGAGCCCGGATATCCTGAAAGCCTTAATTGAATGAGGCTCTATGACTTTGGATTTCGTACCCAAAAGCAGGAAAACAAGAATTATCAATTAAATAATATATAGTAATTAAATAACATATTACAATTATATTACAACTAGCGACTTACCCATCAAAAATTAAGGGGCAATAACATTTTAATGCTATTCAAACTGTTTGCCACACTATGTGAGTGTCTGACATTCTTAACCTTTTTTTTTATCTACAAAGAAATACAACATTTTGAATAAAACTTTTTGTTTTTTTAACTTTCAACTTGTATTTAACCAACAGGTATTGATTTTTTTTCTCCAATATTAACTCTTTAAATTGTCATATATGGAATATTAATATAACAATGGCTGACGTTTTCATGAATACATATTGTAAACCATAACATAAAAGTTTGCAACATGCAACTTGTATTTGAAACAATCTTGAACCATTTTTTTTAACAATACTAACATTTAGAATTGATAGTTATGCATGAATAACAGAAGACTATGTACACTTTCAGGGAATAACTATTTTGAACAATTACATAATGCTTTGTAACATTCAGTATTTTTTAAAACTCTTGTTAAACTAAATAGGCATTGAATCCAGAGGAAGGCAAACATCAAAAACCCCATTGAAACTTGGCTAATTGTATCAAAGAGGGAAAAAAATAATTCCTTTCTGACCCCATTAACTGGCGATCAGATTACTCCCTGAATCAATGCTTTGTATTTAATTATACAGTTAAATGTATTAACAAATCGTGAAACTTCTAATAACATACAGTAAATCCTTGACTATATACAATATACAATGAACCAACTTTCCACAACTTTGAACATACAATGTTAACATGTGAAATAGTAACATAAAACAATAACATTTAACCTTGAATTTAATGAAAATGCTACCTAATTGTTTTGTGGATCCAATCATGTAAAAAGGTAACTTCTAACACATTCCAGTCTGTTAAATTTTCTTTATGTTTTTATTGTTGTAGTTGTTTTAAATGGCACATAGAGTTTCCTAAGTGAAATAGTGATCAAAAATAGTGGAAAAAAGAGACTGCCAGATATAAAAGATCATCCGCAAGGTATAATCACTGGTCTCTATGTTTTTTGCCATTTTATAGAGTTTCTTATTGAAATAGCAGTCCTCTAAAAAGAGTCTGAGTGACATAAAATGTTGTCCTCGAAATAAAACCACTGTTCTTTATATTTGGTGTGGTATAACTTCTTTGAAATAAGAGAAGTGTTCCTTTTTCAGTGTTGTTATATATGAAGACATTGCATTTATTTTTTTATATGTCCAAGTGGTTCCCTTACAAAGAATCCATCAGACTTTTAATTTTGTCTATGGGATATAACCATTGTTTACTGTTGTTTTTGTTTTTTGTTCTTTTTTGCACTTTTTTTGTTCTTGTTGTACTTTGTGCAAATGGCACATAGAGTTTCCTATGTGAAATAGTTGTCCTCTATAAAGAGTCCCAGTGAGTTAAATTTTGTCCTGGAAGTAAAACCACTAATCTCTGTTTTTTTGGATGGAGTTATTGAAATAGTGGTCCTCTAAAATCGGTCCGAGTGACATAAAATGTTTTCTTCGAAATTAATCCACTGGTCTCTATGTATACAGCACCTCATAGTACACAATGTTTTTGGTAAAAATGCATCCATCTTCCAATAAATCACCCTGACTTGAGTTTTCTTCAATATGTACTTTAATTTCCACTGGATTATTGCATCTTGAAAATGCAACATAGATTTGTCCATGTGCAAACACAGGTTCCTTCCAAAAAAATACCCACATACTAAAAATTTTGTCCTTGGGATTTATTGATGGTAATGGCAAATGCCATGATAATGGGAAATTGTCTCCTTTGAAGGACAAAAGGCAAACCACTCTCACTTGGAGCCAAATCAATTCTTGGTATAAGAACTGGTTCGCCTTTATGGGTACCACTCATAATTTATGCATGCATAAAATGATCCTTTAAAATTCACAATTAATCTGGTTCCATTACAAAGTCCTTTTTTGGATACATATTTCTCAGTAGCATGACAATTGCCCCTTTTTTTAAGTTGCACAATATGTGGTGGCATTCCAGAGGGAGTTAAAGAATGAATAAATTCCATAGTGAAGTTAGCTTCACTATCTTTCTCATCAGCCAGAACAGAATCTGCACTATAACAGTTTTTTTTTTGGTGCATTTATTAATTTAAAAATGTTGTTATTTAGATTCAAGGCATCTATATTTTTTTATGTCACTATGACTTTGCTTGCAATGTCTGAGTAATCCTCATTATTGATGGTATTGAGGAAGATTGTCGATATTAGTGGTTCTTTTGAAATCATTTCTGATGGAATTTGAACAGCATCATCAGGTAAATTATTTATTTTTGGCTGTTTTCCTTCTCCAATCTGAATGAGCCAATAATTGAATTGATTTTGGCTTTCAGATCTCATATTTATTTCTAATTTGAGGTGTGTAAATATTTTCCACAGCTTACTACTTTTTATACACGTTTCGTCAATGTTAGTCTGATTGCCATGTGGCACCACAGGTAATCTCCTCCTAACAACATCACCTTTCCACCAAATGGCAATTCATTAGCCATAACTTCTTTTAATAATCGATCAATACATGACATGACATCATAGTGGCCTCACCTATTCTTTATAAACTAGTGACTTGCCCGTCAAAAATTACGGGGCAATAAAAGAAAGTGTTGAAATGCTGTTTGCCACACAACGTGAGTGTACTGTGTGCTTCAACTATATAGACCCTTATAACACACGAATGAATGCATGTAATAAAACTGTAAGTGCCATGAGAGTCATCCAGGACCCTCATGACCCAAAGAGTAAGCACTACACCATCTTAACCCGGTCTCTTATGGGGGTCTATACAGACCCTCATAAGCCTCTATTTAACCCCCTTAGTCCCATAAGGGTATTTAAAGACCCTCATGGGACAGTTAGAAGCCTAACATTACCCCGTAAGTGCTATGAGGGTTCTCCAGTACCCTCATGACACTAAGTATAAACACTACACTGCACTATAGCCCCCCAATAAACCATGAAATCTAAACTAACCCCCCTCTACACTAACCTATTAAGACCTACACTACCTACCTACCCCCTAATAACCCCCCACCTCTCTAATTAAAGAAAATCAAACAAACTAAAGGCACCAAAAATAAAAAATCTACAATACAAAATAATTACACACCTCAAAAGGAAATACATACAATACATACAATACATAAAATACAAATAAAATAGAATACAATACCCCCTATCTATCTAACCTACAATCAATACTATCTATCTAAAATACATCACCCAATCTATCGAATATGCAATACATCCTATCTATCTAATATACATCCCCTAATCTATGTAATATACGATAAATACTATCTATCTAAAATACATTTCACAATCTAATATATAATACATCCTATATATCTAAAATACATCACCCAATCTATCTAATATACAATACATCCTATCTACAGTATATAAAATACATCCCCCTATCTAACATACAATACATGCTATCTCTATATAAAATACTCTAATTCCAAGCTAAAATAAAATAATTAAGACCACTTACCTTTGCAGATGTCCCTTCAGATCAGCAAAAAAAAAAAAAATGACTACAACACGTATACAGAAAATAAATAAACATTGTAAATAGTATAAATATTCTACACACCTTTCCAGCATGTCCCCATCCTTCTTCTTTTCTTCTTCTCCGGCGCAGCCCTTGTTGAAAAAAAGATTACATTAGTACAACAGACATAAACATCAAAACAAAGTAAAATAAATATAATATTGAGAGTACTTACCTCTCCGCGATGTCCCCGGCCTCCTTCTCTGCTGCCCCGGATGGGCCCTGGAATAATCTGTGCTGTAAAATTAAAAAAAAGAAAAAAAAACTAACAGAGATCCGCACTCGCGGATCTCCCTGACGCTAATGAGCCTCCTACTGAGTTTTCTAGAAGAAAATTGGCAATGGCGGCTTCTGATTGGTTGAAAACGCTGTCTATCAAATTCAGCCAATCAGAAGACGTCAATGTGTGAGCCAATGAGAAAGGTATACACCCCAAAATCTCACTCTGATTGGATAATGCACCTATTAATCTTTATTTAAACCAATCAGAAGGCTTTATTGCCATCAGCCAATCACAATGGGATACACCCCCCTGGGGGTGATTGGCTGAAGACATCTGCACCTTCTCATTGGCTGTAATACTGATTGACATTGACAACAGCCAATGAGAAGGTGCAAATGCATTCAGCCAATCAGTACGTGGGGGTGTATCCCATTGTGATTGGCTATTGCCAGTGCAACCAATCAGAATGTGCAGATGCCTCTAGCCAATCACCATGTGGGGGTGTATTCCATTATGATTGGCTAAAGGCATCTGCGCCTTGTAATTGGTTTAAATAAAGATTGACAGGTGTATTATCCAATCAGAGTGGGATTTGGGGGTGTATCCCTTTCTGATTGGCTCACACATTGGCACCTTCTGATTGGCTGAATTTGATAGATAGCATTTTCAACCAATCAGAAGGCACCAATACCTATTTTCTTCCTGAAAAGGCTCCGGGAGGCTCATTAGCATCGGGGAGGTCTGCAAGTGCGGATCTCTGTTATTATTTTTTATAGCGCGGTTCCATGGCGGGGCAGAAGAGGAGGAGGCCGGAGACATCGCGGGGAGGTAAGTACAATGTAGATTCTGTTTTTTTTATTTTGTTTTATGTTTATGTATTTGTACTAATGTTATGTTTTTTTTTAACAGGGGCCGCGCAGGAGAAGAAGAAAAGAAGAAGGACGGGGCATGCTGGAAAGGTGAGTAGAATATTTAGAATGTTTATAATGTTTATTTATTTTCTGTAAATGTGTTGCACTATTTTTTTATTTTTTCCCTAGGTTACTGATCTGAAGGGTCATCTGCAAATGTAAGTGGTATTAATTATTTTATTTTAGCTTAGAATTAGAGTATTTTATATAGAGATAGCATTTATTGTATGTTTGATAGGGGGATGTATTTTATATAGATAGGATGTGATGTATATTAGATAGATTGGAGGATGTATTTTAGATAGATAGGATTTCTTGTATATTAGATAGATTGGGAAATATTGTATTGTATTACATTTTATTTGTATTGCATACATTGTATTGTATTGTATGTATTCTATGTATTTCCCTTTTGAGGTGTGTAATTGTTTTTTTTGTCTGTACTGGGGGGGGCTGTAATGTATTTTTTTTCTGTAATGTTCCATTTTTTATTTTTTGTGACTTAGGTTTTTTTAATTTCTGTAATGTAGATTTTTATTTTTGGTGACTTGATTTTTTTTAAATTTTCTGTAATTAGAGTGGTGGGGGGGTTATTAGGGGGTAGGTAAGTAGTGTAGGTAGGTAGTGTAGGTGTTAATAGGTTAGTGTAGAGTGGGGTTAGTTTAGATTTAATGTTTTATTGGGGGGGTATAGTGCAGTGTAGTGTTTATATTTAGTGTCATGATGGTCCTTGAGGACCGTCATGGCACTTATGCTGTTAATGTTGGGTTGTAACAGCCCCATAAGGGTCATAATATACACTTTTGGGACTGATGGGGTTAAATAGAGGCTTACGAGGGTCTATATTGACCCCAATGAGTGACAGGGTTAGTTATTAGCTTATGGGGGTCTGTATTGACCCCCATGAGTGACAGGGTTAGTTAAGTGCTTATGGGGGGCTTTCTTGAGCCTCATGAGTGACAGGGTTAATTAAGTGCTTATGAGGGTCTGTATTTAACCCCAAGAGTGACAGGGTTAATTAAGTGTTTATAGGGGTCTGTATTGACCCCCATGAGTGCCAGGGCTATTTATTGGGTTATGGGGGTCTGTATTGACCCTCATGAGTGACAGGGTTAATGAAGGGCTTATCGGGGTCTGGATTGACCCCCATGAGTGCCATGGCTATTTATTGGGTTATGGGGGTCTGTATTGACCATCATGAGTGACAGGGTTAATGAAGGGCTTGGATTGACCCCCATGAGTGACAGGGTTAATTAATGGCTTATGTGGGTATGTATTGACCCCCATGAGTGACAGGGTTAATTAAGAGTTTATGGGGTTCTGTATTGACTACCATGAGAGCCAGGGATATTTATTAGTTTATGGGGGTCTGTATTGACCCCATGAGTGACAGGGCTAATTATGGGTTTATAGGGGTCTGTATTGACCCCCATGAGTGTCAGGGTTAATTATAGGTCTATGGAGGTCTATATTGACCCCCATGAGTGACAGGGTTAATTATGGGTTTATGGTGGTCTGTATTGCTCCCCATGAGTGACAGGGTTAATTAAGGGTTTATGGAGGTCTAAATTGACCCCCATGAGTGCCAGGGATATTTATTGGCTTATGGGGGTCTGTATTGACCCCCATGAGTAACAGGGCTAATTATGGGTTTATGGGGGTCTGTATTGACCCCCATAAGTGTCAGGGTTAATTCTAGGTCTATGGGGGTCTGTATTGACCCCTATGAGTGACAGGGTTAATTAAGGGCTTATGTGGGTCTGTATTGACCCACATGAGTAACATAGTTAATTAAGTGCTTATGGGGGTCTATATTGACCCCCATGAGTGACAGGGTTAATTATATGTATTAAGGGGGTCTGTATTGACCCCCATGAGTGACAGGGTTAATTAAGAGCTTATGGGGTTCTATATTGACCCCCATGAGTGACTTGGTTAATTAAGGGTTTATGGTTGTCTGGATTGACCCCCATGAGTGACAGGTTTTATATTAGATAGATAGGATGTATTGTATATTAGATAGATTGAGTGATGTATTTTAGATAGATAGGAATTATTGTATATTAGATAGATTGGGGAATATTGAATTGTATTCAATTGTATTTGTATTGCATGCATTGTATTTTGTATTGTATTGTATGTATTCTATGTATTTCCTTTTGAGGTGTGTAACAGTTTTTTTTGTCTGTACTGGGGGGGTTGTAATGTATTTTTTTATTTTCTGTAATGTTCCATTTTAAATTTTTTGTGACTTAGGTTTTTTATTTTCTGTAATGTAGATGTTTTATTTTTGGTGACTTGAATTTATTTTATTTTCTGTAATTAGAGTGGTGGGGGGTTATTAGGGGGTAGGTAGGTAGTGTAGCTAGGTAGTGTAGGTGTTAATAGGTTAGTGTAGTTTGGGGTTAGTTTAGATTTAATGTTTTATTGGGGGGGTATAGTGCAGTGTAGTGTTTATGCTTAGTGTTATGATGGTCCTTGAGGACCGTCATGGCACTTATGCGGTAAATGTTGGGTTATAATAGCCCCATAAGGGTAATAATATACCCTTTTGGGACTGATGGGATTAAATAGAGGCTTTTGAGGGTCTATATTGACCCCAATGAGTGAAAGGGTTATTTATTGGCTTATGGGGGTCTGTATTGACCCCCATGAGTGACAGGTTTAATTAAGTGCTTAGGGGGGCTGTATTGACCCTCATGAGTGACAGGGTTAATTAAGTGCTTATGATGGTCTGTATTGCCCCCAATGAGTGAATGGGTTAATTAAGGGTTTATGGGGGTCTGTTTTGACCCCCATGAGTTCCAGGGATATTTATTGGCTTCTGGGGGGCTTTATTGACCCTCATGAGTGACAGGGTTAATTAAGTGCTTATGATGGTCTGTATTGACCCCATGAGTGACAGCGATAGTTATGGGTTTATGGGGGTCTTTATTGACCCCCATGAGTTACTGGATTAATTCAGTGCTTATGGGGGTCTGTATTGACCCCCATGAGAGTCAGGATTAATTCTAGGTCTATGGGGTCTGTATTGACCACCATGAGTGACAGGGTTAATTATGGGTTTATAGGGGTCTGTATTGACCCTCATGAGTGACAGAGTTAATTATGGGTTTATGGGGGGTCTGTATTGATCCCCATGAGTGACAGGGTTAATTAAGTGGTTATGGGGGTCTGTATAGACCCCCATTAGTGACAGGGTTAATTAAGGGTTTATGGGGGTCTGTATTGACCCCCATTAGTGCCAGGGATATTAATTGGCTTATGGGGGTCTGTATTGACCCCCATGAGTGTTAGGGCTAATTATGGGTTTATGGGGGTCTGTATTGACCCCCATGAGTGACAGGGTTAATTAAGTGCTTATGGGGGTCTTTATTGACCCCAATGAGTGACAGGGTTATTTAAGTACTTATGGGGGACTAAATAATTTTGCACACCTTCCTACCGAACCAAACTTTCACTTTCTTCCTTATCCTTGCTATTCCTAATCTTTTCTTCCTCAGGTTTCTGCCTCTTCTATTTCCTTTAAATTGTAAGTAGCCAGTTTCCAATCTTGTAGGGCGCATTGGAAAAAAGCACTTTCTACAAAGATTCCAAGCTCAAAATAGGGTCCTCCATTTTCTGCAGTTTGTTAACATTGTATTATTCCTTGTTATTATCCCCTGTACAATGCTATAGAATATGTTGATGCATTACAAATAAAAGTTAATAATAATAAATAATAATACTTTATTTTGCACTTTGAATTTGGTTCTGTGGCTTGCTTACTGTTTTGTTTCACATTCAATACCATATATAAACCAGCATTATCCATCTTTAATCTTGAAAATCCTATATAGAAGACACATAGAAAATTCTGTATACCTATAAAGAAATGTCAGTGTATTTTTGCCATGTTGGCCAACATGAGAATGAGTTCCAACAAAACTGTTGCACAGTACAGAATGTGCTTTATGCTTTCCAGAGCAACTAATTTTTGAAGGGGTTTCTATAGTGACCAGCCGCCATAGTTTAAAAATAAAATCAATTTTATGGACTTCTATGTAACAAAATGAATAACAAGTACTTTTAACGTCATCCAGTACACATAATATTTTCTGCTACCACCAATACATTTTAAAGCCACTATTACCTCAAAGTGTCTTAACTTACATCAGGTTTTATATAAAAAATGGTCAGTAAAAAGCTGTGTAAACAAATAACATGGTCACACTGGGAAAAAAAAGAACTTTGGTTTATTTTAATCTAAAAAATACATAATTTACAGGTCAGACTGAAACTGTTTTGACAATATTAACCAACTTTGCTTTGTTCAAAGGTGGTAATGTTATAATTAATCTGCACTTGACATGTCTACCAAAAGAAATATTATAAATATTTATGCCCCTTGTTTGATAAGTCAGCAAAAGACACTCAAAATATACTCATTCTATAATATGTCCTAAGTTAGAGGTGATCAAGTTTATCTAATGCTTAATCTTGCTTCTTGTAGTCTCAGAGATTAAAAAATCTGAAATCAAAATGACTTTCTAAGGTAAAGAAAGGATGAAGTTATCTCACTATTTTGAGAGCAATTTTGCTTGCACAATTAGTCATGCACAGTTGGTGTCTGTTAAAATAATAAGTAGATCAGTGTAAAATTCTTAGTATTAAGCACAATCACAAGCTTGTTTAAGACATAACATTTTTGTCTTGAGGTAAGTAATAAATCCAGATAGATGCTGATATATAATGTAGGCTAGAGAAGATCCAAAGTAGAAGTTACTTTATTCAAAAAGACCAAAGACTACACATTCCAAAATGTATCAATATAAATATGTTCTCCACCAAAATTTTGTCATACAAATCTCCCCGACAAAGCAGACTTATTTACGCCTCAAGCTTATGAACTATTTATACAAGTTTTCCATTCTATACATTTTACATCACAATTTACTTTTCCTATTGAATTATTGTAATTTCATATACATTACCATTAGTATTTTCTTTGCAAAACAGTCTCTTTCTGTTGTTCTCTAGTTGTTTAGTCATTTCAAACACCTTTGTCATGTGCCTTCAATCTTCCCCAGCATCAGAGTCTTCTCTAGAGAATCCTGTTTTCTCATGATATGGTAAACATTTTTGAGCTTTTGCCTCATGATCAAAATGAACAGTGTGACTTGATTTTCCATAGCAATGATTGATTGGATCTTCGATTCAAAGAAGTAAATTCTACGGCGCTCAGCCTTTATGGTCCAGCTCTCACATCCGTATGTTACTACTGGGAATACCAGAGTTTTACCCATGTAGACCTTTGTTGATAATTTAATATCTTTGCTTTTTAATAGCTTGTACAGACTTACCATATTTTTCCTTCAGAGGAGCAAAATATATTTTGATTTCATGGCTGTATTCACCATTTTCAGAGGTCTGAAATATGTCATTGCCTCCACTTCTTTCCCATCTGCTTGCCAGGAATTAAGACTGCTTTTTGTCATCATCTTCAGCTTTTTAACATTAAGCTGCAGGTCAGCTGTTACACTCTTAACACTTTTTTTACCCTCATCCTCTTTCGTCTACCCTTGAGCTAATAAGCTAAATGTGTCACTCTGTTTGCTCTAACCCAAAACAAAAGAGCCTTCATAGGCCAGGCTAACTCTATCCTAATATTCTAATGTCTTCAAAACACATCATGATGTTTGTACCCATAATTCATAGTAATGGAATGGCTGCACTGCTTACATCTTCTGCCTGTCAAAGCATTGCCAGCAATGTTTAAACATATTTCTCTAAATCTAAGATTACATTTATATAACTGGTCTAGGTGTACCTACAATCTGTACCTACAATCTTATCTTATTCCTAAATAACTAATTTTTTCACTTCAGCTAGCCCACTTATCTAAAACTACTTAAATTTTATCTTATCCCAAAGTATATATGTATGTATTGTTAGTGATATTAGTATTATTAGTCTTATTAGTGATGTCGCATTAGCTTGTCTACTTCTAATAGTTGTTGCATGCCAGAATGTTAAATAGGGTTCCGTGGTGGTGCAGTGGTTAGGATTCTGTGCTTCTACCTCTGTGACCTGGGTTTGATTCCAGTTAGGGAACCAAAATGTCACATCATCCTTAAGCCATGCAGGGTTGGATAGGGGACCAACTAGGAATATGGAAGCTGTTTGTTGTGGCCCACTGGGGAAGGAACTGGCAACCCACTCCAGTATCTCTGCCATGAAAACCAAGTGGATCAGCATGACCATATACATAAATATGTACCTGGTGTGTTACAGTTCATGAGGTCACATAGAGTTGGACACGACAGAAAAATAAAAAACAAACAATGTTAGATTAGCATATTTTCTCTAAACAATGTTAACATAATACCTACATATAATATCACACTTAAATGAATTTCAGAAGTAACAAGCTGAGCTATAAAAGTGTTATTTAATTTCCACCTTATTCTGTCCTAAGAAACAATGGTGAACTGGTGCACCATGGAGAATTGTGTGCATGTTGATGTTATGTACATAGAGCCTCATTCAATTTGAAGGCCGCATCTTGAGGTATATAGGCCATATGTCAGTGGGCCTGCTCCAAATCCAGTGCTATTCAATTGAACAAAGACACAAGTTACGGCTCAAAGCCTCAAGCCCAAAAACCCCTCCCGTGGCCGAAAACTGTTAATGAGCTGGACTAGATGCAGTTCGCAATTACGATATAACAGAGTGTGACGCAGGTCTCTAAGCCAATAGAAAGTGGTCTAGCTGAAGATGATTGACAATGAGAGATTAAAATAAAGTTGCGTTCCAACCGCCCATGCGTTGACTGTGTTGTAGATTCTGATGACGTAGCACGCAGGTCTGGGAGTTGGTGGTTTGAGCAGCGCGAGTGACAGTAGGAGAGATTTCAGAGGAGTATATTGCGGTTTTGTTCTTTGATATTCATCTATTTGCTATTTTACACTTAATCTTTGATTACACATATTTACACATCACACATAATACCAATACACATAAGTTAAAAGACACACATAGATCCACATAGAGCTAGGTCACTCAATACACCCCGCCCCCATCCCATCCCCCACACAACGTTACCCAAATGGTAATAAATACACATAAAACTTGTGTATATATATATACAGAAACACTTATTTTTATTTATCGGTATATTGCTTTTGCGATTTAAATGGAGGTAGGTGAGGGGAAGGGAGAGGAGTGGAGAGGCGGGGAGGAGGAGATGAGGAAAGGCAGGAGGAGAGAGAGGTGGCCCTGGGAAGTGGTGGAGGAGAGGAGGAGGAGGTGAGGAGTGGGGGAGGAGGTGCAGAAGTTGGAGGAAGAGGTGGAAGAGTTGGAGGAGGAGGTGGAGGAGGTGGAGAGAGGAGGAAAGGAGAGTGGCACAAGAGTGAAGGAGGTGGAGAGAGGAGTAGATTAGGATAGTGGAGTTGAGGAGGTGGGTGGTGACAAGGTTCCCCTGAGAAATAGGCATATACAGTCCAGGGAAAGAGGGGAGGGGAATTATCTCAGGGTGGTGGTAGTATGGGGGAGGGACCGTCCTCAGTGACAGTTCAGGGAGATAAGGATCCCCGTCCACAGTCAGGAGGGCAAGAGGCTAAGGGTAAGAACCCCCCTGGACCCCCCGTTATCTTTGCTTGGGGGGGTGGAGGGAAGTTAGGCCCGGCTTTAGGGCTCAGGTATGGAAGGAGGTAGTGGCCACAGTAACAGCAGTGGGAACAGCAGAATGGAATGTGAGGACTGTGAAACCCCGCTTTGACGACATCAGGGACAAGGTGAGGAGCATTATGGCCAAGGAAGACAAGCAAGCGGCAGCACCAAGTGGTGGCCCATGAGTGACTGTGCATTATAATGAGTGGGAGAGGGTGGCCAAGGAACTTTTCATCTAGATGCCTGCCGCTCTAGCATCAGGCCTAGTGGGCCAGCAGGATCCAGTCTCCATGTCAGGTGAATATCACATACACCAACATTCCGTCCAGCAGGAATCGCTGCAAGGGGAGGAGGAAAGAAGTGGAGCCAAGGGCCCTGGTTCTTAGGAGGTGGATGTCATCTGGGCAGTGGGGTCACCAGGAGGACCATTGGCTGCACTGGAATAATTTGAACCCACCTGTCCCCCTCCTCCAGAAACTGAAAATATCACCAGGGCCCTCCTACTGAAGGGACCAGGGGGCTTGACCCCATATCCGCCTCCCCTAACCAGTGCAGTAGACAGGCCACCACCACCACCAGGCCAAGCAACAACACCACCACCCCCATTGAGCGAGGCTTCAGGCGGGCCCCAGACCCTCTCCACTGGGTCACTACCACCCACACCACTGCCACCTCCTCACCCAGCAAGGACCCAACACCTCAATCCCCACCACCAAGTCAGGCTGCACAGGCGGAGATGCTGGCCAACATGCGGCAGCAGATGGAGTGTCTTCAGGGTATCCAGGCCAGCATCTCTGCCAATCAAGCAAAGGTCAAGCGCAGCCTGGCCAGGTGCAATAGGGAGGAGAGGAGGCACCATCTTATGATAGAATTGTACCTTGCAGGGATGCACAGGATGGGTCGGACCAGAGAGCATTCCAACACCTAACTACAGACACCTTGCTCAGCACTCTGGTCCCCAGCCCCGCCTCCTTCACCTCGGAGGTCTCCCCCGCACACCCACAGCCTGGCCACTTCTCTCCTCCCCCATGCCTCTGCCAAGGCCACTGCCACCAGCAACACCACTGCTCTTGCCGCTGCCTACTTGGCGGATGCTTCTCCATGCCACATGCCCCCCCCCCCCATCACCACGGAAATCGCTGCCATCCACGCGGGAATTAATAGCACAGCATTCTCAAGCTCGCAAATCGGCCAAATAAAATACTTTATTTCATGTTTAATTTCTGTGTTATTTCGATCCCTGCAATCGATGTGTTAATACATATAATGGAACTCGCATGTAATAGAATATCATATTTGTGGCTTTATCAATATTGAATTAAATCTGGAATGTGGGTCCAATCGTAACTTGTGATTGAATCTCGTAAGACTTTGAAATCCCACCTCCACTTTTCAGTGACATAATTCTGACGATCTCTGTTGGTATTGGCTCCATCCCAACTCGTAACTACGAGTTAGACTAATTGATCATGTCATGGCCGCACATCCGCTGTGCGAAAAATGGTTTACAGGTTTGCCTCTCAAGCATTTTCTAATTTAATAGCCCCATAAATCTGCAACTCTTCAAGCTTGCAGCCGTTGCGGGTCTCACGTTGCACATACAAGCTTCAAATTTAATGTGGCTGATGGTCAGTGAGTTATCCTGAATACTAGATAATTTTTAGTAATGCTTGCAGATGGGAATCAGGTGAGTTGGTATATTGTTACAGTTACAGTATTTATCACTATACTGTACATGCATGTTTTTTTATTGTTTTTTTTACCACTTTTTTCAGATTTTTTTTGGGGGGAACTGAATTGGATTACACAGCACAGAGGTTTAAGCATCTGTTTCATTGAGCAGATATAAACAAGTTGTAAGTGCTATGCACAAAATAACTTCTGGGCTCCCTTACGGACACACGCATCTCCCGAGAGCTCAATTGAATAAGGCCCTTTGTTCGAAATCTTTTTAAAAGCACAAATTGTTTCATAACTAACTCATTTACTTCTAGTTATTAGATATTAAATGCAAACTTTTACTTAGAAATACAACCTTTTGAATATTCATTGGAATCAGATGGTGAGAGAGGCAAAGTAATTCAGGAAAAGGCTGAGGATGACTAATGAGAGCATTTTGTTATTAGAATAAGTATTTGGTGGTTTACAAAAGAACTTTTATAATTAGGAGTAAATTAGCTGACTCGTAACCGTATGCAAAAGCACAGCAGTCATTATCTCTGGTTAGATTAGCTGGGTAGGTCATCAACTTGACCTCAGCAAAACCAAAGGTGGAACAGACAAGTCTGCCCAAAGTAGCAGTTACTGTGCTTTCAAATTTCATGTTGTTTCAGGAGTAACAATATAAAACATTTTTTTCTGAAATTAAAATTGTTAGTTACCTGTATTTATTTTGTTGCTGTTATTGTTTAATCATTCAATCATGTCTGGCCCTCAGTGAGGAATCCAGAAGGAGCTGTATTAGGACAAGCCAATTTCAAATTATGAAAAAATACATTACTACAAAGCGTTCAAAATTAAAGATTTTTAATGCTATTAGCCAAAAACAGATAGAAAGAAAGATGTACTGAAATATTAACAGACAGTGAGAGATAGAGATAGATAGTTAGATAGATAGATATAAATAGATAGATAGATAGATGATAGATAGATAGATAGATAGATAGATTAAGATTTAACACAATGAACAATGATTATGATTACCATTATAGAAATTAAGGATGATTTACTGTACCTGCAACTGGTATCTAATAGCAATGGCCTCCATACAGGCAATAAGTCTGCGGGTTAGAAATATGCTACAGTTACAGATGTATTTAATTCCTCGAGACTGCAATAACAGGGCCAAAGGCTAAAACCGTAAACCCTTCCCGCCACCACAAGCTGTTTGTGGGCTGAAATACATGAGGTCCACAGTTACAATCCAATCCCATAATTACAGTGAGCACCACAGCCCTTTGAGCCAATAGAAAATGGGCTAATAAATCTGCGATCCTGCTGCCCCTGCATTGACTGTGTTGTAGTTTCTCACAAAGTAGCATGCAGGTTCCGGAGATGGTGGTTGGAGCATTGAGAGAGAAAGAGTAGGCGTTTATTCAGAGAAGGTTCTTACGAAATTATTTGATTTCTATTTCTCAAATACGTATTTTACACTTATTATTTGAAAACACATATTAGCTGATAACACATAATATAACTACACATAGAGTAAATAACACACATTGGTACACATACTGTATAGATAGGTCACAACATCCACACACCCCTATCCCCACCCTATACTTCAACAATTAAAAATAGCACATCAAACATAAATTTTCTCCCCTCACAAATATATACACTTATACTTATTGTGCTTTACCCTTATATTCTTTTTGTAAATGAGATGGAGGGTGTAGTGGAGAGAAGGAGAAAAATGGGGAGGAGAAGAGGAGGAGTGTAGAGGAGAGGGAGGAGAGAGTAGTGATAGAGAGGGGAGTGGGGGAGAGACTACTGGTGGAGAGGGGAGTGGTGGAGAGGGGAGTGGAGGACAGAGTTGTGGTGGAGAGTGGAAGTGGTGGAGAGAGTAGTGGTGAAGAAAGGAGTAGTGGAGCAAGGAGTGGAGGAGAGAGAGAGGGGGTGCAGTTACTCATTATGATAGACACAGAAAGAGTGGCCTGATCCTAGGGGTGCGGTAGTGTGAAGGTGGGACAGGCCTCAGGGTCAGAGGAGGGAGAGCATAATCCCTGTCCAAAGTCAGGAGGGCAAGAGGCTCTGTGCAGACACATGGCCCATAACTACACACAAGAGCAGATGGTGGTCCTCCTCCGTGCCATCTGTGAGCACTCCACTATCCTTTCCTTGTGGGGAGAAGGGAAGCTAGGCCAGGGCCCGGGGCCGATTCCTGGAAAGAGGTAGCAGCCGCACTCACAGCAGTGGCTTTTCAAAAATTTATGTGAAGTGCTGCTTTGATGACGTCCGGGCCAAGGTGAGGAGGATGATGGCCAAGGAGTACAATGCAGCCACAGCAAGGACAATAAAGCACCAAGTGGTGGCCCCCAAGTGACTGTGAAGTACTACGAGCAGAAGATGGTGCTCAAGGACATGCTGACCCAGGTGCTCGTCGCTGGAGCTGCAGGCCTGGTGGCCCAAAGGATCCAGCCTCCATGTCAGGTGAATATCAGATACACCAACATGTCACCACATGTACAACACACACATAGTAAACACACTACACATAACTGTTGACCAACAACAAGGGATAGATGGATCATTCATGCCTCATTAAATCCATGAAGCTGACAAATCACTGTCATTAGTGGGCACAACACGAGTAATCAACCAATAGAGAGTCCATCTATGTTTTTTCCCATCTGCTGCTTATGCAGATACAGGCTGCAGCTGTATTTAAGATAATGTCATGAGCCAATAACAATCAAGCTCACGATCCAAAGAATTGATCACATATAGCAAATGACAGCTACTTATATTAGAAATTAAATGCAACATCCAGGTTCAAGACAAGATGTCAGATAGTTAATAATGAACAGAAACCAATGTATTATTCAACACAATTAACACATATTCTATTCTTCTCTCTTTTTCATCTGGCAGGAGGACTGAGTCCAATGGTGGAGGTGTCCTCTCATTTGGAGCCAGATGTTGAGGACCATGCCCCCACCCAACAGGAGGGTTGGGGCCCTGTGTCAAGGCGAAGGAGGATGTAGAGGCTGCACATACTGTATGTTTGGCCCTTCTCAACAGCACTCCTCAGTGACAATCTATTGGTCCAAATGTTGATGTAATCTAGCCTGGCTGCAGACCATAGGATCATGGACTATGTGAAGGTGATATTTTGTATGTAGATGACTATCGCACATCACATGGTCCATGATCCTCTTCTCTGTGGACACGTAGGTTTCTAAGCAATGCTGTTGAGGAGAGATTCTGCAGTCCCTATCTTTTGTAAGGCCTTTTTGTAAGGCATCTGCAAGCATTGTTCCAAATATGAAGTAACTGTAAAATATTGACAGTGGCTCTCAGATAGACATTCCTTCAATGACAGCCCCTCCTAAACATTTAGCTCACACAATATTAATTAAATCATTTATCTAGATTTATAAGACATGTTTTAGCTTAAGATTAGAAAAATACAGTTATGACTTGCAAAGTCTGACAATGATATGTTATTCAAAGCCAACATTAATACATGCACTAATGAAGCATGCCATCCTCTTTGCAATATCAGTATGAGTACAGATATCTGTGTCTGATAATAACACTGCATATCCGTATTAATGGGTAGGTTTACCGTATTTATGATATCATGAGTAACCTTTAAAATGTACTAACACCTGTATACCTGTATGAATGTGAAATCAATGTTGCTAAACAATATCGGATGAAAAAGATGATAGTGCTTCTGGACCACTGACTGTAGTCAAATCTAAGCATTCATTGTGAGATGACACATCGTTATTAATGGTCATGGCTACTGATATATCATGACAAATAGCTAATGATTAGTAATGATTGCAGATGGAGATCAGGTAAGTTGGTGATCCTTTTCTTCATCAGATTTTGGTTACAGTGATGTAGTGACCACATGTGACCCTATTAGATGCTATGCATCATCATCATAATTATGTACTATTACAACTCACCCTTTAGGTATCCCCTTTTACTAAAAAAGCCTCTGGCCCTTTCAGAATCCACCCACACCACACTGATGATATCAATGCACAGTTGTATACTTTTCAGAGTGTTCTCTGTGTGTTTTCAATGGTTAAGGTTTTGGGACATTCACATACATTACATGTATATCACAATCATATATATGTACAAAGATCATCTTCCAGTATACCCAAGCAGGGCACCTGTCCATTAATAGATGTCAGGCCTGTAGTCTACCCCTTTGGTGCTCTAACCTAATCATCAAGTGAAGTTATCTTATTCTGTGTGGTTGACCTTACAGTAGTACGTCAAGGTGGACAATACTGGAGACCCGTATCCTATTTGCTTTCATGACCTGCTTATATTCATTAGGCCCCTGTCCCTCTAATCTGATCTCCTATGGGTATATTCATGTCTGGCAATGTCTTTCTGTGCAGAGTGAACCCCTTTTGTCCAGTATATTTCACTCCGGTTCCTCTTTCCCTGAGACCCAATCCCTATACCTTTTAATCTTCCTTGGGGACAGATTAGCAGTTTATAGCAAATATCCACGTAATATTTCAAAAGCCTACATGTAATAATCAGCATACAATGGAACAATGATACATTCATAGAACCGAGCCATGGAACAACATATACAGTATGTCGCCATACACCCAGAAGTGTAATACATAGGGGAACAGCACCATGAGGCCCCAAACCAAGGTCATATGGCTGAACATAGTCCATCCTTTAACATACTGTTGCACATAACACCTAACCTTTGGTTTCAGTGTGCCATCCTTATGAAATAATTATAGGTATTTACTGTCCAACATATTTTCAGAAATATATATTTTTTTATGGTATTTGTTCATTAGAGAATGTTGTGCAATTAATTCTGAACTTCTCTGCTTATGTATTGTTTAAAAGAGGTTTACTGTCTTTTTAATGGCTGCTACATTTTCCATTTATGGGTTAGAAGGCAATTGTCGGCTTGGGGAATTGTTGCAATTAAATATGGATTTTGCGCCTTAGCACTGGTAACATTAGGGGTTTGAAACATCAAAGGAGGAAATAGCTAGCAGTAACAATTAGCAGTAACATTTACGGGCTCCATTAAAGTCTCTAGTAATTGCGATTTTCTCAATGAAATAAGGGCAATGACTGTAAAAATCACTGTGTGTCTTGCAACAAGGAGGAATATTAAACGTGCAAACAGTACACTGCAGTAATACATGTTTAATCCTAAGATTTAAATAATGGAAGCGTAAACCTTGCATTTTTTGTGCTTTCCCTTTTTTTTTGAGATATGAGTAACCACTTAATTTGAGCAAAGAGCTTGCTGATTCAAACTTTCCTATAGTGACAGACAGTTTCTAGATGGTTAAGAAACAAGACATCAATGAAGTTGGAAAATTAAACTGAGGTTTTAGTTATGACTCATTTTATTCGAAACTAGTCAAGTGACCTAGTTCACTTGTCTGCAGTTTACACTTGACTGTAAGGGTAGACGTGGCCAATGCCGGATCTATCTTTTTGGAGCCTCTAGGCAGTGAAGTGCAGGAGCCCATGCAAGCATGTGCACAAGGTATGCATGCACCCATTTTTCTCTTTTCTGTGCGTGTATATCACTGAACAAATCACAGACATTTCCCCATAACAGCCTTTTTTTACAACATACTGTATCTACTCATACACACCGACCTATTACTTGTTTATTAAAAGCATTTCATGATGGGCCATATTATTTATATTTTTCTATAGTGAGCCCATGTTACACAAATACATATAATCATCACTTGTATTGCAAATAAAAACTGAGTAATTATGAGAATTAAAGGGCTGCATATTGAAAACAGACATTTTATGATAAACTCAATCTAAGGACATAAGAAATCAGGAAAAAAGCCATACAGCTATTTTTTAGTGAGAACAAATAAATGTTAATGACCGCGCTGGGCCCTCACAAAATCTATTATATATATATATATATATATATATATATATATATATATAGTATATACTAGTAACTTGCCCATCAAAAATGACGGCAATAAAAAGTGAAGCCTGGCAATGATGTTTGCCACACAATGGGAGCCTCTTGTCTCTATTTTACTGGCCTCGCGATGAGCTCCTTTGGTGCTCATCACGGGCCTCGCAATAAGCACCATTCGGCACTCATTGCGAGCCTCGCCCCCAACTCTTCCACTGTCTACTTTACTGGCCTTGCAATAAGCACCTTTGAAACTCATTGTGAGCCTCTCCCCTGTCTACTTCCGCCCTTGTATCTAATTTTCCCCCTCCTCTCCCTCCCTTGTAACTCATTCAGTCTCTAACCCTCTTATGAATCTTTTTCCCTCCTGTGTCTTTTTCACCCCTCTCCCTCCCATGCATCTCTTTCCCCCTCCCCTGTGTCTCTTTGCCCCCTCACCCTCCCCTGTGTCTGTTCCTTCAATATGTGATGTATATTGTGACAAGGATGGCCGCATCAAACTGATTCTTTCTTTGAACTATTTAAGATATAATAGTACAGTGAAGTAAACAGGATTTTTAATGTGGGAGCTTGCTGTGTATGCGTATGGGCAGCAATAGAAAATAGTTTATTATTAGGACACAGTTGGGCTCTAATATTTAAGGTTTTCTTGAAAGTTACATTATAAATTAATTTTCATGAGCTTATAAATTTGCATTAGTTTGAGAAATCTGTTTGAAATGTTGTATTTATGGAAGAATTGGGTTTTGTATTTTGTTTTCCAATTTTCATGAAATTCTGTTCATTCAAAGAAAAGTTGATTTATGTTGAATTTTTGGAGTGATGAAATAATTTTGCTGACTTGTAGGGAAAGTTTGACTGGATTTTTTTAAAATTTGGCACGATAATAATGATGATTTTTTTGTAGATAGCGTAAGCCATTTTTACGATCTAATAGTTTACATTTTAAATGTAATGGAAATTTACAGTAGAGACTTGTGTATGAGACCTACAGACAGATTGTGCAAGCAAATTAAATAGCAAATGTTTTGAGGGGTTCAGTAGAGGGGAGTAAAAAATTGTTATAGAAAAGGCTATATAATGGTTCATCAGATTATGTGAGCAAATTAAATAGTAAAAGATATATAGTGGTTCAGTAAAGCAGGAAATAACTTCATATAGGAAAGGCAGCATAGTGGTTCAGTGTAATGGTTCAACTAAATAGAAAAAATGGTATAGTAGTTCAGTAGAGGGGGAAAGTTTTTCATATAGGAAAGGCGATATAGTGGTTCACCAGATGTGGCAAGTGAATTAAATAGTAAGTGCTTTATAGTGGTTCAGTGGAGGGGGAAATAAATTGATATAGGAAAGTCTGTATAGTGGTTCAACACACGGGCCGAGAGGTTACATAGTTACATAGTTACATAGTTACATAGTATTTAAGGTTGAAAAAAGACTTTCAGTCCATCAAGTTCAACCTTTTAAGATCTCCTTTGATCAGCAATATGCGGATTAACTATTAATTCATTAGTTGTTAATTAATTATTAATCAATTATTTAATGTTTTTTTTTTTGTTTTTTTTTGTCTAAAGGGGAAATGTTAAATTTGGATCATTACTGTCTCTCTAATTATCCATGATAACCCTGAATACCCTTTTTAATTAGAAATAAATCTAGTCCCCTTTTAAAGTTATCTATCGAATCCGCTGTCACCACCTCCTCTGGTAGAGAATTCCACAGATTAACCACCCTTACTGTGAAGAACCCTTTTCTTTCTTTGAGGTGGAATCTTTTTACTTCTAACCTCAAGGGATGTCCTCTTGTCAGTTGAAAACCTCTTGGCACAAAAAGCTCCCCCGACAAATCTTTATACTGACCCTGGATGTATTTATATAAGGTAATCATATCTCCTCTTAGACGCCTTTTTTCTAGAGAAAATAAGTTTAATTTGGTTAGTCTTTCTTCATAACTTAGCCCCTCCATTCCCCTTATTAGTTTGGTTGCCCTTCTCTGTACCTTTTCCAGCTCTAAAATGTCCATTTTATGAAGTGGTGCCCAAAATTGTACTCCATATTCCAAATGAGGGCGCACTAGAGATTTGTATAGTGGCAGAATTATATTTGCTTCCCTGGCTTCTATACCTTTCTTAATACATGCTAATATTTTATTTGCCTTTGCAGCTGCTGCTTGGCTTTGAGCACTGTTACCTAGGTGGTTGTCCACAAGCACTCCCAAATCCCTTTCAATATCTGATACACCTAGATTTGCTCCATTAAGATTATAAATTGCATGGCTATTTTTTCTTCCCAGATGCATAACCTTACATTTATTCGTATTAAATCTCATCTGCCATTTAGATGCCCATTCCTCAATTTTATGTAAATCCCCTTGGAGGGAAAGCACATCATTTTCTGATTTAATTACCTTGCACAACTTTGTGTCATCAGCGAAAATGGAGACACCACACTCCAATCCTACCTCTAAGTCATTAATAAATATGTTAAAAAGGAGAGGACCTAATACTGAACCCTGAGGAACCCCACTTACCACATTAGTCCAATCGGAGTATGTTCCATTTACAACAACCCTTTGCTTCCTGTCTTTTAGCCAGCTCTCAATCCATGAGCAGATATTTACTGCAATTCCTGTATCCCTTAGTTTGCTCAATAGTCTCCCATGTGGCACTGTATCAAAAGCCTTTGCAAAATCCAAAAAGACTACATCCACTGAGTTGCCTTGATCCAGGTTCCTACTAACCTCCTCATAGAAACTAATTAGATTTGTTTGACATGACCTATCCCTCATAAACCCATGTTGACTCCTACTTATAATCCTGTTCAAATATACATATTCTTGTATATTATCCCTTATTAACCCTTCTAAAAGCTTCCCCACTACAGAAGTGAGGCTCACTGGTCTATAATTCCCCGGATTTGCTCTTGCTCCCTTTTTAAATATAGGTATCACATCAGCTTTTCTCCAGTCATCTGGTAGAGACCCTGTGTTGAGTGAATCTTGAAAAATTAAATATAATGGTTTGGCTATTACAGAACCCAGTTCCCTTAGTACCCTTGGATGTATTCCATCAGGACCCGGGGCTTTATTAACATTTATTTTTTCCAACCTCTTTTGGATTACTTCCTGTGTTAACCAATTATTTGGCAAAGGTAGTGTAGCCCCATTATGTCGCAGTGTCCCAACCACTGGTACCTCCCTTGTGTATACTGAGGAAAAGAACCTATTTAGCTCATCTGCCTTTTCCTGGTCACTAATTTTCAGACAGCCTGTTTCACATTGTAATGTTCCTATAGCTTCCTTCCTCACCTTCTTCCCATTAATATACTTAAAAAATATTTTAGGGTTAGTCTTACTCTCTTTTGCAATTAATTTTTCATTTTCTATTTTAGCCAGTCTAATCGCGCTTTTGCAAGCTTTGTTGATTTCCTTGTATTCCCGTAAAGCAGTCTCTGTCCCCTCTTGTTTGTATAATTTAAATGCCTGTTTTTTACTCCAAATCTTGATCTTTAAATCATTGTTAAGCCACATGGGTTGTGATTTACTCCTTTTACTTTTATTCCCACACGGTATATGCCGATGTGAATGTATATTTAGTAAGGATTTAAATGTTGTCCATTTATGTTCAGTGTTTTTACCTATCAGTTCTCTGTCCCAGTCTATACTTTGTATTGCTGCCCTTAGACCGTTAAAATCTGCCCTTTTAAAATTAAGAGTTTTTGTTGGCCCCTTAAAATGTTTTTTTTTTTAATTCAATCTCAAATGAGACTGTGTTGTGATCACTGTTTCCCAAAGGTTGCCCTATTTCAACATTTGATACAATATCAATATTATTTGTAATGAGTAAATCTAAGATAGCTTCATTTCTAGTAGGCTCCTGTATAACCTGGGCCAGATAATGATCCCTGAGTGTACTCAAGAACCTGCTCCCCTTAGCTGAACTGCTGGTCTCATTTATCCAGTTTATTTCAGGGTAATTAAAATCTCCCATTATTAGAACTTGCCCGTGCTTAGCTGCATTTCCAATCTGTAACAATAATTGTATTTCCTCACTTTCAGCTATATTTGGGGGTTTATAGCATACTCCTACTAATATTCTTTTGGAATTTGCTGCTCCGCTATTTAACTCTACCCACAAACATTCAACTTTATCACTAGGTCCACCATAAATATCTTCTCTGACAATAGCCTTAAATTCAGGCTTCACATACAGACAAATCCCTCCTCCTCGTTTACCATTGCCTCTATCTTTCCTAAATAGGTCATAACCATCTAGATTAACAGTCCAGTCATGAGATTCATCCCATCACGTTTCAGTAATGCCTATTAAATCCCATTTTTCATTAATTGCTAATAATTCTAACTCTCCCCTTTTTCCTGGCAAGCTTCTGGCATTAGCAAGCATACACCTTATGTTATGAGTCTGTAGTTCTGAAGTGCCTGCCACTGTACTTGAATTACTTAGTACTACCTCCCTATTGACTATACTACCCCTCCCCCCATCTCCTCCCATATGAGTTGTTAATTCATCCCTTATACCCTCTACACTTTCTACCCCATTACTTATATCTAGTCCCTCCCCCCCACCTACTAGTTTAAAAACTCCTCCAGCCTTTCTACCATCCTATCCCCTAGTACAAAAGCTCCCTCATCATTAAGGTGCAATCCATCCCTACTGTAGAGATTGTACCGAAGTGAGAAGTCAGCCCAGTGCTCTAAAAAGCCAAACCCCTCCTTAGTGCACCACATCTTTAGCCACGCATTAACCTCCCTAATCTCCTTCTGCCTCCCTGGGCTAGCACGTGGCACTGGTAGTATCTCAGAAAATACTACCTTGGAGGTCCTTGCCTTCAGCTTATTACCTAGTTCTCTAAAATCATTCTTTAGGACACTCCATCTTCCACTAACTTTGTCATTGGTACCAATATGTACCAAGACCGCCGGTTCATTTCCAGCCCCTCCCAATAATTTAGGAAAGGCTATTGATGGTTTGCCAGAATGGGCAAGCAAATTAATTAGGAAATGGTTTATAGTGGTTCAGTATGGGGTTAGAATTTGATATAGGAAAGGCTTTATAGTGGTATGCCATTTGGGTTGGGAGGTTGATATAGAAAATGTCCTATAGTAGTTTGCCAGATAGGGTGAGAGATTGGTATAGGTAAGGTTATATAGTGGTACACCAGATGGGGCTAGTGAATGAAATACAATATGCTATCTCATTGGTCAGTTGAGGGTGGAGGGGGGATATGATATAGCAAAGGCCTTAAAATGGTTCACCAGGGGGGGGGGCAAACAAATTAAATGTGAATTAGTTTATATTATTTTCCAGTAGGTGCGAGCGAACATTTGTTAGACACTTGTGGAGAGGATTCTATCTAAAAGAGTAGTACAGAACTGCCTTCCAGCTGAGATGTTAGGGACAGACACATTTATGGACTTTAAGGATGCCTGAGGCTAGTGCACACACTAGATGGACATTTTGATTGTTATATGCATTTAAATGTATTTGTCTATGTTAAACAAAATATAAAGATTCATTAGGCAGCAGTCGCCACAATTAATTTTGGGGAAAAAACATCATCTATGACATCATCCATGATATTACTGATGACATTAAACTAGACGCCTTAGAATGTCACTTAATGCATTTATAATTCTTATAGTTCAGTTTTTAATTCAAAAGTTTTCCGCTGTTGGATAGTTCTGAAATTCCCTCCGAGTACTTTTATTTTGAGGTTCTGGATGGAGTGATTCTCCTGGGTGAAATGGTGTCCCACTGGAGTACAATAGCTTTCTTCCTGATGTTTTTTGATGGAGCTTCGGTGGAGGTTCATTCGCATGTGTAGTTTCGCATGGAATTTCAGAACTATCCAACAGCTGAAAACTTTTGAATTAAAAATGCTTAAATTTTTTAATACAAAGGATTTGGGCATTAATATCGACTTAGGCTTTCTGGCCCACTATCTTAATGTCTTATAGCTAACACATTCCACTTCCCCCCCCCCCCTTCTACTGCTGTTTTTGTAAGCTATGCTATGCTGAAATGTATTGCTCTTTATTTTACTCTGCTGTGTTCTTATCTACAACCTGATGTATAGACTTACTGACCTATCAGGACATTATTCACAATGCTGGTCTGTTTCTCACTTAACTCTGGCCAATTAATTTTGCCTTTCTTGTTTTTCCAATTATAATTTTTTTTCCCATCTCTTTCTGTTTGCTGTTTTTAGTTCATACTTGTATCAGTATCGCTTTTTGACTTGATAAAGAGAGGCATTATCTCTCGAAAGCTCGTCACTTTATTATAAATATACAGATATAGATATTTTATTATTTAATATATGGTGGGCAAAAGAGCGATAGAAGCCATCCACCTTGCATTAGTACAGTAAATAAATAGTACATTTGTGTTCACATTTGAATGTCTAAACGAGTTAAAAAAAACTTGTTACATGCCCAGAATTCCAAGAAATAAAGTTATTACACTGCATTCTGGAACCTTGGCAGGGATATGCAAATGTGCTTCGCTCTTGCAATCCATAACCATATCAAACATGGTGAATGCAGTGTAATAACTGTATTTCTCAGAATTCTGAGCATGAAACACGTTTTTTAACTTGTTTTAGACATTCAAATGTGAACACAAATGTAATATTTATTTAATATATATATATATATATATATATATATATATATATATATATATATATATATATATATATATATATATACAGTGGATATAAAAAGTCTACACACCCCTGTTAAAATGTCAGGTTTCTGTGCTGTAAAAAAAATTAGACAAAGATAAATAATTTCAGAACTTTTTCCACCTTTAATGTGACCTATAAACTGTACAACTCAATTGAAAAACAAACTGAAATCTTTTATGTAGAGGGAAGAAAAAATATAAAAATAAAATAATATGGTTGCATAAGTCTGCACACCCTTAAACTAATACTTTGTTGAAGCACCTTTTGATTTTATTACAGCACTCAGTCTTTTTGGGTATGAGTCTATCAGCATGGCACATTTTGACTTTTCAAGATTTGCCTACTCTTCTTTGCAAAAACACTCCAAATCTGTCAGATTGCAAGGGCATTTCCTGTGCACAGCCGTCTTCAGATCACCCCACAGATTTTCAATCGGATTCAGGTCTGGGCTCTGGCTGAGCCATTCCAAAACTTTAATCTTTTTCTGGTGAAGCCATTCCTTTGTTGATTTGGATGTATGCTTTGGGTCATTGTCATGCTGAAAGATGAAGTTCCTCTTCATGTTCAGCTTTCTAGCAGAAGCCTGAAGGTTTTGTGCCAATATTGACTGGTATTTGGAACTGTTCATATTTCCCTCTATCTTACCTAAGGCCCCAGTTCCAGCTGAAGAAAAAAAGCCCCAAAGCATGATGCTGCCGCCACCATGCTTCACTGTGGGTATGGTTTTCTTTTGGTGATGTGCAGTGTTGTTTTTGCGCCAAAAATATATTTTGGAATTATGGCCAAAAAGTTCAACCTTGGTTTCATCAGACCATAACACCTTTTCCCACATGCTTTTGGGAGACTTCAGATGTGTTTTTGCAAAATGTAGCCTGGCTTGGATGATTTTCTTTGTAAGAAAAGGTTTTTCATCTTGCCACTCTACCAATAGCCCAGACATATGAAGAATACAGGAGATTGTTGTCACATGTACCACACAGCCAGTACTTGCCAGTACTTCCTGCAGCTCCTTTAATGTTGCTGTAGGCCTCTTGGTAGCCTCCCAGACCAGTTTTCTTCTCATCTTTTCATCAATTTTGGAGGGAGCCCCAGTTCTTGGTAATGTCACTGTTGTGCCATATTTTCTCCACTTCATGATGACTGTCTTTATTGTGTTCCATGGTATATCTAATGCCTTGGAAATTCTTTTGTACCCTTCTCCTGACTGATACATTTTAACAATGAGATCCCTCTGATGCTTCGGAAGCTCTCTGTGGACCATGGCTTTTGCTGTGGGATGCAACTAAGAAATTTTTAGGAAAGACCAACTAGAGCAGCTGAACTTTATTCTGGGTTAATCAGAGGCACTTTAAATGATTGCAGGTGTATGCTGACTCCTATTTAACACGATTTGGAATGTGATTGCTTAATTCTGAACACAGCTACATCCCCAGGTATAAGACGGTGTGCAGACTTATGCAACCACATTATTTTTCTTTTTTCTTTTTCTTCCCACCACCTAAAAGATTTCAGTTTGTTTTTCAATTGAGTTGTACAGTTTATAGGTCACATTAAAGGTGGAAAAAGTTCTGAAATTATTTATCTCTGTCTCACTTTTTTACAGCACAGAAATCTCACATTTTAACAGGGGTGTGTAGACTTTTTATATCCACTTGTATATATATATATATATATATATATATATATATATATATGTATATATATTTGTGGTTGGATCCCTCTCCCTGAGTAGCTGGTGGTGTGGCCAAAGCTACACTTTTTATGCCTGCTTAGAGGGCCAAGGGATAGAATAAAATATGGTAAGCATGGATGGGGGAGTGTGTATATATATATATATATACAGTGGATATAAAAAGTCTAAACACCCCTGTTAAAATGTCAGGTTTCTGTGCTGTAAAAAAATTAGACAAAGATAAATCATTTCAGAACTTTTTCCACCTTTAATGTGACCTATAAACTGTACAACTCAATTGAAAAACAAACTGAAATCTTTTAGGTAGAGGGAAGAAAAAATATAAAAATAAAATAATATGGTTGCATAAGTCTGCACACCCATAAACTAATACTTTGTTGAAGCACCTTGTGATTTTATTACAGCACTCAGTCTTTTTGGGTATGAGTCTAGCAGCATGGCACATTTTGACTTTGCAAGATTTGCCCACTCTTCTTTGCAAAAACACTCCAAATCTGTCAGATTGCGAGGGCATCTCCTGTGCACAGCCCTCTTCAGATCACCCCACAGATTTTCAATCGGATTCAGATCTTGACTCTGGCTGGGCCATTCCAAAACTTTAATCTTCTTCTGGTCAAGCCATTCCTTTGTTGATTTGGATGTATGCTTTGGGTCGTTGTCTTGCTGAAAGATGAAGTTCCTCTTCATGTTCAGCTTTCTAGCAGAAGCCTGAAGGTTTTTTGCCAATATTGACTGGTATTTGGAACTGTTCATAATTCCCTCTATCTTAACTAAGGCCCCAGTTCCAGCTGAAGAAAAACAGCCCCAAAGCATGATGCTGCCACCACCATGCTTCACTGTGGGTATGGTGTTCTTTTGGTGATGTGCAGTGTTGTTCTTGCGCCAAACATATCTTTTGGAATTATGGCCAAAAAGTTCAACCTTGGTTTCATCAGACCATAACACCTTTTCCCACATGCTTTTGGGAGACTTCAGATGTGTTTTTGAAAAATGTCTTGGATGTTTTTCATCGTAAGAAAAGGTATTCGTCTTGCCACTCTACCCCATAGCCCAGACATATGAAGACTCCGGGAGATGGTTGTCACATGTACCACCCAGCCAGTACTTTCCAGATATTCCTGCAGCTCCTTTAATATTGCTGTAGGCCTCTTGGTAGCCTCCCAGACCAGTTTGCTTCTTGTCTTTTCATCAATTTTGGAGGGAGCTTCAGTTCTTGGTAATGTCACTGTTGTGCCATATTTTCTCCACTTGATGATGACTGTTGTCACTGTGTTCCATGGTATATCTAATGCCTTGGGAATTCTTTTGTACCCTTCTCCTGACTGATACCTTTTAACAATGAAGTCCCTCTGATGCTTTGGAAGCTCTCTTTGGACCATGGCATTTGCTGTGGGATGCGACTAAGAAAATTTCAGGAAAGACCAACTAGAGCAGCTGAACTTTATTTGGGGTTAATCAGAGGCACTTTAAATGATGGCAGATGTATGCTGACTCCTATTTAACACAATTTGGAATGTGATTGCTTAATTCTGAACACAGCTACATCCCCAGTTATAAGAGGGTGTGCAGACTAATGCAACCATATTATTTTTGTTTTTTCTTTTTCTTCCCTCCACCTAAAAGATTTCAGTTTTTTTTCAATTGAGTTGTACAGTTTATAGGTCACATTAAAGGTTGAAAAAGTTCTGAAATTATTTATCTTTGTCTCATTTTTTTACAGCACAGAAACCTGACATTTTAACAGGGGTGTGTAGACTTTTTAAATCCACTGTATATATATATATATATATATATATATATATATATTCTGTATATATATATTATGACAGATCCACTGCCACATTAGGGATTCAGTGCCTTAGTTTCCAGCACCATAAGGGAGTACTCAGGAGGCCGTTAAAGCTTTTAAGGATCTTTACTGAAAACTTTGTCAACTGGTACAAAAACAAATGTAACACAAAACAAAAAGCCTATCTTCCTTGAAGTGCTGACTAAATAGTAGCTGCAGTTTCCTTACTGACAAAACTAATGCAAAATAAAGTACTCCAATATACAGGCCTGAATGCTTGGCTGCTCCAACAATCTGTGGGTCTGCTTCAGGCTGCAAAGGTGCTGTCTCTCTTTTTTTTTATTTTTTATGTTTTTATTATTTAGCAATACAAAACAACCTCTTGTTACATACATCAAACTTAAAAAACAATCAAAACATATACAGTCTTTCGAAACAACCACTCATAAAATCGGCGCAAGAAGAGTTATTTATCTTTAACATTTACTATAAAAGAGGACTGTGTCTTAAAGGACCAGCCATTATAGTAGAAGGAGAAAAAAAAGAAAGAAGGAAGAAAAAAAAGTGAGTATCAAGCCCTAAATCAACAAGATTTATGCTTTATAAGCTTTCTTGTATCTTTATATCTTACTTCCTTCCTTCCCTTTTCATCTCCACATATTTATCCCATATATTCCACTGTATTAACATTCCCTTAGTTTTAACTTGAGGACTTTGGTTTATATGATCAAAATCTCTATTTCTGTTTATAATTCTAATGATTTCAGAAATTGAAGGCATTGTACTCACTTAATTACCAATAGAATATGTGATAACAAATAATAAAACTTCGGAAATTGTTTCTTAAGATGTAAGTGTAATATTATAGTTTCAATATTAAAAGGGATTTCTTCCTTAAATACCTCGGATAACCAAGCAACACACTTTCTCCAAAAAGATCTCAATATAGTACAGTCCCACCAAACGTGTATGGTATCAGCACTTAGCCCGCATTCTTTCCAACACATTATGGCGTTTTCTTTACGATTTTACTAATAAATTCAGGAGTATAGTGCCACATATTAATAATTTTAAAATATAATTCATAATATGCTAAAGATCTTGCTGATATTCTGACCATTTTAATAGTATTCTGCCATTCTTCAATAGAACTAAGAAATCTTCCTTTTTTCTCCCATTCCACCATTCCTGCTGTTTTATCCCACTGTTCATTCAAGTGGTGGATCTTTTGGCATCTCGATATTCTATGAGTGTTCTTATTATTATATATCATTAATTCAAATGTAGATAAAGATTTCATATTGTTCTTTTCAATTCCTCTCTGTCTAAGTAAATTCTGAATCGACATAAACTGCAGCCACATGTCACTATTTAGTTTACATTTTTCCCAGAGTTTTGACCAACTAAGCATCATTCCTCCTTCATAGAAGTCATTCATGTAGTTTATACCATATTTTTTCCAAGATTCTATACACACTTGCTCTCGATGTACATTTAAAATTTCTATCGGGGTACCTAACGAAGGATATTCTGATAATTTCATTTTTGTCTTGATTTTCATCCAAAATTTTAACAGTGACTTTATATTTCTTGGAATAAAACTATTTTTCAATTCCTCCATATAAGGAATCCATAATAATACCTTAATTACGGTTTTCCCAAAAAACTCTCCTTCCATTCATTTCCAATTAGACCTTGGTAATGGAGTCCCCCACTGTATTATCTGGGATAATGCAATTGCAGTATATATATCCTTTATACAAGGGGATGCCAGGCCCCCATTCTCTATTCTTCGTTTAGTAATCTCACTGGAGATTCTAGCTTTTCCCCCCTGTAGAATATATTGATCTATATCTCTCTGTATGTTTTTTAGCCAGTATTCTGGTGGTACTTCTGGTATTGATCTAAAAATATATGTTAATTTGGGGATAGCTATCATTTTTACTACCGCAATCCTTGCTGTCCATGATAAATACATTGATCTCCAATCTGTCAATAAATTTAATATTTTCCTATGAATAATAGCGAAATTGTTTTTTAAAATATTTTTTAAATGACAGATAGGCTTTTGCCCAGATGATTTATTTCTTTAGCGCTCCAATTGAAAGAATACAGATCTCTTAGCTTATTTTTAGTTTCAAGAGTAATGCCCTGGGTAATAATATCTGTTTTTTTGTCTATTAATCTTAAAATTTGAATTTCTACCAAATTTACGCAGTATTTTATCCAGGTTAAATAGTGATTTCTCCGGATCAGTGAGGGTAACAATCATATCATCTGCATATACCGTTGCTTTATATTGCTTATTGCCAATTTTAACCCCTTGAATATCTTTTGTCATCCTTATTTTTTCACTTAATGGTTCTAAGAATAAAATGAACAATAGTGGGGACAGGGGACTCGTTCCGTTAGTAATACCAAAGAACTCTGTCTCAAAATTTATACCCACAATTTTTGCTCTTAAATTACTATAAAGGGCTCCTATCACTTTACTGGCAAAATCTCCTAAACCATATTTCTGCAGTACAATGTGGAGGAATTCCCAGCTGACTCTGTCAAATGCTTTTTCAGCATCTAGTGACTGAGCCAACATGGGAACCCTCTCCTTTACACTAAACGCAAAGAGATTAATTAAACTCCTAATATTATCGCAGCCCTGCCGGGACCTAACAAATCCCACTTGATCTAAGTGAATAAGTCTATTAATGAAAGGATCTAACCTATTTGCCAATATTTTAGAATATACCTTCAGATCAAAATTTATCAATATAATCGGCTTATACCTCTTCTTGTCTGCTGGATCCTTACAGGTGCTGTCTCTCTTGAGGTCACACCGAACACTCTTATCAGTGTCTCACAAGTTTGCTGTCTGTATGCTTCAGGCAGTCTCTCTTACCGCCTGCCTCTCTCTGTGTCCACACACAGAACTGTCTCAGGATCTTCATCCCAGCTCAGACTGAGCTCAGGCTCCAAACTTCCTCAACAAATCTCTCCGTGGATGAAGCCCTCTATTGAAGCCACACCCATGCATCCAATGCTGTAAAGCTGTGTATGCAATCCAACTCATTCTCTGTACCATCTGCTATCTCTCCGCACTCTTCCCATCATTTTGGCACCAGTGAGACTTTCTCATATTTGCCGAAGCTACTGCTCTTTTGGACATCTCATCCTCTAGTACCTTCATCTTTGGACTGTTAAGAGCATCACAAATATTCTTCCATACAGGAGGTTCCCCTTTTTTCAAGTTACTCTGGGACTACTTATGCCTCATCTGCAGACCGGGAGCCTGAGACTGGAGCTGCCTCAATTCTGTCTCTTTACACTTGGCTTTCATTTGCTTCTTTAATTCTCCTGTTAAACATTCTTTGTGTAGTCTTTTCTTGTTTAGCTTTCACTCTTCACTAATTGCCTTCAACTGCCTCGTCTCCTGCCTCACATGGCTGAGGTCCTTCTCCATCTTATGGAATTTGGCTTTCTCTCTGGCGAACTCTTTAATATCACTCAGTCTCTCGCTCATTACAACCAGACGGGTTTAGTGTCTGGCTCAGATAGCAGATGACTCTTTGCTATAGATCTGTACAAGTCTTGGTCACAATCTGTGACCTCTTGAGCCTGTCGGGCTCCCTTTATCAGCTCATTCTGTAGGGTCTTCAAGTCTCCCTCTTTAGGTTCATCAACAACATCATTTCCACCTTTCCAATGGAACAGCAACTTGTGTCAATTGTCATCTCTTTTTTTCTGTCTCTCTCTGTTCCAGGTGCTTCAATTGGCTGGCTGATAATTCTCACCAAACTGTATCAGCTTCATACGGCCATCTTGCTTCTCTCCCGATACAGTATCCTTTCTAGATTTCTTGCTTTTGGATCTATAATTCATCTTTCTTTCTGTTCAGAGCAGGCCTACTTGTTCCCACTGCACTTCCAAACCTGCAAGGTTTGCGACTCTCTATCTCTGCCAGGAAGGAGCTCTCAAACTTTTGGTTTTGCTGGAATGTCTCCAGTTGTTCAGCAACTTCAAGCTGACACTAAACACATAGGGCCTCATTCAATTGTGATTTGGCCAAGTGAATAGGGCTCTAAATAAGCACATAGCATATTTTTTTTAAAGAAGTTTTTAGTTAGTGAAAACCTTGCTTTTGGATAGATGCTTACTAACTAAAAACTTCTTTAAAAAATATATGTTATGTACTTATTTAGAGCTCTATTCAATTGGCCAAATTGCAATTGAATGAGGGCCATAGTCTGGTATATATCTTCGTAGCCTCTTGAATTTTGGATTCCTGAAAAACACTTTTGATTTCAGCATCCTCAGCTTTCACCCGTAGTACTTCCACTTTTAATGGCTTCACTTCCTCCTTTTTCTGTTTTTCTACTTGCTTTGCCTCCAAGGTTTCCAGCTTTTCATTTTTCTCAGCTTCCTTCAGCCACATTTTCTCCTCATTAGCTTGTTGCAAATCTAGTTCACTTTGCTTGTGCTGAATCTCTTGCGGCATATTCAACCGAAGGATCTCCTCTGACTTTTTGATCAGGTCCTCCTTGAATATCTTTGGCTGCTTGGCAATGTTTTCTTCACCATTTTGTCTCTCCTGTACAGACTCCTTTGCTATGTCTCGCATATGAGCTTTCTGCAAATATCACTCTGCATTCAATGTAGCATCTTCTGCACACAGTTCCTGAAGATCAGTGTTAGTCTCTTCTGGACAAACTCCACTCTGCTTCAACTGTGCCTCAATATACGAGAGTGTGCTCAGCCTCTGCTTTTCAGGAGTATGGAACAGGAGTTGCTTTTCTATTACAGCTACTTCCCTCTGGGATTCGAGGCAAGCCGTGGAAGCACAGAAGTCTTCTGAACTCTGATCATAGCGAGGCTAGCAGTTGAGGCATTAAAACATGCAGGACTTAGACAGAAATGAGCGCCGAAGGCCCTCCTGCGAGCTGTTGAGGCATTGAAAAATGCGGGACTTAGCTTCCATGCAGTTAGGAAAGGTGGAATTGCCTTAGACTGCAAGCAGTTGAGGAACGCAAAACTTAGGATAAAAATTTGCGAGGCGAGGAACTTTTAAAAAAAAATACAAGGATGGAAAAATACGAAGTTAACGGCCGAACCACGCAAATCAAAAAATCTGAAAAACACAATAAATAAAACAAAAAATACAAAAAAAAAATTCACACACAGCACTAAAACTAATGCAAAATAAAGTCCTCCAATATACAGGGTGCAGAGATGCTATCTCTCTTGACTCTCAGGTCACACTGAACACTCTTTTCACTCTCTTAGCACTTATATTGCACTCTCAGCTCTTTTCATCTAGCACCTTAAATATTTTTTATAGTGATATATTTATGTACTTGGCATTAACTCCTTATATATTATCTGGATTTATTACACGATACTCAAGCGACTTATAATTGAACACCCTGCCTCTGCTTATTTTAAAATATATTTTTTATAATTAATTTATTAAAGGCTAAGTTTTAATCTCATACTACTTTTTAGCTCTTTTTTTTAGTTAATATAGGTGTGCACAACAATAGGGGACTCTGTTGTTTCTTTTGCTGTACATTATTACATTTACCCCTAGTAGCACCCTATAAGTTGATTCCACTTGTCTAACCTTGAGCTACCTTTTGCTCTATATTGACTATCACATATATAGTTGTGAGCGTACGAGTCGTTGCTCACGCTTGCGGGCTCGCGCAGCGAGCCCGCAAGAACTGCGTCCCTCGCAAAGCGAGGGACGCAGTTCCCCACAAATGCGGGTCCTCGCGAAGCGAGGGCCCGCATTTGCGGTGATGGAGCATCCCAACGTCCCCGCAAATGTGTATCCTCGCAAAGCGAGGGTCCGCATTTGCGGAGGTGGAGGCTCAACGTCGGCTGTGTTAACACACACATACACACACACGACTTTTTAACAAAATAAACCCAACCTCCCAGCCAACAAAAACCCAACAACGTCCCCGCAAATGCGGATCCTCGCGACGCGAGGGTCCGCATTTGCGGTGGTGGGAGCATCCCAACATCGGCTGTGTTCACACACATACACACACACACAACTTTTTAACAAAAAAAAACTCAAAGTCGCCTCACACCCGCTTACACCCAGACACACACAAGCAAGACTTAACAAGAAAACAGTAAAAAAGGCCCTTCACACGCTCTTAACACACATACGCACGACTTAGAAACAAAGACACTGCGTCGTACACGTAAAAACTAACCGCGTCTATCGCAAAAAAATACGACAGCATCGCAACAAAATACGGCCGCATCGGAAAAAAATACGACCGCGAAAGACCCATTCCAACCGCCGCGCATCAAAACATCACAAACACAAAAAATAAAGACAACGAACACATAAAAAGCTTACTTACAGCACGGGGGGGCATCCGGCACCTCCAAAAGTTCATTTACACGTCCATTTAAGTAAAAAAAAAAGAGTTTAAACGGCCGAAAATCGCCTAAGCGAGAGAAAAAATGACCGCCGTACAAAACGAAAACGAGGCTTCAGACGTAACTACACTGCAGTAACCCGCAAGAATGAAACACATACTATGCGGAACGTACCACAGTCACACTTAAACACCATTTTGAACACTACTACGCACAAAATGGCGGATAGAACGCAAATTGTAAGCTGAAACGCAAATAGCGCATGCGTATTGCGTGCTAACGTTCTGAGGCACTTGAAAGTTTCAAAAAATACTGCCCACTTTCCAGAAATTTCTACAAGGTTATAAATATTGCCTAATTTCCAGAAACTTATACATTTCTCCTCAGGTGATGAACACGATGACTTCATAGATAACTGCTGCTTTTACTTGAGAAGACAATTCTTTCATAATTTACTACTTTACACTTTGCAAATTACAACTGAGAGGTAAGCTATAATATATTACATTTTATTATCAAGACAGCACAAAAAAAAAAATGAACGATGAAAATGTGATTTCTGTATAGTCACATGTCACACGCACATTTATGTGTGTAGGCCCACAAAAAAAATAATGTTCATTTAACAAAAAACAAACAAAACAAGTATTTTTATATCAAAAAAGCCATGTATCTATAGTGACATGTCACACACACATTTATGTGTGTTGGCCAAAACAAAAAATAAGGTTCATTTAACAATTAAAATATGATTCATGTATACTGATATGTCACACGCACACAAAAAAATTACATTGAACTCTGCAAATGTGCTTCATGTATGTGACATATGTGTGTAGCCACACCAAAAAAAAAATGTTAATTGAAAATAATTACAGAAGTATATTTAAATGACATTAATTTACAGCAATTCAATAGATCATGTAAAACTCAATCTTTCTACTTTTAATATTCAAACAGACTCTGCATCAACAGCATCACTCAACAATTTGCACCGTGCATTGTGAAGCACAATCCCTTTTAAAGAACACCAACAAAGAAGAACAGGCAAGATACAACAAGACATTATATGCTGAAAAGGCCATGCTTTGCTAAATAAAAAATAAAACATATACAATTAACTGTTCCACTTTCTTTTTCAAACAGACACTACAAGAAGACCGGCGGATTAAGATTGGCAGGAGGGGACCCTCTGTCATTCGACACTTCAATCAAGGTAAAGTATTAAGTATAACAAAGAAACGAACCATGAGCCTCATTCAATTGCGAGTTGGCCAATTGAATAGGGCTCTATATAAGCACATAACATATTTTTTATACAGAACTTTTTAGTTACTGAACTTCTATCCACAATCAAGGTCTTCAATAACTAAAAACTTCTGTTAAAAAATATGTTATGTGCTTATATAGAGCCCTCTTCAATTGGCAAAATTGCAATTGAATGAGGACATATATATCTTTAATGGCCGAGGGCCTCATTTAAATGTGATTGGCCCATTTCAATAGGGCTCTATATAAGCACAGAGCATATTTTTTTACAGAAGTTTTTAGTTAGTGAACACCTTGCTTTTGGATACAAGTTCACTAACTAAAAACTTCTGTAAAAAATATGCTCTGTGCTCATATTGAGCCCTATTCCATTGCCCAAAATGCAATTAAATGAGGCCCCCACAATATAACAAATGCAGCAACCAAAGGCCCTCATTCAATTGATATTTTGGACAAATCAATAGAGCTATAAATAAGCACTTTTAGAGCCCTATTGAATTGGCCAAACTGCAATTGAATGAGGGCCAAAGTATGCAACATATGGTATGCAACATATGGTACACACAAAGTGGTACACACAAAACAGGATTGTAACAAACACATAGCAAACTAAATTAATATTCTTCTTTAATGTTTAACAACCTATAAGCCTTAGAAAAAAGCATAAATAAGTATACCAAAAGTGGTGCCCATCAATAAGGATTGTACAAAATCTCACACAAACACATAGCAAACTACATTTATACTCTTATTTAATGTTTAACAACCTATAAGCCTTCGAAAAAAGCCTAAATAAGGATAACTAAATTGGTGAGCACCAAATAGGATTGTAGGAAAACTTACACAAACACATACCAAACTACATTCATATTCTTCTTTAATGTTTAACAACCTATAAGCCTTAGAAAAAAGCATAAATAAGTATACCTAAAGTGGTGCGCACCAAATAGGATTGTACGAAAACTCACACAAACACATACCAAACTACATTTATATTCTTATTCAATGTTTAACAACATATACGCCTTAGAAAAAAGCCTAAATAAGCGCACCAAATAGGATTGTAGAAAAACACAGAAATAATGTCATTTTTTCATTAATACAAATACATACAAATAAAATAACATTTTCATTTTTATTTTATAACAGATACTGCGTCAAGAACATCGGACCAGGAGTTTCAACTAAAGGCCAGACCAGCGGACGAGGACTTTCAACAGAGGACTACACCATCGGACGAGGACTTTCAACACAGGACCAGTCCATCGGACGAAGGCTTTCAACACAGGACCAACAAAGATTCTGCTTGAAATCAAACTTCAAACAAGGTACAGTATAACAAGTTAAAAAATAAAATAAATATTCTTCATTAATGTTTAACATCCTATAAGCCTTAGAAAAAAGCCTAAATAAGCATAACAAAAGTGGGGCGCACCAAAAAGGATTGTACGAAAACTCACACAAACACATAGCAAACTACATTTATATTCGTATTTAATGTTTAACAACCTATAAGCATTACAAAAAAGACTAAATAAGCATAACTAAATTGGTGCGCACCAAACAGGAATGTACGCAAACTCACACAAACACATAGCAAACTAAATTAATATTCTTCTTTAATGTTTAACAACCTATAAGCCTTAGAAAAAAGCATAAATAAGCATACCAAAAGTGGTGCTCACCAAACAGGATTGTACAAAAACTCACACAAACACATAGCAAACTAAATTAATATTCTTTTTCAATTTTAACAACCTATAAGACGTACAAAAAAGCCTACATAAGCAAACCAAAAATGGTGCGCAAAAACAGGATTGTACAAAAACTCACACAAACACTTAGCAAACTACATTTACATTCTTAGTTAATGTTTACCAACCCATAAGCATTAGAAAAAAGCATAAATAAGCATAAACTAAATTGGTGCGCACCAAATAGTATTGTAGGAAAACTCACACAAACACATAGCAAACTAAATTCATATTCTTCTTTAATGCTTAACAACCTATAAGCCTTAGAAAAAAGCATAAATAAGTATACCAAAAGTGGTGTGCACCAAACAGGATTGTACGAAAACTCACACAAACACATACCAAACTACATTTATATTCTTATTTAATGTTTAACAACATATAAGCCTTAGAAAAAACACTAAATAAATATACCAAAAGTGGGGCGCACCAATAGGATTGTAGAAAAACACAGAAATAATGTCATTTTTTCCGTAATACAAAGACATTCAAATATAATAACATTTTCATTTTTATTTTATAACAGATACTGCGTCAAGAACATCGGACTAGGAGTTTCAACTGAGGACCAGACCAGCGGACGAGGACTTTCAACAGAGGACTACACCATCGGACGAGGACTTTCCACAGAGGACCAGACCATCGGACGAGGACTTTCAACACAGGACCAGACCATCAGACGAAGGCTTTCAACACAGGACCAACAAAGATTCTGCTTGAAATCAAACTTCAACTAAGGTACAGTATAACAAGTAAAAAAAGAGAAAAATAAATAAATATCTTAGCTTTGCATCGATGTCAACACAAAATACAATTTAAAATAAAGCACCAGTAACTATAACTGTTAAAAAAATATAACTAATACATTTTTCATCTATCTCTTATTTCTCTTTTAGGGCCAATAATCTTTAACAGTAAATAAAAACTTCAATGTAGCCTGAAAAAAAAAATTGCATAGTCCAAAAAAGGCTCAAAACACAGACTCTATACAATTTGTCATTCTAAAATTCCAGTCATAGACCCTCATTTAATTGCCATTTGACAAATTGAATAGTGCTGTACATAAGGACATAACATATTTTTTAATATACCTTTTTACTTAGTGAAACACTTGCTTTTGGATACATGTTTACTAAATAAAAACTTCTTTAAATAATTCTCTGATGGCCTTATTTAGACCTCTATTCAATTGACCGCATTGAAATTGATTAAGTATAAAATGTAAACACACTGTTGATAACAATTTTTCATCAAAACAAACTTAACATCTCAAAATAAAATAATGATACATTATTTTATTTTTACAGATTAACATGGCTGATAATGAGAGTAAACAAGAAAAGAAAAGACGCCAAGCTAGAGAACAACGACAGAGAGCAGACAGCCAGCAGACACCGGAGAAGAAGGAAATTCGACGAGAAAAAGAACGCAAAAGAATTGCAAGCAAAAGACTATCAACGGCAGAAATTAAAGATATGTCAAAAAAAGCTACAAAGCAAATAAAACATTTACAACCTGTTGCTCAAACATTTGGAACCGGTTCATGAAACATTACATGACATTTTACCTCAAACAATACAACATATACCAAGAAAAGCCACGAAAAAAACTAAGCATTTAGAACCTGTTGTAGAAACATTATATGACATTTCACCTGATGAATATGAAAGTCAAAATCCAATATGCTTTGCAAATTGTCCTTTACGCAAGTCTTTAGCAGTAGAGGTTCATAGTTGTGGGGACATGACTACTCAATGTCAGTTTTGTGAGGCTTATTATTTTAAACAGGAGAGACCCAGAGATGGCCAATTTATTAGTTGCTGTCAAAAAGGCAAGTTCAAACTTCCAGAAAGGAAAGAATTTCCTATCTATTTACAAAATATTATGACTCAACCTACTTTTCCAAATTACAAAAATTTTAATACAAACATAAGATCCTACAATAGTGCCATATCCTTTGCATCCATGGGGGCAACATTAGCTGCTAATGTACCAGGACATGGTCCTTACTGTTTTAAAGTACAAGGACAAATTTATCATCGCACTTCCCCATTTACATCCAGAGGAGGGAGATCAAAGAAAATTCGCTCAACTATATGTCCTAGATACAATGGAAGCTGTTGACCAACGTATGCAGATGGAAGAAATTAAAAAATGCTTACCCAGTGTTTTCATACAACTAAATAACATTATGGACAACAATCCCTACAGTAAAGCTTATAAAAAATTGGCAGAAGTAGAAAATGAACAACTACTTCATGCACAAAGACATCAATTACCAATGCCCAAGGTTAATATGGTGCTTAAAAGAGACAGACATACTGATAAACGTTGTTATAACTTGCCAACATCAAATGAGGTTGCAATGGTGTTTCAGAATGATGAAGGAGAACCACCATTTAAAAGAGACATTAGAATATATCCCAGAAATGAGAAGCAACCGTTCATTAATATGAGTATCTTAAGTCCAAATTTAGATCCAATGACATATCCCATCTTTTTCCCACACGGAGAAGCAGGTTGGCAACCAAAATTAACTCTTCCCAGTTACTCAAATGCTAAAGCCAGAATCCGAAATAATGTTTCTATGCTTGAATTTAAAGTAGCTCAAATTGCCATTCGCAATGTATTTAATCCAATTTTATGTGGTGGAAAACTAACCCAACAATAAATTATTGATTCTTATTTGCAAGTTGAGGCAAATAATTTAAACTTTATCAAATATCAACAAGATAAACTCCGTGTAGAACAATATTCTGGATTAATGGACTATGTTGCTGACGTGGCTACAAGCAGAGACATGACAGCTGGCAAAGCCATCATTTTACCATCTTCCTTTCAAGGATCTCCTCGAAATATGAGAGAAAGATACAATGATGCTATGGCTATTGTCACTAAATTTGGCAAACCCGATTTATTTGTGACATTTACATGTAATCCACAATGGCCAGAAATTACACAAAATCTACTTCTTGGACAAACTGCTTCAGATCGACCAGATTTAGTAGCCAGAGTTTTTAAGATTAAATTAAATGAATTAATACGTGACTTCACTATAAATCAGTTATTTGGCAAATGTCTTGCTTATGTATATACGATTGAATTTCAAAAAAGAGGCCTTCCACATGCACATCTTCTAATAATACTTCAAGAAAAAGATAAATTAGATACTTCGGACAAAGTGGATGCAGTCATTGTTGCTGAACTACCAGATCCCGAACTATATGGTAGACTAAATCAGATTGTTACTCATCGCATGATTCATGGACCCTGTGGTGACCTTAATCCACAATCACCATGTATGGAAAATAATAAATGTTCAAAAGAATTTCCAAAAGATTATAGAGACAAAACCTATGCCAATTGTGATGGATATCCACTTTATAAAAGAAGAGAAGGAGATAGTGCCATTATTCGTGGAAAAAAAGTGGACAATAGATATGTAGTACCCTACAATCCACATTTACTTATGAAGTACAACGCCCACATCAACGTAGAAGCCTGCACTTCCATCAAATCCATTAAATATGTCTACAAATATATTTACAAAGGTTACGATGCAGCTACTGTAGTCGTCAAAAGTGCAGACAACCCTGAAAGTAGTGAGTTAGTACATGATGAACTGCATCTCATGTAGATGCTCGCTATGTCAGTGCGCCAGAAGCTATGTGGCGGCTTCTAAAATTTGAAATGCATGATAGATCACATGCAGTATATAGGTTAGCAGTACATTTGCCACAACGACATTTAGTCTATTTTCATGCTGGAAATGAAATGAATGCATTAGCCCAAAGTGAAGATCGTCACACTGCACTAACTGCATGGTTTGAATTAAATGCCACTGATTCTGAAGCAACTGAATACTTATATATTGAAATTCCATATCACTATGTTTTTGTGAATGGATTATGGAGACCAAGAAAAAGCCGAGGCGATAAAATAATTCCAAGAGATGTTGAACGTTTTTGCTTACGGATATTACTTTTAAATGTTCCTGCAGCACAAAGTTTTGAACACTTAAGAACTGTTAATGACATTGTATATGAATCCTTCCATTTAGCTGCAAGACATAGAAATTTACTATCGGATGATACAGAATGGAAAAGATGTTTAGAAGAAGCAGCACAATGTTAAATGCCACAACAGATGAGAGAACAATTTGCTTTTATTTGTATCTTCTCAAATGCTCCAAATGCATTAGCTTTGTGGGAGACTTTTAAAAGTAATATGGCTGAAGACTTTATGCAACGATACAATGAACCCATTGCACACTTAAAAGCGTTAATGGAAATCCAAGAAGTCTTTTTAACTCATGGATTAAGTTGTGCAAGTTTTATTTTGCCTGATCCAGGTCTTATAGATGACATAAACTTTGAAGACTATGACATTCAACTACAAGCAGAAAGAACAGAAGAAAGACTTGCAACTTTAAATACATTACAATTGCAAGCATTTAATGCCATTAAAAATGCAATAGATGATGACATGGTGACAGAGCGTTATTTCTATCTTGATGGACCTGGCGGATCAGGAAAAACCTATCTATATAATTTATTAATGAGTTCAGTACGAGCACAAGGTCAAATAGCAATGGCATTTGCCATTACTGGAATTGCTGCACTTTTGTTAGAAGGTGGAAGAACTGCTCATAGTGGATTTAAACTGCCAGTGCCTATTTTAGAAACTTCTGTGTCAGATATTCGCATGACATCATTACAAGCAAAGAAATTGAACAAATGTAAATTAATTATAATAGATGAGGCCACAATGATGTCATGCTATGCCCTCCAATGTATTGACCGTTTGCTTCGTGAAGTCATGGATAATACTTTTCCATTTGGTGGAAAGGTAATGTTGTTAGGTGGCGATTTCAGACAAACATTACCTGTCGTTGTACATGGAAATCGAACTGACATTATTGAAACATGTATAAAGTCAAGCACACTATGGAAACATTTTACCCATCTTCAACTGAAACAAAATATGAGATCAGAAGGCCAAACTGATTTCAATGATTGGCTTATTAAAATTGGAGAAGGAAGAACAGAAAAAATAGCACATTTACCTGACGACACTGTAGAGATCCCACCTTATATGATTAGTCAACAAGATATTATATTGACTATATTTGAAGGGAGTATAAATAACGAGGAATATTCCGAGCTTGCCAACCAAGTCATACTAACGTGTAAAAATAAGGATGCATTAATACTCAATAATGAAATCTTTAAAAAAATTAATGCAACACAAAGAAATTATCACAGTGCTGATTCTGTACTTGCTGATGAGAATGAAAGTCAGTCCAACTTTTCGACTGAATTCATAAACTCACTAACTCCTTCTGGAATGCCACCACATATTTTGCAGCTAAAGAAAGGTGCAATTATTATGTTACTGCGAAATATGAACCCCAAAAAAGGACTATGCAATGGGACAAGATTAATTGTTCAACAATTAAAGGACCATTTTATAGATGCTGAAATTTTAACTGGGACCCATAAAGGAGAGAAAGTTTTCATACCAAGAATAGATTTAGCACCAAGTGAAAGTAGTCTCCCTTTTATACTTCAAAGAAGACAATTTCCCATTATTATGGCATTTGCCATGACCATCAATAAATCACAAGGTCAAACATTCAAATCTGTGGGTATTTTCCTGGAAGAAACAGTATTTGCACATGGTCAATTGTACGTTGCGTTGTCACGGTGCAAAAATCCACAGGCTATTAAACTTTACATTGAAAAGAATGAAAGTCAAGGTGATTTATTAGAAGATGGACGTATTTTTACTAAAAACATTGTCTACTATGAAGTACTATAACTTTGCAGTAAAGAAACAAAACACACATTCAAAAATAATAAACAAGAAACAATTTCAGTCATCATTTATGGAACGACTCTTTATGGATGATTCGACTCACAAAACACTTGCCTTGCAACTATATATATGTGATACTTATGTTAAAATGTTAATTAACTATGTTACTGTTTGTAATGTTACAAGTTGTAAAACAAGATTTTAACTTTCTTTACTTCAACATATTACAAAGTTCATGTTAACAGATCCACCACGTTTTAAGACACAATGTAAATATTATATGTTATGTTAATATTACTCCCTGTATTAAGGTTTATCGACAGTTCATGTGGTCATGAAGGAATTTATTTCATTGAGTACATTTTACAGAGAGTTTTTACTGTTTGCCTTCCTTTGCATTCAATGTATATTGAAGTTAACAATTGTTTAGATACAAATTGCATGTAAAAAAAACATTGCCTTAAGTTTTAAATATTGAGTACTTTGAAGTTAAACTGTTTTTACATTCAAATGTTAATACTTTCAATACAAAATGATGTTACAATCTTTATTCACTATGTTACTGTTTATACTCTTTCAAATTGTACAAATCTTTTTTAATGTTGAAAATGTACATATATAAGAAACTTGAAGTTTAAAAATATATTATGTCAAGTTTCTTACTTAAATATATTCCAAAATTCATGTTACATTTGGGTACCTTTCAAGCTGGGTTTTTACTGTTTGTTTTCATCGGGATTAAATGTAAAATATTGAAGTTAATAATTCTTCTGATACAAATTGCATGTTAAAAAACATTAAATCAAGTTTACAATACTGATTAGTTTTAAGTTAAACTGTTTTTACATTCAAATGTTATTAATTTTTATACCAAATTATGTTACAAAATGTGTTCACTATCTTACTGTTTATAATGTTCAAAGTTATATAAATGTTTTGTCAAGTTCCAAAGTTACACAAATAATAAAGTTAAACTTTCACAAAATACAATTTCAAGTTTATTATTTACATATATTACAAAGTTATATTTGCTTTTAATGGGATTTCATGTATATTGAAATTAACAATTCTTCACATACAAATTGCATCTTAACAAACCATTGCATAAAGTTTACAATAATGATTAATTTCATTTTCAACTGTTCTTACATTAAAAGGTTAATACTTTTAATAGAAAATGTTTCAACACTTATTGTTCACTAAGAGAACATTTTACTAAACTAAACATGTTTTAATATCACAATACTTACAACTGTCACATAGATATATTAATAACTAAACAACTTTTACAAACATACACATCTCATTGCCGTCATTTTTTGACGGGCAAGTCGCTAGTTAATTAATAATGATTAAGAACAAAAAAATGTATATTTGGGACTTCTTTACTTTAAGAATATATTAATGCATAGCTCTTTTAAATATATTTATTCATTGATTAATTAATTAATTATTAATGTTCATTAATTTATTAATTATTAATTACTAATCATTATGAAGAAAAAAAAGTATATTTGTGGCTGCCTTTACTTTATGAATATATTTATTCTTTGATTAATTAATTATTTTTGTTCATTAATTTAGTAATTATTGATTAGTAATAATAAAAAAAAATTAAACTGGCACAAAAAATATGTACATTATACATAACTTATATATCTGTGTTGCTGCCCATTGCCTGAAAGGGATAGGATCCTCAAAGCAGTTAAATATTGAAATCAGTTTATTATATTATGACATCTGCTACATTTAATATTTTATAGTGCATTTATTTATGAATATATCCTTGCTTACACCTTTATGTTTTGTATGTATGCCAATTTAACATCATACTCTTAATGATTAATGAATTAATTGCATTCAAACATTAAAAATGCTTCTTATTTCACTTTACAGTTTAATCATCTCTGCAGCTGACTGAATATACAGAGTGACGTTTGTAGCATTTCATCTGCAATAAGATCATCTTTACAGGTATATCATTTAATGATGCTCTTTTTTAGGAGAAAAGGATCAAGGATTTTTCTTTTGCACCGTTATTGATTAATTAATTAGTTAGTAATCATTATAAAAAATAAATATTGTCTATTTTACAATGTATAGATTTCATACAAAAAAAACAACATTTTAAACATTTTTCAAATTTTTCTAATGCTCTTATAGATCTCTGTTCCTGTTCATTGCCTAACAGGGATAGGACCCTATAAGCACTCAAATATTTAAATCAGTTTATTATATTATGACACTTTTTTATATTTTTTTATGCATTTACTTATGAAAATATGCATGATTAGGCCTTTACGTTTTACATGTATGCCAATTAAACACTTTCAATGACTAATGAATTCATTGAATTAAAACATTAAAAAAAAAATTTAAGTAATTTTACAGATTCCTCATCTCTGCACCTGCCTGAAGACAGAGAGTGAGCTCTGCAGGATTTGATCTGCTATAAGATCAACTTGACAAGTATATGATTTAATGATAGCATTCTTTAGGAAAATGGGATTAAGTCTTTTTATTTTGCATTGATGACAGTTAATTAACATATTTTTTAAAATAATTTATTAGTAATCAATAATTAATAAAATAAAAAAAACATTATGAATACATCTATATGCTTAGCCATTTATGTTTTAATTAATGACAATTACACCTCATAACTTGATTTATTGATTAATTCATTTAATGAAAACATTACAAATCCTTTTCAAGCCAATCTATAGTTTGCTCATAGCTCTTTCTGTTTGCCCTTCTTTAGGAACACATGATTACCTTTCTATGTTTTGCATTGATGACAGAGTTAGATTATTTCATTAATGTATATTCATTTATTTATTACTTCATAATTTATTATATAAAAAAGAAACTATTTTAGCATGAACTTCTTTATCAATATATATATATGCTTAGCTCTTTAGCTTTTCAAGTATGCAAATTAAAAATAACCCATTGATTGATTAATTTATTCATTTAATGAAAACATTACAAATGCATTTCAAGTCTTTTAACTGCTATTTAGATTTTGCATTGATGACAGGTAAAAAGAATATGTACAATAAAACAATTATAGATTTTACACCTGCATTTACAATAGAAGCAAAGATGGAGAGATGCACAGTCCCCTGAGACTTTGCAACGCTTGAGAGAAGAGACTTTTAAATAAAAGTAAAATTACTAAGAAAGCACAAACTGAAGAAAAGAAAAAGTAGACAAAAAAATGTCTGTAATACATTGCCTAATGACGCAATATTGCCTCATGAAACCAATGTTCATACACATGACACCAATGTAGATATAGAAAGTTGTAGTGAAATCTATGTTGAGGAAGCTCACGATAGTGCTTTATTTACAGCACTAACAGTAGACACTCATTATTGTGGATTAATGAATGTGGTTTGTCAGTTTTGTGGGGCCTATAATTTTTTTGCAGGAAAGACCAACTGATTGAGAGTTTATTAGTTGTTGTCAGAAAGGAAAGGTAAGACTTCCACAAAGACACACATTTCCTGAATATTTAGAAAGTATAATGAGTGATCCAACATTTCCAAATTATACCAATTAAAAAAAAAAACATTAGACTTATAACAGTGCATTTCATTTGCTTCAATGGGTGCAACATTAGCAGAAAATGTCCCAGGACATGGTCTTTACTGTTTTAAAGTACAAGGACAAATTTACCACCAGACTTCACATTTACACCCAGTAACAGGAGGAAATTTGCACAGTTATATGTCCTTGATACAATGGAAGCTGTTGAACAACGAATGATGCTTCCATAAAATAAACAATGCTTACCCATAGTCTTTGAACAACTCAATAATATTATGGCCAACAACCCACATAGTCAAGCATAGAAAAATTAGCAGTGGTTGAAAAAGAACAACAGGCATATGCGCAAATAAATCAATTGCCAATGCCAAGAGTAAATATGGTTCTCAAAAGAGATCGCCATACTGATCAAAGACAGTATAATTTACCAACAGTAAATGAGGTTGCCATGGTCTTTAAAAATTATAATGGTAAACCACCATTTGAGCGGGATATTAGAATATATCCACGTAATGCAGAATAACCTTTTATAAACATAAATATATTAAGTAGTAATTTGGATCCAATGACATATCCCATTTTCTTTCCAAATGGTGAGCCAGGATGGCAACCAAAATTACAATTGCAAAGTTATCCCAATAGTAAAGTTTGTGTTAGAAACAATATTTCTATGCTGGAATTTAAAGCGACACAAACTGCTATTCGAGATCATTTTAATCCTATTTTAAGTAGGGGAAAACTCACACAACAATGCATTATTGATTCATATCTACAAGTTGAAGCAAATAATGTAAACATTGTCAAATATCAATAAAACAAGCTTTGAGTAGAACAGTATTGTTGATTGATGGATTATGTCACTGAATTGGGTGCAAACAGAGACATTCCAGCTGGAAGAGCAATGATTATGCCATCCTCTTTCCAAGGATCTCCTCACAATATGCGCAATATACAATGATGTGATGGCTATTGTGACTAAACTTGGCAAACCAGATGTATTCATTTCATTCACATGTAATCCACAATGGCCAGAGATCAAAGAACATTTCAAACTTGGCCAAAATGCTTCTGACCGACCAGATTTGGTGGCTAGAGTATTCAAAATAAAACTAAAGTAATTAATTCATGATATAACTAAATCACACTTATTTGGAAAATGTGTGTCTTTTGTTTATACTGTATCATTGAATTTTAAAAAAAGAGGCCTGCCACATGCACATACTGTATAGTTTTAATACTGAAAGAAAAAGATAAACTGAATACGGCAGAGAGAGTGGATTCAGTAATTACTGTTGAAATGCCTCATCAAGAAAAACATTCAAAACTTTATGAGATTGTCACTCATAGAATGATTCATGGTCTACGTGGAGATATTAATCCAAATTCACCATGTATGGAAAATAAAAAATGCACAAAAGAGTTCCCAAAACAATTTCAAATGCAGATTTATGCTAATTGTGATGGATACCCTTTGTATAAAAGAAGAGAAGGACCAACAGCTATTATCCGTGGCCAAAAGGTCGATAATAGATTTGTGGTTCCATATAATCCACATTTGCTAATGAAGTACAATGCACACATAAATGTGGAAGCTTGCACTTCTATTAAATACCAAAAATATGTGTATAAATATATATACAGAGGACATGATGCAGCAACTGTTGTTGTGTAAGGTGCACAAAATGAACAAGACAATCCAATTTTACATGACAAACTATCTATGTAAGTGCTCCAAAAGCAATGTGGCATCTTTTTTGAGATGCATGATCGATCACATGCAGTGTATTGATTAGCTGCCCATTTGCTACAAAGTCAATTTGTTTGCTTCACTGCAGGGAATGAAAGAAATGCTTTAGAGCAACAACACTTACTGCTTGGTTTCAATTAAATTGCCAGGACACTGACGCCAGACAATTTTTATACATTGATATTCCACATCACTAGGTATTTGTAAATGGGCAATGGCGGCAACGAAAAAAAGATAATCATAAAATTATCCCGCAAATTTATACCGTTAGTCCAAGAGACATAGAATGTTTCAGCTTAAGATTACTTCTTTTACATGTACCCTGTGCACAATGTTATGAACATCTATGCACAGTGAATTACATATTTTATGATACTTTCCAATTAGCTGCAAGACATCAAAAATTCCTGGCAGATGACACGAAATGGAAGAGATATCTAGAAGAAGCAGCACTATATTTAATGCCAAACCAAATGAGAAAACAATTTGCTTTCATTTGAATCTTTTGCAATGTACCTGATGTATTAGCTTTGTGGGAAACATTTAAATTACATATGTGTGAAGACTTCTTGAAACGTTACAATGAGACCATTGCGCAATTAAAAGTATTAATGGAAATTCAGGAAATCAAAGTTTACTATGGAATTGATTAATTCTTTAACTCCTTCTGGAATGTCACCACATATTTTGCAACTTAAAAAAGGGACAATTGTCATGCTACTGAGAAATATGAATCCCAAAAAAGGACTTTGTACCAGATTAATTGTGAAGGATTTAAAAGATCATTTTATACATGCAGAAATTATGAATCCCATAAAGGTGAACCAGTTCTTATACTAAGAATTGATTTGGCTCCAAGTTAGAGTGGTTTGGCTTTTGTCCTTCAAATGAGACAATTTCCCATTAATAAATCCCAAGGAAAAACGTTTAGGTCTGTCAATAATTTTTTACAGGAACCTGTATTTGCACATGGACAACTATATGTTGCATTTTCAAGATGCAACAATCCAGAGGAAATTAAAGTTCATATTGTAGAAAAACCAAGTGAAGGTGATTTTTTGGAGGATAGACGCATGTTTTAGCAAAAGCATTGTGTACTATGAGGTTCTGTAAACATAGAGAACAGTGGTTTTATTTTGAGGACAAAATTTGATGTCACTTTTTAGAGGACCACTATTCCACTAAGGAAACTCTATACAATGGCAAAAACATAGAGAACAGTGGTTATACCTCGCTGACAAACTTTTATGTCTGGCGGTCTCTTTTTAGAGGACCACTATTTCACATAGGAAACTTTATGTGCCCTTTTCAAGAACTACAAGAATAACAACAAAAAATGCAAAGATAAAGTAACATATTGGAATGTGTTAGAAGTTACCTTTTTGCATGATTGGCCCCACAAAACAATTAGGTGGCATTTTCGTACAATTCAAGGTCAAATGTTAGTATTTTAAGGTACTATTTGAGATGTTAACATTGTATTTTAAAAGGTGTGCAAAGTTGTTTCATTGTATATAATTAACGATTTATGTTAGTAGGAGGATAATCATTTGTTAATAAATTGAAATGTATAATTAAATGGAGATTATAAATCCAGGGAGTAATCCGATTGCCAGTGAATGGGGTCATAAAATAATTTTTGTGCCCTTTGATACAATTGGCTAAGTTTAAATGGGGGGTTTTACTGTTTGCCTTCCTCTGGATTCAATACCTATGTGGTTTACCAGTACTTGAAATAAAAGTTGCATGTTACAAAGCATTATGTAAAAGGTTGCAAACACTTATTCAGAGAAAGTTGACCTATTCTTATGTTACTCATGCATACCTCTGAATTAAAAATGTTAGTATTGTTAAAAAAAATGGTTCACCATTGTTTCAAATATTGTATAAGTTGCATATTACAAAGTATCATGTAAAGGTTTAAAAAACGTATTCATCAAAACCTCAGCCATTGTTATATTATTCTTGCATACACAAGAATTAAAATAGTTAATATTGTTCAAAAATAATGGTATACCTGTTGATGAAAAGCAAATTGAAAGTTAAAAAAATAAAACATTTTATTAAAATTGTTGTACTTCTTTGTAGATAACAAAAAGGTTAAGAGTGTCAGAGACTCACATTGTGTGGCAAACAGCATTCCCAGCCTTAAAATTGTATTGCCCCATCATTGTTGACGGGCAAGGCACTAGTAGATATATATTATTAGTAGTAGTAGTATTACACTTTTTTTGTAAAGCTCTGATATTCCATCGCATTGTGCAGTTGTTAAATACAAAGAAAAAATAAATAAATATATTAAACACATTGTAGAAAGTAGAGCATCCTGTCTTTGAGTTTAAAATCTTACATAGACAGTGATTTTTTCAAATCTCCTTAAAAGATTGAACACTCACACATTTAGAATATAAAGGAATAAATAAAACAAAGGTGAAGTAATAAATGGAAGAAATAAGAGCTTGGCAAGTTAGACAGTAGAAGGTTAATTAGTGATTTCATTTATGGGTGTATCAGCTGTGTAAAATTGAGGTGATAGTTTTAAACCTAAGATATAAATGAACTCAAATCATAGGTGGGTGTGGACAGAGTAGGTGGGAGGGCAAGTTATATGAGTTCAGATACTGAAGAAAGGTGATGGTGTGTAAAGGTCTAAGTTTAGAAGCAAAAGAAAAAAGGGAAATAGAAATGGGAAAATGACAGTTGGATATTGAATCTACAAAATGGATGGTATCAGGCCCAGTGTCTTTGTTGGATCTCTATAGAAATAGGCACTCAGTCCTCGTGGTAAATGCATCTGAGAAGTGATAATTGGAAATGCAATCAGTAGAATGGATGGTATTAGGCTCAGTATATTTGGTTGAATCCCTCTAGAAATGGCTGCTCAGTTCTGGTGGTAAATGCAACTGAGAAGTGACGATTGGAAAGTTAATCTGCAGAATGGATGGTATCAGGCTCTATAAACTATAAAGAAAAATATCAATGTTGCAAGATTTTTAAAACATTTACGCTGTATTTGAACTACATTTGAAATGTTGGTGTAAGAAATGAAAATTAGAAGAAGATGGACTCAAACGCTTAACCTACAGGTCTAAAAGAGATGCTTTTCAGGACTGCAACACAAGTAATGCGTAGAGAAACCAAAACAACTAGCATAACTAATATTGGCATGACAGTCACAGACTGAATCTATGTGTCTATGAACAGAGTAGCAAAAAGTAACGTAATGAATATAGGAAGGCCAGCTAACATATTAACTCAGCAGGCATTATTAATGCTAAATGCCCCCATTGTGTTTCACAAATGGCATTTTAAACCTCTTCTTGCAAACAATAATTGAATCACAGTATATGAATTAAAAAACCTACATATTTAAATATTTATCAATATCAGACATGTTTAACATGCATAGACACAAGGATAGTCACAGGGGATGAGAGTCTCCAGACCATAGACAGACCAAACAAAGGAAATTGTGATCACACAATTCTTCCCCCAGTAAGGCAATCAGTACTTCCTTGACACTGTGAGTTCCTCATGAGGGGACGGGAAAGCCACATAACCAGGGTGTTCTCTTAATACATCCACAGAGCAATTGCTCATAATCTAGGCAGTACAGCTTCACCACAATGGCATTCTGGGTGCAGGGGGGCTGGCACACACTCAATTCCTACCTCCTGTTTTACTTTTCCGCTAATTATTTTGTTGCTGTTGTTTTCACATCCAATCATGTCCAACTCTCCATGGCCCCATGTACCGCAGCATGCCAGGAACATCTTTTGGTCAGTGCCCCTCTGAGCTCCATTAAGTTCATGTTCATTGCTTCAGTGACCTCATCTATCCATCTCCACCTCTGTCATCCCATTCTTGTGCCTTCCTTTCCCAGCAAGTAGTTTACCTCAACGTGTCAATTCTGTGTCTCTCAGACTTCCATATGGTCCAGCTTTCCCATCCATATATTACTACTGGGAATATACAGTGGATATAAAAAGGCTACACACCCCTGTTAAAATGTAAGGTTTCTGTGCTGTAAAAAAATTAGACAAAGATAAATCATTTCAGAACTTTTTCCACCATTAATGTGACCTATAAACTGTACAACTCAATTGAAAAACAAACTGAAATCTTTTAGGTGGAGGGAAGAAAAAAAAAGAAAAATAATGTGGTTGCATAAGTCTAGCTGTGTTCAGAATTAAGCAATCACATTCAAAATCATGTTAAATAGGAGTCAGCATACACCTGCCATCATTTAAAGTGCCTCTGATTAGCCCCAAATAAAGTTCAGCTGCTCTAGTTGGTCTTTCCTGAAATTTTCTTAGTCGCATCCCACAGCAAAAGCCATGGTCCACAGAGAGCTTTCAAAGCATCAGATGGATCTCATTGTTAAAAGGTATCAGTCAGGAGAAGGGTACAAAATAACACAGTAGAGCAGTGACATTACCAAGAACTGGAGCTCCCTCCAAAATTGATGAAAAGACGAGAAGAAAACTGGTCTGGGAGGCTACCAAGAGGCCTACAGCAACATTAAATGATCTGCAGGAATATCTGGCAAGTACTGGCTGTGTGGTACATGTGACAACAATCTCCTGTATTCTTCATATGTCTGGGCTATGGGGTAGAGTGGCAAGACGAAAGCCTTTTCTTACGAAGAAAAACACCCAAGCTAGCCTACATTTTGCAAAAACACATATGAAGTCTCCCAAAAGCATGTGGGGAAAGGTGTTATGGTCTGATAAAACCAAGGTTGAACTTTTTGGCCATAATTCCAAAAGTAATGTTTGGCGCAAAAACAACACTGCACCTCACCAGAAGAACACCATACCGACAGTGAAGCATGGTGGTGGCAGCATCATGCTCTGGGCTGTTTTTCTTCAGCTGGAACTTGGGCCTTAGATAAGATAGAGGGAATTATAAACAGTTCCAAATACCAGTCAATATTGGCACAAAATCTTCTTCTGGCTTCTGCTAGAAAGCTGAACATGAAGAGGAACTTCATATTTCAGCATGACAACGACCCAAAACATACATCCAAATAAACAAAGGATTAGCTTCACAAGAAGAAGATTAAAGTTTTGGAATGGCCCAGCCAGAGCCCAGACCTGTATCCGATTGAAAGTCTGTGGGGTGATCTGAAGAGGGCTGTGCACAGGAGCTGACCTCGCAATATGACAGATTTGGAGTGTTTTTGCAAAGAAGAGTGGGCAAATCTTGCCAAGTCAAAATGTGCCATGCTGATAGACTTATACCCAAAAAGACTGAGTTCTGTAATAAAATCAAAAGGTGCTTCAACAAAGTATTATTTTAAGGGTGTGCATACATATGCAACCATAATTTTTTATTTTTATATTTTTTCTTCCCTCTACCTAAAAGATTTCAGTTTGTTTTTCAATTGAGTTGTACTGTTTATAGGTCACATTAAAGGTGGAAAAAGTTCTGAAATTATTTATCTTTGTCTAATTTCTTTACAGCACAGAAACCTGACATTTTAACAGGGGTGTGTAGACTTTTTATATTCACTGTAATAGCTCTAACTATTTAGACCATTGTTGATAATGTAATATCTTTTTACTAGCATGTCCAAGCTTGCCATAGCTTTCCTCCACAGAAGCAAACTTAATTTAATTTCAGGACTACATACTTACTGTACATAGTAATTGAGATTGAAAAAAGACATTCAGTCGATCTAGTTCAACCTTTTAAGATCTCGGATCTGCAATATGTGGATTAGTTGTTAATTAAATTAATCCAGTGGAAGTCAAAACAGAAATAAAAACAAGTGAGTCTTTGCCAATTGTCTCAAAAGGGAAAAAAATAAAATTCCTACCTGACCCCAGATACTGGCGAGCGGATTCCTCCCTGATCAATACTCTCTCTCTAATTTTCCAGGATAACCCTGAATGCAATTTTTGCTTAGAAATAAATCCATTCCCCTTATAAAGTTATCTGTCGAATCCACTGTCACCACCTCTTTTGGTAGAGTATTCCACAGAATAACCTTCCTTACTGTGAAGAACCCTTTTCTTTCTTTAAGGTGGAATCTTTTTACTTCTAATCTCAAAGGATGTCCTCGTGTCAGTTGAAAATCTCTTGGCTAGTGATGTCGCGACCATCAAATTTTCGGTTCCCGAACCGCGGACGCGAATTCCATCAAATGTTCGCGAACGGACGAACATCTGCGAACCGCCATAGACTTCAATAGGCAGGTGGATTTCAAAACCCACAGGGACTCTTTCTGGCCACAATAGTGATGGGAAAGTTGTTTCAAGGGGACTAACACCTGGACTGTGGCATGCCGGAGGGGGATCCATGGCAAAACTCCCACAGAAAATTACATAGTTGATGCAGAGTCTGGTTTTAAGCCATAAAGGGCATAAATCACCTAACATTCCTAAATTGTTTGGAATAACATACTTTAAAACATCAGGTATGATGTTGTATTGATCAGGTAGTGTAAGGGTTACACCAGCTTCACAGTAACAGACCAATCTCCCCGTTTAATGCACCGCAAACAACCGCAAACAGTCCATTTGCACAACCGCAAACTCCCCATTTGCACAAGGTTGGATACCAAACTAGCTATGTCCCATTCCTTGTCCTCACTGATGTCATTGAAGGTCTCTTCCTCCACCCAGCCACCAAGGGTCCCCGAAAGGGGACAACAAGCCCCCTGGGATGCCTGCTGTGTTTGGTCTTCCACCTCCTCAAAGCCACCTTCCTCCTCTGACTCCTCTTCTTCAGACTCCCAGAGTCTGGGGGCTTCCACTGCCCAGCATGGAAGATTATACACAGGTCACAGTCTGGGGGCTTCCACTGCCCAGCATGGAAGATTATACACAGGTCAGAGTCTGGGGGCTTCCACTGCCCAGCATAAAAGATTATACGCGTTGCCTCTGTCTGCGTTATTATAAGGTGTGTACTGTTAAGTAGTACTTTTCCTATCGGTTTAATCCCTGTTACGTCCACTATTAGGGGACGTGTATATGGCATGTATTTTTGTAACAGGGAGATGGAAAAAGATGCTTGGTCGGACCTCCTACTTTGAATTTGGGGCACTGCACGTGCAATGTAATGTGCCACCAGATAGGAGTGGTGTATTAAGTTGTACTACTCATTCCTATCAGTGTAATACCTGTTACGTCAGCTATCAGGGGACGTGTATATGGCATGGATTTTTGTAACAGGGAGATGGAAAAAGATGCTTGGTCGGACCTCATACTTTGAATTTGGGGCACTGCACGTGCAATGTAATGTGCCACCAGATAGGAGTGGTGTATTAAGTTGTACTAATCATTCCTATCAGTGTAATACCTGTTACGTCAGCTATCAAGGGACGTGTATATGGCATGACTTTTTGGAACAGGGAGATGGAAAAAGATGCTTGGTCGGACCTCCTACTTTGAATTTGGGGCACTGCACGTGCAATGTAAAGTGCCACCAGATAGGAGTGGTGTATTAAGTTGTACTACTCATTCCTATCAGTGTAATACCTGTTACGTCAGCTATCAGGGGACGTGTATATGGCATGGATTTTTGGAACAGGGAGATGGAAAAAGATGCTTGGTCGGACCTCCTACTTCGAATTTGGGGTACTGCACGTTCAATGTAATGTGCCACCAGATAGGAGTGATGTATTAAGTTGTACTACTCATTCCTATCAGTGTAATACCTGTTACGTCCCCTATCAGGGGACGTGTATATGGCATGGATTTTTATACCAGGGAGATGGAAAAAGATACTTGGTCGGACCTCCTACTTCAAATTTGGGGCACTGCGCGTGCAATCTAAGGTGCCACCAGATAGGAGTGGTGTATTAAGTTGTACTACTCATTCCTATCAGTTTAATACCTGTTATGTCTCCTATCAGGGGACGTGTATATGGCATGGATTTTTGAAACAGGGAGATGGAAAAAGATGCTTGGTCGGACCTCCTACTTCTAATTTGGGGGACTGCACGTGCAATGTAATGTGCCACCAGACAGGAGTGGTGTATTAAATTGTACTACACAATCCTATCAGTTTAATACCTGTTACGTTACCTATCAGGGGACGTGTATATGGCATGGATTTTTGGAACAGGGAGATGGAAAATATGCTTGGTCGGACCTCCTACTTCGAATTTGGGGCACTGCACGTGCAATGTAATGTGCCACCAGATAGGAGTGGTGTATTATGTTGTACTACTCATTCCTATCGGTTTAATCCCTGTTACGTCCACTATTAGGGGACGTGTATATGGCATGGATTTTTGTAACAGGGAGATGGAAAAAGATGCTTGGTCGGACCTCCTACTTTGAATTTGGGGCACAGCACGTGCAATGTAATGTGCCACCAGATAGGAGTGGTGTATTAAGTTGTACTACTCATTCCTATCAGTGTAATACCTGTTACGTCAGCTATCAGGGGACGTGTATATGGCATGGATTTTTGTAACAGGGAGATGGAAAAAGATGCTTGGTCGGACCTCCTACTTTGAATTTGGGGCACTGCACGTGCAATGTAATGTGCCACCAGATAGGAGTGGTGTATTAAGTTGTACTAATCATTCCTATCAGTGTAATACCTGTTACGTCAGCTATCAGGGGACGTGTATATGGCATGGATTTTTGGAACAGGGAGATGGAAAAAGATGCTTGGTCGGACCTCCTACTTTGAATTTGGGGCACTGCACGTGCAATGTAATGTGCCACCAGATAGGAGTGGTGTATTAAGTTGTACTACTCATTCCTATCAGTGTAATACCTGTTACGTCAGCTATCAGGGGACGTGTATATGGCATGGATTTTTGGAACAGGGAGATGGAAAAAGATGCTTGGTCGGACCTCCTACTTCGAATTTGGGGTACTGCACGTTCAATGTAATGTGCCACCAGATAGGAGTGATGTATTAAGTTGTACTACTCATTCCTATCAGTGTAATACCTGTTACGTCCCCTATCAGGGGACGTGTTTATGGCATGGATTTTTATACCAGGGAGATGGAAAAAGATGCTTGGTCGGACCTCCTACTTCAAATTTGGGGCACTGCGCGTGCAATCTAAGGTGCCACCAGATAGGAGTGATGTATTAAGTTGTACTACTCATTCCTATCAGTTTAATACCTGTTATGTCTCCTATCAGGGGACGTGTATATGGCATGGATTTTTGAAACAGGGAGATGGAAAAAGATGCTTGGTCGGACCTCCTACTTCTAATTTGCGGGACTGCACGTGCAATGTAATGTGCCACCAGACAGGAGTGGTGTATTATGTTGTACTACTCATTCCTATCGGTTTAATCCCTGTTACGTCCACTATTAGGGGACGTGTATATGGCATGTATTTTTGTAACAGGGAGATGGAAAAAGATGCTTGGTCGGACCTCCTACTTTGAATTTGGGGCACTGCACGTGCAATGTAATGTGCCACCAGATAGGAGTGGTGTATTAAGTTGTACTACTCATTCCTATCAGTGTAATACCTGTTACGTCAGCTATCAGGGGACGTGTATATGGCATGGATTTTTGTAACAGGGAGATGGAAAAAGATGCTTGGTCGGACCTCATACTTTGAATTTGGGGCACTGCACGTGCAATGTAATGTGCCACCAGATAGGAGTGGTGTATTAAGTTGTACTAATCATTCCTATCAGTGTAATACCTGTTACGTCAGCTATCAAGGGACGTGTATATGGCATGACTTTTTGGAACAGGGAGATGGAAAAAGATGCTTGGTCGGACCTCCTACTTTGAATTTGGGGCACTGCACGTGCAATGTAAAGTGCCACCAGATAGGAGTGGTGTATTAAGTTGTACTACTCATTCCTATCAGTGTAATACCTGTTACGTCAGCTATCAGGGGACGTGTATATGGCATGGATTTTTGGAACAGGGAGATGGAAAAAGATGCTTGGTCGGACCTCCTACTTCGAATTTGGGGTACTGCACGTTCAATGTAATGTGCCACCAGATAGGAGTGATGTATTAAGTTGTACTACTCATTCCTATCAGTGTAATACCTGTTACGTCCCCTATCAGGGGACGTGTATATGGCATGGATTTTTATACCAGGGAGATGGAAAAAGATACTTGGTCGGACCTCCTACTTCAAATTTGGGGCACTGCGCGTGCAATCTAAGGTGCCACCAGATAGGAGTGGTGTATTAAGTTGTACTACTCATTCCTATCAGTTTAATACCTGTTATGTCTCCTATCAGGGGACGTGTATATGGCATGGATTTTTGAAACAGGGAGATGGAAAAAGATGCTTGGTCGGACCTCCTACTTCTAATTTGGGGGACTGCACGTGCAATGTAATGTGCCACCAGACAGGAGTGGTGTATTAAATTGTACTACACAATCCTATCAGTTTAATACCTGTTACGTTACCTATCAGGGGACGTGTATATGGCATGGATTTTTGGAACAGGGAGATGGAAAATATGCTTGGTCGGACCTCCTACTTCGAATTTGGGGCACTGCACGTGCAATGTAATGTGCCACCAGATAGGAGTGGTGTATTATGTTGTACTACTCATTCCTATCGGTTTAATCCCTGTTACGTCCACTATTAGGGGACGTGTATATGGCATGGATTTTTGTAACAGGGAGATGGAAAAAGATGCTTGGTCGGACCTCCTACTTTGAATTTGGGGCACTGCACGTGCAATGTAATGTGCCACCAGATAGGAGTGGTGTATTAAGTTGTACTACTCATTCCTATCAGTGTAATACCTGTTACGTCAGCTATCAGGGGACGTGTATATGGCATGGATTTTTGTAACAGGGAGATGGAAAAAGATGCTTGGTCGGACCTCCTACTTTGAATTTGGGGCACTGCACGTGCAATGTAATGTGCCACCAGATAGGAGTGGTGTATTAAGTTGTACTAATCATTCCTATCAGTGTAATACCTGTTACGTCAGCTATCAGGGGACGTGTATATGGCATGGATTTTTGGAACAGGGAGATGGAAAAAGATGCTTGGTCGGACCTCCTACTTTGAATTTGGGGCACTGCACGTGCAATGTAATGTGCCACCAGATAGGAGTGGTGTATTAAGTTGTACTACTCATTCCTATCAGTGTAATACCTGTTACGTCAGCTATCAGGGGACGTGTATATGGCATGGATTTTTGGAACAGGGAGATGGAAAAAGATGCTTGGTCGGACCTCCTACTTCGAATTTGGGGTACTGCACGTTCAATGTAATGTGCCACCAGATAGGAGTGATGTATTAAGTTGTACTACTCATTCCTATCAGTGTAATACCTGTTACGTCCCCTATCAGGGGACGTGTTTATGGCATGGATTTTTATACCAGGGAGATGGAAAAAGATGCTTGGTCGGACCTCCTACTTCAAATTTGGGGCACTGCGCGTGCAATCTAAGGTGCCACCAGATAGGAGTGATGTATTAAGTTGTACTACTCATTCCTATCAGTTTAATACCTGTTATGTCTCCTATCAGGGGACGTGTATATGGCATGGATTTTTGAAACAGGGAGATGGAAAAAGATGCTTGGTCGGACCTCCTACTTCTAATTTGCGGGACTGCACGTGCAATGTAATGTGCCACCAGACAGGAGTGGTGTATTAAATTGTACTACACAATCCTATCAGTTTAATACCTGTTACGTTATCTATCAGGGGACGTGTATATGGCATGGATTTTTGGAACAGGGAGATGGAAAATATGCTTGGTCGGACCTCCTACTTCGAATTTGGGGCACTGCACGTGCAATGTAATGTGCCACCAGATAGGAGTGGTGTATTATGTTGTACTACTCATTCCTATCGGTTTAATCCCTGTTACGTCCACTATTAGGGGACGTGTATATGGCATGGATTTTTGTAACAGGGAGATGGAAAAAGATGCTTGGTCGGACCTCCTACTTTGAATTTGGGGCACTGCACGTGCAATGTAATTTGCCACCAGATAGGAGTGGTGTATTAAGTTGTACTACTCATTCCTATCAGTGTAATACCTGTTACGTCAGCTATCAGGGGACGTGTATATGGCATGGATTTTTGTAACAGGGAGATGGAAAAAGATGCTTGGTCGGACCTCCTACTTTGAATTTGGGGCACTGCACGTGCAATGTAATGTGCCACCAGATAGGAGTGGTGTATTAAGTTGTACTAATCATTCCTATCAGTGTAATACCTGTTACGTCAGCTATCAGGGGACATGTATATGGCATGGATTTTTGGAACAGGGAGATGGAAAAATATGCTTGGTCGGACCTCCTACTTTGAATTTGGGGCACTGCACGTGCAATGTAATGTGCCACCAGATAGGAGTGGTGTATTAAGTTGTACTACTCATTCCTATCAGTGTAATACCTGTTACGTCAGCTATCAGGGGACGTGTATATGGCATGGATTTTTGGAACAGGGAGATGGAAAAAGATGCTTGGTCGGACCTCCTACTTCGAATTTGGGGTACTGCACGTTCAATGTAATATGCCACCAGATAGGAGTGATGTATTAAGTTGTACTACTCATTCCTATCAGTGTAATACCTGTTACGTCCCCTATCAGGGGACGTGTATATGGCATGGATTTTTATACCAGGGAGATGGAAAAAGATGCTTGGTCGGACCTCCTACTTCAAATTTGGGGCACTGCACGTGCAATCTAAGGTGCCACCAGATAGGAGTGATGTATTAAGTTGTACTACTCATTCCTATCAGTGTAATACCTGTTACGTCACCTATCAGGGGACGTGTATATGGCATGGATTTTTGGAACAGGGAGATGGAAAAAGATGCTTGGTCGGACCTTATACTTCGAATTTGGGGCACTGCACCTGCAATGTAATGTGCTATCAGATAGGAGTTGTGTATTAAGTTGTACTACTCATTCCTATCAGTTTAATACCTGTTACGTCACCTATCAGGGGACGTGTATATGGCATAGATTTTTGGAACAGGGAGATGGAAAAAGATGCTTGGTCAGACTTACCACTTCGAATTTGGGGAACTGCACGTGCAATGTAATGTGCCACTAGATGGGAGTGGTGTATTAAGTTGTACTACTTATTCCTATCAGTTTAATACCTGTTACGTCACCTATCAGGGGACGTGTATATGGCATGGATTTTTGGAACAGGGAGATGGAAACTGATGCTTGGTCGGACCTCCTACTTCAAATTTGGGGCACTGCGCGTGCAATCTAAGGTGCCACCAGATAGGAGTGGTGTATTAAGTTGTACTACTCATTCCTATCAGTTTAATACCTGTTATGTCTCCTATCAGGGGACGTGTATATGGCATGGATTTTTGAAACAGGGAGATGGAAAAATATGCTTGGTCGGACCTCCTACTTCGAATTTGGGGGACTGCACGTGCAATGTAATGTGCCACCAGACAGGAGTGGTGTATTAAATTGTACTACTTAATCCTATCAGTTTAATACCTGTTACATTACCTATCAGGGGACGTGTATATGGCATGGATTTTTGGAACAGGGAGATGGAAAAAGATGCTTGGTCGGACCTCCTTCTTCGAATTTGGGGCACTGCACGTGCAATGTAATGTGCCACCAGATAGGAGTGGTGTATTATGTTGTACTACTCATTCCTATCAGTGTAATACCTGTTACGTCACCTATCAGGGGACGTGTATATGGCATGGATTTTTGGAACAGGGAGATGGAAAAAGATGCTTGGTCGGACCTCCTACTTCGAATTTGGGGCACTGCACGTGCAATGTAATGTGCCACCAGATAGGAGTGGTGTATTAAGTTGTACTACTCATTCCTATCAGTTTAATACCTGTTACGTCATCTATCAGGAGACGTGTAAATGGCATGGATTTTTGGAACAGGGAGATGGAAATAGATGCTTGGTCGGACCTCCTACTTCGAATTTGGGGAACTGCACGTGCAATGTAATGTGCCACTAGATGGGAGAGGTGTATTAAGTTGTACTACTCATTCCTATCAGTTTAATACCTGTTACGTCACCTATCAGGGGACGTGTATATGGCATGGATTTTTGGAACAGGGAGATGGAAAAAGATGCTTGGTCAGACCTCCCACTTCGAATTTGGGGAACTGCACGTGCAATGTAATGTGCCACTAGATGGGAGTGGTGTATTAAGTTGTACTACTTATTCCTATCAGTTTAATACCTGTTACGTCACCTATCAGGGGAAGTGTATATGGCATGGATTTTTGGAACAGGGAGATGGAAAAAGATGCTTGGTCGGACCTCCTACTTCGAATTTGGGGTACTGCACGTTCAATGTAATGTGCCACCAGATAGGAGTGATGTATTAAGTTGTACTACTCATGCCTATCAGTGTAATACCTGTTACGTCACCTATCAGGGGACGTGTATATGGCATGGATTTTTATACCAGGGAGATGGAAAAAGATGCTTGGTCGGACCTCATACTTCAAATTTGGGGCACTGCGCGTGCAATCTAAGGTGCCACCAGATAGGAGTGGTGTATTAAGTTGTACTACTCATTCCTATCAGTTTAATACCTGTTATGTCTCCTATCAGGCGACGTTTATATGGCATGGATTTTTGAAACAGGGAGATGGAAAAAGATGCTTTGTCGGACCTCCTACTTCGAATTTGGGGGACTGCATGTGCAATGTAATGTGCCACCAGACAGGAGTGGTGTATTAAATAGTACTACTCATTCCTATCAGTTTAATACCTGTTACGTCACCTATCAGGGGACGTTTATATGGCATGGATTTTTGGAACAGGGAGATGGAAAAAGATGCTTAGTCGGACCTCCTTCTTCGAATTTGGGGCACTGCACGTGCAATGTAATGTGCCACCAGATAGGAGTGGTGTATTATGTTGTACTACTCATTCCTATCAGTGTAATACCTGTTACGTCACCTATCAGGGGACGTGTATATGGCATGGATTTTTGGAACAGGGAGATGGAAAAAGATGCTTGGTCGGACCTCCTTCTTCGAATTTGGGGCACTGCACGTGCAATGTAATGTGCCACCAGATAGGAGTGGTGTATTAAGTTGTACTACTCAATCCTATCAGTTTAATACCTGTTACGTCACCTATCAGGAGACGTGTATATGGCATGGATTTTTGGAACAGGGAGATGGAAAAAGATGCTTGGTCGGACCTCCTACTTCGAATTTGGGGCACTGCACCTGCAATGTAATGTGCTATCAGATAGGAGTATTGTATTAAGTTGTACTACTCATTCCTATCAGTTTAATACCTGTTACGTAACCTATCAGGGGACGTGTATATGGCATGGATTTTTGGAACAGGGAGATGGAAAAAGAGTCTTGGTCAGACCTCCCACTTCGAATTTGGGGAACTGCACGTGCAATGTAATGCGCCACTAGATGGGAGTGGTGTATTAAGTTGTACTACTTATTCCTATCAGTTTAATACCTGTTAAGTCACCTATTAGGGGACGTGTATATGGCATGGATTTTTGGAACAGGGAGATGGAAAATGATGCTTGGTCGGACCTCCTACTTCGAATTTGGGGTACTGCACGTTCAATGTAATGTGCCACCAGATAGGAGTGATGTATTAAGTTGAACTACTCATTCCTATCAGTGTAATACCTGTTACGTCACCTATCAGGGGACGTGTATATGGCATGGATTTTTATACCAGGGAGATGGAAAAAGATGCTTGGTCGGACCTCCTACTTCAAATTTGGGGCACTGCGCGTGCAATCTAAGGTGCCACCAGATAGGAGTGGTGTATTAAATTGTACTACACAATCCTATCAGTTTAATACCTGTTACGTTACCTATCAGGGGACGTGTATATGGCATGGATTTTTGGAACAGGGAGATGGAAAAAGATGCTTGGTCGGACCTCCTACTTCGAATTTGGGGCACTGCACGTGCAATGTAATGTGCCACCAGATAGGAGTGGTGTATTAAGTTGTACTACTCATTCCTATCAGTTTAATACCTGTTACGTCATCTATCAGGAGACGTGTAAATGGCATGGATTTTTGGAACAGGGAGATGGAAATAGATGCTTGGTAGGACCTCCTACTTCGAATTTGGGGAACTGCACGTGCAATGTAATGTGCCACTAGATGGGAGTGGTGTATTAAGTTGTACTACTTATTCCTATCAGTGTAATACCTGTTACGTCACCTATCAGGGGACGTGTATATGGCATGGATTTTTGGAACAGGGAGATGGAAAAAGAGTCTTGGTCAGACCTCCCACTTCGAATTTGGGGAACTGCACCTGCAATGTAATGTGCCACTAGATGGGAGTGGTGTATTAAGTTGTACTACTTATTCCTATCAGTTTAATACCTGTTAAGTCACCTATCAGGGGACGTGTATATGGCATGGATTTTTGTAACAGGGAGATGGAAAAAGATGCTTGATCGGACCTCCTACTTCGAATTTGGGGCACTGCACATGCAATGTAATGTGCCACCAGATAGGAGTGGTGTATTAAGTTGTACTACTCATTCCTATCAGTTTAATACCTGTTACGTCACCTATCAGGAGACGTGTATATGGCATGGATTTTTGGAACAGGGAGATGGAAATAGATGCTTGGTCGTACCTCCCACTTCGAATTTGGGGGACTGCGCGTGCAATCTAAGGTGCTACCAGATAGGAGTGGTGTATTAAGTTGTACTAATCATTCCTTTCAGTGTAATACCTGTTACGTCAGCTATCAGGGAACATGTATATGGCATGGATTTTTGGAACAGGGAGATGGAAAAAGATGCTTGGTCGGACCTCCTACTTCGAATTTGGGGGACTGCACGTGCAATCTAAGATGCACAAGATAGGAGTGGTGTATTAAGTTGTACTACTCATTCCTATCCGTTTAATACCTGTTACGTCAGCTATCAGGGGACGTGTATATGGCATGGATTTTTGGAACAGGGAGATGGAAAAAGATGCTTGGTCGGACCTCCTACTTCGAATTTGGGGCACTGCACGTGCAATGTAATGTGCCACCAGATAGGAGTGGTGTATTAAGTTGTACTACTCATTCCTATCAGTTAAATACCTGTTACGTCATCTATCAGGAGACGTGTAAATGGCATGGATTTTTGGAACAGGGAGATGGAAATAGATGCTTGGTCGGACCTCCTACTTCGAATTTGGGGAACTGCACGTGCAATGTAATGTGCCACTAGATGGGAGAGGTGTATTAAGTTGTACTACTCATTCCTATCAGTTTAATACCTGTTACGTCACCTATCAGGGGACGTGTATATGGCATGGATTTTTGGAACAGGGAGATGGAAAAAGATGCTTGGTCAGACCTCCCACTTCGAATTTGGGGAACTGCACGTGCAATGTAATGTGCCACTAGATGGGAGTGGTGTATTAAGTTGTACTACTTATTCCTATCAGTTTAATACCTGTTACGTCACCTATCAGGGGAAGTGTATATGGCATGGATTTTTGGAACAGGGAGATGGAAAAAGATGCTTGGTCGGACCTCCTACTTCGAATTTGGGGTACTGCACGTTCAATGTAATGTGCCACCAGATAGGAGTGATGTATTAAGTTGTACTACTCATTCCTATCAGTGTAATACCTGTTACGTCACCTATCAGGGGACGTGTATATGGCATGGATTTTTATACCAGGGAGATGGAAAAAGATGCTTGGTCGGACCTCATACTTCAAATTTGGGGCACTGCGCGTGCAATCTAAGGTGCCACCAGATAGGAGTGGTGTATTAAGTTGTACTACTCATTCCTATCAGTTTAATACCTGTTATGTCTCCTATCAGGGGACGTTTATATGGCATGGATTTTTGAAACAGGGAGATGGAAAAAGATGCTTTGTCGGACCTCCTACTTCGAATTTGGGGGACTGCATGTGCAATGTAATGTGCCACCAGACAGGAGTGGTGTATTAAATAGTACTACTCATTCCTATCAGTTTAATACCTGTTACGTCACCTATCAGGGGACGTTTATATGGCATGGATTTTTGGAACAGGGAGATGGAAAAAGATGCTTGGTCGGACCTCCTACTTCGAATTTGGGGCACTGCACGTGCAATGTAATGTGCCACCAGATAGGAGTGGTGTATTAAGTTGTACTACTCATTCCTATCAGTGTAATACCTGTTACGTCACCTATCAGGGGACGTGTATATGGCATGGATTTTTGGAACAGGGAGATGGAAAAAGATGCTTGGTCGGACCTCCTACTTCGAATTTGGGGCACTGCACGTGCAATGTAATGTGCCACCAGATAGGAGTGGTGTATTAAGTTGTACTACTCATTCCTATCAGTTTAATGCCTGTTACGTCACCTATCAGGAGACGTGTATATGGCATGGATTTTTGGAACAGGGAGATGGAAATAGATGCTTGGTCGGACCTCCCACTTCGAATTTTGGGGACTGCGCGTGCAATCTAAGGTGCTACCAGATAAGAGTGGTGTATTAAGTTGTACTACTCATTCCTATCAGTGTAATACCTGTTATGTCAGCTATCAGGGAACGTGTATATGGCATGGATTTTTGGAACAGGGAGATGGAAAAAGATGCTTGGTCGGACCTCCTACTTCGAATTTGGTGGACTGCACGTGCAATCTAAGGTGCCACCAGATAGGAGTGGTGTATTAAGTTGTACTACTCATTCCTATCTGTTTAATACCTGTTACGTCACCTATCAGGGGACGTGTATATGGCATGGATTTTTGGAACAGGGAGATGGAAAAAGATGCCTGGTCGGACCTCCTACTTCGAATTTGGGGAACTGCACGTGCAATGTAATGTGCCACTAGATGGGAGTGGTGTATTAAGTTGTACTATTTATTCCTATCAGTGCAATACCTGTTACGTCACCTATCAGGGGACGTGTATATGGCATGGATTTTTGCAACAGGGAGATGGAAAAAGATGCTTGTTCGGACCTCCTACTTCGAATTTGGAGCACTGCACCTGCAATGTAATTTGCTACCAGATAGGAGTGGTGTTTTAAGTTGTACTACTCATTCCTATCAGTGCAATACCTGTTACGTCACCTATCAGGGGACGTGTATATGGCATGGATTTTTGGAACAGGGAGATGGAAAAAGATGCTTGGTTGGACATCCTTAATTTGATTTTGGGTCACTGCACGTGCAATCTAAGGTGCCACCAGATCGGAGTGGTGTATTAAGTTGTACTACTCATTCCTATCAGTTTAATACCTGTTACGTCACCTATCAGGGGACGTGTATTTGGCATGGATTTTTGGAACAGGGAGATGGAAAAAGATGCTTGGTCAGACCTCCCACTTCGAATTTGGGGAACTGCACGTGCAATGTAATGTGCCACTAGATGGGAGTGGTGTATTAAGTTGTACTACTTATTCCTATCAGTTTAATACCTGTTACGTCACCTATCAGGGGACGTGTATATGGCATGGATTTTTAGAACAGGCACGATGGAAAAAGATGCTTGGTCGGACCTCCAACTTCGAATTTGGGGTACTGCACGTTCAATGTAATGTGCCACCAGATAGGAGTGGTGTATTAAGTTGTACTACTCATTCCTATCAGTTTAATACCTGTTACGTCACCTATCAGGGGACGTGTATATGGCATGGATTTTTATACCAGGGAGATGGAAAAAGATGCTTGGTCGGAACTCCTACTTCAAATTTGGGGCACTGCGCGTGCAATCTAAGGTGCCACCAGATAGGAGTGGTGCATTAAGTTGTACTAATCATTCCTATCAGTTTAATACCTGTTATGTCACCTATCAGGGGACGTTTATATGGCATGGATTTTTGAAACAGGGAGATGGAAAAAGATGCTTGGTCGGACCTCCTACTTCGAATTTGGGGCACTGCACGTGCAATGTAATGTGCAACCAGATATGAGTGGTGTATTAAGTTTTACTACTCATTCCTATCAGTTTAATACCTGTTACGTCACCTATCAGGAGACGTGTATATTGCATGGATTTTTGGAACAGGGAGATGGAAATAGATGCTTTTTCGGACCTCCCACTTCGAATTTGGGGGACTGCGCGTGCAATCTAAGTTGCTACCAGATAGGAGTGGTGTATTAAGTTGTACTACTCATTCCTATCAGTGTAATACCTGTTACGTCAGCTATCAGGGAACGTGTATATGGTATGGATTCTTGGAACAGGGAGATGGAAAAAGATGCTTGGTCAGACCTCCCACTTCGAATTTGGGGAACTGCACGTGCAATGTAATGTGCCACTAGATGGGAGTGGTGTATTAAGTTGTACTACTTATTCCTATCAGTTTAATACCTGTTACGTCACCTATCAGGGGACGTGTATATGGCATGGATTTTTAGAACAGGCACGATGGAAAAAGATGCTTGGTCGGACCTCCAACTTCGAATTTGGGGTACTGCACGTTCAATGTAATGTGCCACCAGATAGGAGTGGTGTATTAAGTTGTACTACTCATTCCTATCAGTTTAATACCTGTTACGTCACCTATCAGGGGACGTGTATTTGGCATGGATTTTTGGAACAGGGAGATGGAAAAAGATGCTTGGTCAGACCTCCCACTTCGAATTTGGGGAACTGCACGTGCAATGTAATGTGCCACTAGATGGGAGTGGTGTATTAAGTTGTACTACTTATTCCTATCAGTTTAATACCTGTTACGTCACCTATCAGGGGACGTGTATATGGCATGGATTTTTAGAACAGGCACGATGGAAAAAGATGCTTGGTCGGACCTCCAACTTCGAATTTGGGGTACTGCACGTTCAATGTAATGTGCCACCAGATAGGAGTGGTGTATTAAGTTGTACTACTCATTCCTATCAGTTTAATACCTGTTACGTCACCTATAAGGGGACGTGTATATGGCATGGATTTTTATACCAGGGAGATGGAAAAAGATGCTTGGTCGGAACTCCTACTTCAAATTTGGGGCACTGCGCGTGCAATATAAGGTGCCACCAGATAGGAGTGGTGCATTAAGTTGTACTAATCATTCCTATCAGTTTAATACCTGTTATGTCACCTATCAGGGGACGTTTATATGGCATGGATTTTTGAAACAGGGAGATGGAAAAAGATGCTTGGTCGGACCTCCTACTTCGAATTTGGGGCACTGCACGTGCAATGTAATGTGCAACCAGATATGAGTGGTGTATTAAGTTGTACTACTCATTCCTATCAGTTTAATACCTGTTACGTCACCTATCAGGAGACGTGTATATGGCATGGATTTTTGGAACAGGGAGATGGAAATAGATGCTTTTTCGGACCTCCCACTTCGAATTTGGGGGACTGCGCGTGCAATCTAAGTTGCTACCAGATAGGAGTGGTGTATTAAGTTGTACTACTCATTCCTATCAGTTTAATACCTGTTACGTCAGCTATCAGGGAACGTGTATATGGTATGGATTCTTGGAACAGGGAGATGGAAAAAGATGTTTGGTCGGACCTCCTACTTCGAATTTGGGGGACTGCACGTGCAATGTAATGTGCCACCAGACAGTAGTGGTGTATTAAATAGTACTACTCATTCCTATCAGTTTATTACCTGTTACGTCACCTATCAGGGGACGTTTATATGGCATGGATTTTTGGAACAGGGAGATGGAAAAAGATGCTTGGTCGGACCTCCTACTTCGAATTTGGGGCACTGCACGTGCAATGTAATGTGCCACCAGATAGGAGTGGTGTATTAAGTTGTACTACTCATTCCTATCAGGGTAATACCTGTTACGTCACCTATCAGGGGACGTGTATATGGCATGGATTTTTGGAACAGGGAGATGGAAAAAGATGCTTGGTGGGACCTCCTACTTCGAATTTGGGGCACTGCACGTGCAATGTAATGTGCCACCAGATAGGAGTGGTGTATTAAGTTGTACTACTCATTCCTATCAGTTTAATGCCTGTTACGTCACCTATCAGGAGACGTGTATATGGCATGGATTTTTGGAACAGGGAGATGGAAATAGATGCTTGGTCGGACCTCCCACTTCGAATTTGGGGGACTGCGCGTGCAATCTAAGGTGCTACCAGATAGGAGTGGTGTATTAAGTTGTACTACTCATTCCTATCAGTGTAATACCTGTTATGTCAGCTATCAGGGAACGTGTATATGGCATGGATTTTTGGAACAGGGAGATGGAAAAAGATGCTTGGTCGGACCTCCTACTTCGAATTTGGGGGACTGCACGTGCAATCTAAGGTGCCACCAGATAGGAGTGGTGTATTAAGTTGTACTACTCATTCCTATCCGTTTAATACCTGTTACGTCACCTATCAGGGGACGTGTATATGGCATGGATTTTTGGAACAGGGAGATGGAAAAAGATGCCTGGTCGGACCTCCTACTTCGAATTTGGGGAACTGGACGTGCAATGTAATGTGCCACTAGATGGGAGTGGTGTATTAAGTTGTACTATTTATTCCTATCAGTGCAATACCTGTTACGTCACCTATCAGGGGACGTGTATATGGCATGGATTTTTGGAACAGGGAGATGGAAAAAGATGCTTGGTCGGACCTCCTACTTCGAATTTGGAGCACTGCACCTGCAATGTAATTTGCTACCAGATAGGAGTGGTGTTTTAAGTTGTACTACTCATTCCTATCAGTGCAATACCTGTTACGTCACCTATCAGGGGACGTGTATATGGCATGGATTTTTGGAACAGGGAGATGGAAAAAGATGCTTGGTCGGACATCCTTAATTTGATTTTGGGGCACTGCACGTGCAATCTAAGGTGCCACCAGATCGGAGTGGTGTATTAAGTTGTACTACTCATTCCTATCAGTTTAATACCTGTTACGTCACCTATCAGGGGACGTGTATTTGGCATGGATTTTTGGAACAGGGAGATGGAAAAAGATGCTTGGTCAGACCTCCCACTTCGAATTTGGGGAACTGCACGTGCAATGTAATGTGCCACTAGATGGGAGTGGTGTATTAAGTTGTACTACTTATTCCTATCAGTTTAATACCTGTTACGTCACCTATCAGGGGACGTGTATATGGCATGGATTTTTAGAACAGGCACGATGGAAAAAGATGCTTGGTCGGACCTCCAACTTCGAATTTGGGGTACTGCACGTTCAATGTAATGTGCCACCAGATAGGAGTGGTGTATTAAGTTGTACTACTCATTCCTATCAGTTTAATACCTGTTACGTCACCTATCAGGGGACGTGTATATGGCATGGATTTTTATAACAGGGAGATGGAAAAAGATGCTTGGTCGGAACTCCTACTTCAAATTTGGGGCACTGCGCGTGCAATCTAAGGTGCCACCAGATAGGAGTGGTGTATTAAGTTGTACTACTCATTCCTATCAGTTTAATACCTGTTACGTCACCTATCAGGGGACGTTTATATGGCATGGATTTTTTAAACAGGGAGATGGAAAAAGATGCTTGGTCGGACCTCCTACTTCGAATTTGGGGCACTGCACGTGCAATGTAATGTGCCACCAGATAGGAGTGGTGTATTAAGTTGTACTACTCATTCCTATCAGTTTAATACCTGTTACGTCACCTATCAGGAGACGTGTATATGGCATGGATTTTTGGAACAGGGAGATGGAAATAGATGCTTTTTCGGACCTCCCACTTCGAATTTGGGGGACTGCGCGTGCAATCTAAGTTGCTACCAGATAGGAGTGGTGTATTAAGTTGTACTACTCATTCCTATCAGTGTAATACCTGTTACGTCACCTATCAGGGGACGTGTATATGGCATGGATTTTTGGAACAGGGAGATGGAAAAAGATGCTTGGTCGGACCTCCTACTTCGAACTTGGGGAACTGCACGTGCAATGTAATGTGCTACCAGATAGGAGTGGTGTATTAAGTTGTACTACTCATTCCTATCAGTTCAATACCTGTTACGTCACCTATCAGGGGACGTGTATATGGCATGGATTTTTGGAACAGGGAGATGGAGAAAGATGCTTGGTCGGACATCCTTAATTTGAATTTGGGGCACTGCACGTGCAATCTAAGGTGCCACCAGATCGGAGTGGTGTATTAAGTTGTACTACTCATTCCTATCAGTTTAATAACTGTTACGTCACCTATCAGGGGACGTGTATATGGCATGGATTTTTGCAACAGGGAGATGGAAAAAGATGCTTGGCCGGACCTCCTACTTCGAATTTGGGGCACTGCACCTGCAATGTAATGTGCCACCAGATAGGAGTGGTGTATTAAGTTGTACTACTCATTCCTCTCAGTTTAATACCTGTTACGTCACCTATCAGGGGACATGTATATGGCATGGATTTTTGGAACAGGGAGATGGAAAAAGATGCTTGGTCAGACCTCCCACTTCGAATTTGGGGCACTGCGCGTGCAATGTAATGTACCACCAGATAGGAGTGGTGTATTAAGTTGTACTACTCATTCCTATCAGTGTAATACCTGTTATGTCACCTATCAGGGGACGTGTATATGGCATGGATTTTTGGAACAGGGAGATGGAAAAAGATGCTTGGTCGGATCTCCTACTTCGAATTTGGGGCACTACACGTGCAATGTAAATGTGCCACCAGATAGGAGTGGTGTATTAAGTTGTGCTACTCATTCCTATCAGTGTAATACCTGTTACGTCACCTATCAGTGGACGTGTATATGGCATGGATTTTTGGAACAGGGAGATGAAAATGATGCTTGGTCGGACCTCCCACTTCGAATTTGGGGCACTGCGCGTGCAATCTAAGGTGCCACCAGATAGGAGTGGTGTATTAAGTTGTACTATTTATTCCTATCAGTGCAATACCTGTTACGTCACCTATCAGGGGACGTGTATATGGCATGGATTTTTGCAACAGGGAGATGGAAAAAGATGCTTGGTCGGACCTCCTACTTCGAATTTGGGGCACTGCACCTGCAATGTAATTTGCTACCAGATAGGAGTGGTGTTTTAAGCTGTACTTCTCATTCCTATCAGTGCAATACCTGTTACGTCACCTATCAGGGGACGTGTATATGGCATGGATTTTTGGAACAGGGAGATGGAAAAAGATGCTTGGTCGGACATCCTTAATTTGATTTTGGGGCACTGCACGTGCAATCTAAGGTGCCACCAGATCGGAGTGGTGTATTAAGTTGTACTACTCATTCCTATCAGTTTAATACCTGTTACGTCACCTATCAGGGGACGTGTATATGGCATGGATTTTTGGAACAGGGAGATGGAAAAAGATGCTTGGTCAGACCTCCCACTTCGAATTTGGGGAACTGCACGTGCAATGTAATGTGCCACTAGATGGGAGTGGTGTATTAAGTTGTACTACTTATTCCTATCAGTTTAATACCTGTTACGTCACCTATCAGGGGACGTGTATATGGCATGGATTTTTGGAACAGGCACGATGGAAAAAGATGCTTGGTCGGACCTCCAACTTCGAATTTGGGGTACTGCACGTTCAATGTAATGTGCCACCAGATAGGAGTGATGTATTAAGTTGTACTACTCATTCCTATCAGTGTAATACCTGTTACGTCACCTATCAGGGGACGTGTATATGGCATGGATTTTTCTACCAGGGAGATGGAAAAAGATGCTTGGTCGGAACTCCTACTTCAAATTTGGGGCACTGCGCGTGCAATCTAAGGTGCCACCAGATAGGAGTGGTGTATTAAGTTGTACTACTCATTCCTATCAGTTTAATACCTGTTACGTCACCTATCAGGGGACGTTTATATGGCATGGATTTTTGAAACAGGGAGATGGAAAAAGATGCTTGGTCGGACCTCCTACTTCGAATTTGGGGGACTGCACGTGCAATGTAATGTGCCACCAGACAGGAGTGGTGTATTAAATTGTACTTCTCATTCCTATCAGTTTAATACCTGTTACGTCACCTATCAGGGGACGTGTATATGGCATGGATTTTTGGAACAGGGAGATGGAAAAAGATGCTTGGTCGGACCTCATACTTTGAATTTGGGGCACTGCACCTGCAATGTAATGTGCCACCAGATAGGAGTGGTGTATTAAGTTGTACTACTCATTCCTCTCAGTTTAATACCTGTTACGTCACCTATCAGGAGACGTGTATATGGCATGGATTTTTGGAACAGGGAGATGGAAAAAGATGCTTGGTCGGACCTCCTACTTCGAATTTGGGGGACTGCACCTGCAATCTAAGGTGCCACCAGATAAGAGTGGTGTATTAAGTTGTACTACTCATTCCTATCCGTTTAATACCTGTTACGTCACCTATCAGGGGACGTGTATATGGCATGGATTTTTGGAACAGGGAGATGGAAAAAGATGCTTGGTCGGACCTCCTACTTCGAACTTGGGGTACTGCACGTGCAATGTAATGTACCACCAGATAGGAGTGGTGTATTAAGTTGTACTACTCATTCCTATCAGTGTAATACCTGTTACGTCACCTATCAGGGGACGTGTATATGGCATGGATTTTTGGAACAGGGAGATGGAAAAAGATGCTTGGTCGGACCTCCCACTTCGAATTTGGGGCACTGCGCGTGCAATCTAAGGTGCCACCAGATAGGAGTGGTGTATTAAGTTGTACTATTTATTCCTATCAGTGCAATACCTGTTACGTCACCTATCAGGGGACGTGTATATGGCATGGATTTTTGGAACAGGGAGATGGAAAAAGATGCTTGGTCGGACATCCTTAATTTGAATTTGGGGCACTGCACGTACAATCTAAGGTGCCACCAGATCAGAGTGGTGTATTAAGTTGTACTACTTATTCCTATCAGTTTAATACCTGTTACGTCACCTATCAGGGGACGTGTATATGGCATGGATTTTTGGAACAGGGAGATGGAAAAAGATGCTTGGTCGGACCTCATACTTTGAATTTGGGGCACTGCACCTGCAATGTAATGTGCCACCAGATAGGAGTGGTGTATTAAGTTGTACTACTCATTCCTCTCAGTTTAATACCTGTTACGTCACCTATCAGGGGACATGTATATGGCATGGATTTTTGGAACAGGGAGATGGAAAAAGATGCTTGGTCAGACCTCCCACTTCGAATTTGGGGCACTGCGCGTGCAATGTAATGTACCACCAGATAGGAGTGGTGTATTAAGTGGTACTACTCATTCCTATCAGTGTAATACCTGTTACGTCACCTATCAGGGGACGTGTATATGGCATGGATTTTTGGAACAGGGAGATGGAAAAAGATGCTTGGTCGGATCTCCTACTTCGAATTTGGGGCACTGCACGTGCAATGTAAATGTGCCACCAGATAGGAGTGGTGTATTAAGTTGTGCTACTCATTCCTATCAGTTTAATACCTGTTACGTCACCTATCAGTGGACGTGTATATGGCATGGATTTTTGGAACAGGGAGATGGAAAAAGATGCTTGGTCGGACCTCCCACTTCGAATTTGGGGCACTGCGCGTGCAATCTAAGGTGCCACCAGATAGGAGTGGTGTATTAAGTTGTACTATTTATTCCTATCAGTGCAATACCTGTTACGTCACCTATCAGGGGACGTGTATATGGCATGGATTTTTGCAACAGGGAGATGGAAAAAGATGCTTGGTCGGACCTCCTACTTCGAATTTGGGGCACTGCACCTGCAATGTAATTTGCTACCAGATAGGAGTGGTGTTTTAAGTTGTACTACTCATTCCTCTCAGTTTAATACCTGTTACGTCACCTATCAGGGGACGTGTATATGGCATGGATTTTTGGAACAGGGAGATGGAAAAAGATGCTTGGTCGGACATCCTTAATTTGATTTTGGGGCACTGCACGTGCAATCTAAGGTGCCACCAGATCGGAGTGGTGTATTAAGTTGTACTACTCATTCCTATCAGTTTAATACCTGTTACGTCACCTATCAGGGGACGTGTATATGGCATGGATTTTTGGAACAGGGAGATGGAAAAAGATGCTTGGTCAGACCTCCCACTTCGAATTTGGGGAACTGCACGTGCAATGTAATGTGCCACTAGATGGGAGTGGTGTATTAAGTTGTACTACTTATTCCTATCAGTTTAATACCTGTTACGTCACCTATCAGGGGACGTGTATATGGCATGGATTTTTGGAACAGGCACGATGGAAAAAGATGCTTGGTCGGACCTCCAACTTCGAATTTGGGGTACTGCATGTTCAATGAAATGTGCCACCAGATAGGAGTGATGTATTAAGTTGTACTACTCATTCCTATCAGTGTAATACCTGTTACGTCACCTATCAGGGGACGTATATATGGCATGGATTTTTATACCAGGGAGATGGAAAAAGATGCTTGGTCGGAACTCCTACTTCAAATTTGGGGCACTGCGCTTGCAATCTAAGGTGCCACCAGATAGGAGTGTTGTATTAAGTTGTACTACTCATTCCTATCAGTTTAATACCTGTTATGTCACCTATCAGGGGACGTTTATATGGCATGGATTTTTGAAACAGGGAGATGGAAAAAGATGCTTGGTCGGACCTCCTAATTCGAATTTGGGGGACTGCACGTGCCATGTAATGTGCCACCAGACAGGAGTGGTGTATTAAATTGTACTACTCATTCCTATCAGTTTAATACCTGTTACGTCACCTATCAGGGGACGTTTATATGGCATGGATTTTTGGAACAGGGAGATGGAAATAGATGCTTGGTCGGACCTCCTACTTCGAATTTGGGGCACTGCACGTGCAATGTAATGTGCCACCAGATCGGAGTGGTGTATTAAGTTGTACTACTCATTCCTATCAGTTTAATACCTGTTACGTCACCTATCAGGAGACGTGTATATGGCATGGATTTTTGGAACAGGGAGATGGAAATAGATGCTTTTTCGGACCTCCCACTTCGAATTTGGGGGACTGCGCGTGCAATCTAAGTTGCTACCAGATAGGAGTAGTGTATTAAGTTGTACTACTCATTCCTATCAGTGTAATACCTGTTACGTCACCTATCAGGGGACGTGTATATGGCATGGATTTTTGGAACAGGGAGATGGAAAAAGATGCTTGGTCGGACCTCCTACTTCGAACTTGGGGAACTGCACGTGCAATGTAATGTGCTACCAGATAGGAGTGGTGTATTAAGTTGTACTACTCATTCCTATCAGTGCAATACCTGTTAAGTCAACTATCAGGGGAAGTGTATATGTCATGGATTTTTGGAACAGGGAGATGGAGAAAGATGCTTGGTCGGACATCCTTAATTTGAATTTGGGGCACTGCACGTGCAATGTAATGTGCCACCAGATCGGAGTGGTGTATTAAGTTGTACTACTCATTCCTATCAGTTTAATACCTGTTACGTCACCTATCAGGAGACGTGTATATGGCATGGATTTTTGGAACAGGGAGATGGAAATAGATGCTTTTTCGGACCTCCCACTTCGAATTTGGGGGACTGCGCGTGCAATCTAAGGTGCCACCAGATCGGAGTGGTGTATAAAGTTGTACTACTCATTCCTATCAGTTTAATACCTGTTACGTCACCTATCAGGGGACGTGTATATGGCATGGATTTTTGCAACAGGGAGATGGAAAAAGATGCTTGGTCGGACCTCCTACTTCGAATTTGGGGCACTGCACCTGCAATGTAATGTGCTACCAGATAGGAGTGGTGTATTAAGTTGTACTACTCATTCCTCTCAGTTTAATACCTGTTACGTCACCTATCAGGGGACATGTATATGGCATGGATTTTTGGAACAGGGAGATGGAAAAAGATGCTTGGTCAGACCTCCCACTTCGAATTTGGGGCACTGCACGTGCAATGTAATGTGCTACCAGATAGGAGTGGTGTATTAAGTTGTACTACTCATTCCTATCAGTGCAATACCTGTTACGTCAACTATCAGGGGACGTGTATATGGCATGGATTTTTGGAACAGGGAGATGGAGAAAGATGCTTGGTCTGACATCCTTAATTTGAATTTGGGGCACTGCACGTGCAATCTAAGGTGCCACCAGATCGGAGTGGTGTATAAAGTTGTACTACTCATTCCTATCAGTTTAATACCTGTTACGTCACCTATCAGGGGACGTGTATATGGCATGGATTTTTGCAACAGGGAGATGGAAAAAGATGCTTGGTCGGACCTCCTACTTCGAGTTTGGGGCACTGCACCTGCAATGTAATGTGCTACCAGATAGGAGTGGTGTATTAAGTTGTACTACTCATTCCTCTCAGTTTAATACCTGTTACGTCACCTATCAGGGGACATGTATATGGCATGGATTTTTGGAACAGGGAGATGGAAAAAGATGCTTGGTCAGACCTCCCACTTCGAATTTGGGGCACTGCGCGTGCAATGTAATGTACCACCAGATAGGAGTGGTGTATTAAGTTGTACTACTCATTCCTATCAGTGTAATACCTGTTACGTCACCTATCAGGGGACGTGTATATGGCATGGATTTTTGGAACAGGGAGATGGAAAAAGATGCTTGGTAGGATCTCCTACTTCGAATTTGGGGCACTGCACGTGCAATGTAAATGTGCCACCAGATAGGAGTGGTGTATTAAGTTGTGCTACTCATTCCTATCAGTGTAATACCTGTTACGTCACCTATCAGTGGACGTGTATATGGCATGGATTTTTGGAACAGGGAGATGGAAAAAGATGCTTGGTCGGACCTCCCACTTCGAATTTGAGGCACTGCGCGTGCAATCTAAGGTGCCACCAGATAGGAGTGGTGTGTTAAGTTGTACTATTTATTCCTATCAGTGCAATACCTGTTACGTCACCTATCAGGGGACGTGTATATGGCATGGATTTTTGGAACAGGGAGATGGAAAAAGATGCTTGGTCAGACATCCTTAATTTGAATTTGGGGCACTGCACGTACAATCTAAGGTGCCACCAGATCGGAGTGGTGTATTAAGTTGTACTACTTATTCCTATCAGTTTAATACCTGTTACGTCACCTATCAGGGGACGTGTATATGGCATGGATTTTTGCAACAGGGAGATGGAAAAAGATGCTTGGTCGGACCTCCTACTTCGAATTTGGGGCACTGCACCTGCAATATAATGTGCCACCAGATAGGAGTGGTGTATTAAGTTGTACTACTCATTCCTATCAGTGTAATACCTGTTACGTCACCTATCAGTGGACGTGTATATGGCATGGATTTTTGGAACAGCGAGATGGAAAAAGATGCTTGGTCGGACCTCCCACTTCGAATTTGGGGCACTGCGCGTGCAATCTAAGGTGCCACCAGATAGGAGTGGTGTATTAAGTTGTACTATTTATTCCTATCAGTTTAATACCTCTTTTGTCATCTATCTTTTCTCCCAATAGCACATTCTATATGTCATCAACCGGCCTGTGTGTATTTAGAGAACCACACTTAAAGGCCCTTAACCTGGGACAAGGTGGCTTGGCTATCAGAATTGCCTCAGAGCCTTAAAAACTCGCCAAATCCCCTAATCAGACACTCACTATCATACTGGAAATGGGCCAAGAAACACACAGGTTTGTTCCCTGGATCCACCCAAATGACCCCAATTCTTGACCACCCTCAGGCCCCGAAACACATGAGCACAACATCACAACACTGGTGAAGGTCAAGGAAACTAGATAGACTGGGAGACTGGTTAGTAAAGGGCCAGATGCTCACCTATGAGGAACTGAGGGACAAGCATGAGCTACCGCTATTAGAACATTACAATTACTGTAGGCTGAGGCATTTCACACACTCCCTGACCCAGAAACAGGGGACACCGGTCTTAAATTGGTTCTCCAAAATTTGTAAAGATAAACCTCTATCAAGGGGGATCATTGGGTCGATTTACAAATATAAAACATTTGTTACTGGTTGAAGCGACACTGGGGGAAGGACCGGTGTGGGGGAGCCCTGGAGACCCTTCAGAAGCAACCGGCGGCAAAATCATCCCAGGAAAGGAGAGGTCGCTCACTGAAGCCTGCCCTAGGGTAACCCAAGGGTGATTGCCCAGGTTAGATATTGTAAATAATAAGCTAATACTGCTGGAGGGATGATAGCTAATAGGACTTTGGTGTTCCCTGCAGATATACTCTTTACTATTGTCTATTTTACCATGTTTTAGGTATCTCTTATATTGCAATCACAGTAAAAAATAAGAAAAATTATTAACCTAAAAAGTAAAAATAAAAAGGAATAACCAGCTTTAAAATGTCTTTATTGTAAATATGTATTTTTGCACAACTGTTATGCAAGACTTTTCAAAAATGCTTTATTTTTCATTACATGCTGTACGCCTTCTGACAATAAAAGAATTTAAATGCAAAAATTAGGTATTGTTGCAGCGACCAGAAAAATTGATGTTAGTTTGTGGACCATTATTAGCTCAAGGCAGCTCATCTATCAGGCCTTTTTTAATCGAATGTATCGCCCACTGTCAGTCCCTTCGGGATCCATCCCTCATTCATCTTAATAAAGATGAGGTAATCTAGACTTTTTTGACCTAGGCGACTTTTCTTATCAGTGACAAAACCTCCTGCTGCATTGAAGGTCCTTTCTGACAGGACACTTGAAGCGGGGCAGGACATAAGTTCTATGGCAAATTGGGATAGCTCAGGCCACAGGGCAAGCGTGCACACCCAGTAGTCAAGGGGTTCATCGCTCCTCATAGTGTCGATATCTGTAGTTATGGCGAGGTAGTCTGTTACCTGACGGTCAAGTCGTTCTCTGAGGGTGGACCCCGAAGGGCAGTGGCGATGCATAGGACTTAAAAAGCTCCACATGTCCTCCATCAACAACACGTCTGTAAAGCGTCCTCTCCTTGCCGGCGTGGTCGTGGGAGGATAAGGATTATGTTCACCTCTTCCGCTGATAGATTGCCTTTGTGCTGTGACATCACCCTTAAATGCTGTGTAAAGCATACTTTTTAATTTATTTTGGTAGTGCTGCATCCTTTCCGACTTGTGGTAATTCAGTAACATTTCAGGCACTTTCTGCTTATACCGGGGGTCTAGTAGCATGGACACCCAGTACAGGTCGTTGTCCTTCATCCTATTTATACGAGGGTCCCTCAACAGGCACGACAGCATGAAAGACCCCATTTGCATAAGGTTGGATGCAGAGCTAGTCATATCCCGTTCCTCGTCCTCAGTGATCTCACTGAAGGTATGTTCTTCCCCCCAGCCACGTACAACACCACTGGTACCAGATAGGTGACAACGAGCACCCTGGGATGCCTGTTGTGGTTGGTCTTTCTCCTCCTCCTCAAAGCCACATTCCTCCTCTGTCTCCTCTTCTTCATAATCCTTTTCCAGCGTTGACGCAGGTCCAGCAAGCGATGCTGATAAGGCTGTTTCTGGCGGTGATGGTGACCACAACTCTTCCTCTTCGTCTTCACGCTCATCTACGGCCTGATCCAGCACTCTTCGCAGGGCACGCTCCAGGAAGAAAATAAATGGTATGATGTTGCTGATGGTGCACCTCTGTGGTTCCTCACAATCCTTTTCCAGCGTTGACGCAGGTCCAGCAAGCGATGCTGATAAGGCTGTTTCTGGCGGTAATGGTGACCACAACTCTTCCTCTTCGTCTTCACGCTCATCTACGGCCTGATCCAGCACTCTTCGCAGGGCACGCTCCAGGAAGAAAATAAATGGTATGATGTTGCTGATGGTGCACTGGGTGCGACTGACCAGGTTTGTTACCTCCTCAAAAGGATGCATAAGCCTACAGGCATTGCGTATGAGCGTCCAGCAACGTGGCAAAAAAATCCCCAGCTCCGCAGAGGATGTCCTAGCACCCCAGTCATACAAATACTCATTAACAGCCTTTTCTTGTTGGAGCAGGCGGTAGAACATTAGGAGTGTTGAATTCCAACGTGTCGGGCTGTCTAAAATCAAGCGCCTCGCTTTCATGTTGTTTCGCCGCTGGATATCTGTTAAGTGCGCCATGGCCGTGTAAGAATGCCTGAAATGGGCACACACCTCTGTGGCCTGCTTCAGGACGTCCTGTAAGCCTGGGTGCTTATTCACAAAGCATTGTACAATCAGATTACACACATGTGCCCTGCACGGCACATGTGTCAACTTGCCCAAATTCAATGCCGCCAACAAATTTCTTCCGTTGTCACAAACCACTTTGCCGATCTCCAGTTGGTGCGGAGTCAGCCACTGATCCACCTGTGGGTTCAGGGCGGACAGAAGTGCTGGTCCGGTGTGACTCTCTGCTTTCAGGGAAGTCAACCCCAAGACCGCGTGACACTGCCGTATCCGGGATGTGGAATAGTACCTGTGGAGCTGTGGGGGGGGGGGGGGGGGTGCCGTTGATGTGGAGCAAGACATAGCAGCAGCAGAAGACGACTCAGCCGAGGAGGTTATGGAAGAGGATGGAGTAGGAGGAGTAGAGGAGGTGGCAGCAGGCCTGCCTGCAAGTCGTGGCGGTGTCACCAACTCCTCTGCAGAGCCACGTATTCCATGCTTGGCAGCCGTCACCAGGTTTACCTAATGCGCAGTGTAGGTGATATACCTGCCCTGGCCATGCTTTGCACTTGCCCCAACACTGTGTGCCACAGATGCCATTACTTCCTTTTGCATAATCGAGTACAGGTTGGGGATTGCCTTTTGTGCAAAGAAATTTCGGCCGGGTACCTTCCTCTGACTGTGGGCAGATGAGCAGGGACTGCTCAGGGTGAGACACGGAGTGGCGGATGGTTGAGAGGGGGTAAGCAGGGCAGCAGTGGTTGACTTGGCTGAAGATGCTGGACCAGGAGGAGGATGGTGTCTTTGACTTTATGTGCTGCTTGTACTGATGTGTTGATCCCATAGGCATTTGTGATGTGACATCATGTGCCTTCGCAAAGAAGTTGTACCTAGGTGGGTGTTGGACTTCCCACGACTCCATTTCTTTTCGCACAGGTTGCAAATGGCATCACTGTTGTCACAGGCAGACACACGAAAAAATTGCCACACTGCTGAGCTCTGCAATGACAGCATTCTGGTGGTGGCAAAAGCATGCGTTGACTGGCGTGCTGTCTGGCTGACCCCGGGTGCCAATGCATGCTGTCTGACTGTGCCACTAGCTACTTTCGACGACCTCCCGCTGCTTCCAACTCGTTTCCTCCTCCTCTCTGTCTCCCCATATGAACTTTCCTCCAGTTCTTCTTCTCTTATAGTGGGCACCCATCCACGGATGCATCATCATCATCAACCGCTTCACTTGTATCTGACAACTCAACAAAGGAAGCAGCACTGGGTACAACATCATCATCATCAGACCGTACGTCCATGTGTGTAATGCTGCCTTACTGGGACATATCCCTGTTATCTACATACTCTGGCACTAATGTTTGTGCATCACTCATTTCTTCCAACGGCTGTGTAAATAACTCTGCTGACGGATCAAGTGAAGCGGCTGTGGTGCTAGTGTTGGTGGTGGCAGGCGGGTGAGTGGTAACTGGAGAGGTGCCCGAAGCTAAGCTGGAGGAGGATGGTGCATCTAGGTTCCGATTGGAAGCTGTAGAAGATTGGGTGTTCTGTGTTAGCCAGTCAACAATGTCCTCATAACTGTTCAAGTTCAGGGTACGTTGCCTCTGAAAACTGGGCATTATTCTAGGTCCAAAGGGAATCACAGCACCACAACCACGACGGCCCCTGCGGGGTGGCCTGCCTCTGCCTGTCATTTTTTTTACGATTAATGGTACTATGCGTGCAAGATACTGTGACACCAGATATGAGTGTCACTGTGCACTGGCACAAGTTGGCAGACTAGATGCAATAGGCTTCACACACACGCCTATAGGCAGGCAACTGATATTCAATCAATTACAGTCAAAAAAGGGTTGTTTTATTTCACTGCACACTACTGTTGCACCAGATATGAGTGTCACTGTGCACTGGCAAAAGTTGGCAGACTAGATGCAATACGCTTCACACACACGCCTGTATTTAGGCAACTGATATTTAATCAATTACAGTAAAAAAAGGGTTGTTTTATTTCACTGCACACTACGGTTGCACCAGATATGAGTGTCACTGTGCACTGGCAAAAGTTGGCAGACTAGATGCAAGAGGCCTAACACACACGCCTGTAGGCAGGCAACTGATATTCAATCGATTACAGTAAAAAAAGGGTTCTTTTATTTCACTGTACACTACGGTTGCACTAGATATGAGTGTCACTGTGCACTGGCAAAAGTTGGCAGACTAGATGCAATAGGCCTCACACACACGCCTGTAGGCATTCAACTGATATTCAATCGATTACAGTCAAAAAAGGGTTCTTTTATTTCACTGCACACTACGGTTGCACTAGATATGAGTGTCACTGTGCACTGGCAAAAGTTGGCAGACTAGATGCAATAGGCCTCACACACACGCCTGTAGGCAGGCAACTGATATTCAATCGATTACAGTAAAAAAAGGGTTGTTTTATTTCACTGTACACTACGGTTGCACTAGATATGAGTGTCATTGTGCTCTGGCAAAAGTTGGCAGACTAGATGCAATAGGCCTCACACACACGCCTGTAGGCATTCAACTGATATTCAATCGATTACAGTAAAAAAAGGGTTCTTTTATTTCACTGCACACTACGGTTGCACTAGATATGAGTGTCACTGTGCACTGGCAAAAGTTGGCAGACTAGATGCAATAGGCCTCACACACACGCCTGTAGGCAGGCAACTGATATTCAATCGATTACAGTAAAAAAAGGGTTGTTTTATTTCACTGTACACTACGGTTGCACTAGATATGAGTGTCATTGTGCTCTGGCAAAAGTTGGCAGACTAGATGCAATACAATAGGCCTCACACACACGCCTGTAGGCAGGCAACTGTTATTCAATCGATTACAGTAAAAAAAGGGTTGTTTTATTTCACTGCACACTACGGTTGCACTAGATATGAGTGTCATTGTGCACTGGCAAAAGTTGGCAGAGTAGATGTAATAGGCCTCACACACACGCTAGCAGGCAGGCATATGCAATTAGATTACACAGAAAAAAATAATAAATAAAATAAAAAGGGCTTTTTGGGTTGCTGTCCTTGCAGCAGATATCAAAGGAATCGTTCAGGTGTGTAGTGAAAGCTAAATACACAGCCTGGCTATCTATTTCCCTATTAAATCAGCAGAAAAAAATAATAAAATAAATAAATGATGTTCTAGCCCTAAAAAGGGCTTTTTGTTTTGCTGTCCTTGCAGCAGATATCAAAGGAGTCCTTCAGGTGTGTAGTGAAAGCTAAATACACAGCCTGGCTATCTATTTTCCTATTAAATCAGCAGAAACAAATAATAAAATAAAATAAATGATGTTCTAGCCCTAAAAAGGGCTTTTTGGGTTGCTGTCCTTGCAGCAGATATCAAATGAGTCCTTCAGTATTGTAGTGAAAGCTAAATACACAGCCTGGCTATCTATTTCCCTATTAAATCAACAGCAGGTAGAATATACTGTATGTTCTCTCTTAACGAATGCAGCTACAGAATGATTCTAAAATGGAGGCTGTCATTCAGATGGAAGGCTCTGGAAAGGAGTGTATGCTGCTGATTGGCTGGAATGTGTCTGCTGACTGTAAGGTGCAGGGTCAAAGTTTCCTCAATGATAAAGAATAGGGGGCGGACCAAAAAGCGCATATGTTCGCCGTTCGTTGCGAACACGAACATGCGAAAATCACCGCGAATAGTTCTCCGGTGAACTGTTCGGGACATCATTACTCTTGGCACAAAAAGCTCACTTGACAAATCTTAATACTGACCCTGGATGTATTTATATATGGTAATCATATGTCCTCTTAGACGCCTTTTTTCTATTGAAAAAAAAGCTTAATTAGGTTAGTCTTTCTTCATAACTTAGCCCCTTCATTCCCCTTATTAGTTTGGTTTCCCTTGTCCTTTTTATGAAGTGGTGTCCAAAATTGTACTCAATATTCCAAATGAGGTTATACTAGTGATTTGTATAGTGGTAGAATTATATTTGTTTTGTTGCTTCTATACCTATACCTAGGTGGTTGTCCATAAGTACTCCTAAATGCCTTTCAATATCTGATACCCCTAGATTTTCTCCATTAAGATTATAAATTGCATGGCTATTTTTCCTTCCCAAATGCACAGCTTTACATTTATTCGTATTAAATCTCATCTGCCATTTAGATACCCATTCATCTATTTTATGTAAATCCCTTTGGAGGGAAAGTATATTATTATCTGATTTAATTACCTTGCACAACTTAGTGTCATCAGCAAAAATGAAGACACTACTTTCCAATCCTACTTCTAAGTCATTAATAAATATGTTAAAAAGGAGAGGACCTAATACTGAACCCTGAGGAACCCCACTTACCACATTAGATCAATCATAGTATGTTCTATTTACCACAACCCTTTGCTTCCTGTCTTTTAGCCAGCTCTCGACCCATTAACAGGTATTTACTCCATTTCCTGTATCCCTTAATTTGCACAATAGTCTTCCATGTGGCACAGTATTAAAATCATTTGCAAAATCCAAAAAGACTATATCCACTGAGTTGCCTTCATCCAGATTCCTATTGACCTCATAGAAAATAATTAGATTTGTTTGACATGACCTATCCCTCATAAATCCAGGTTGACTCATACTTATAATCATGTTCAAATAGACATATTCTTGTATATTATCCCTTATGAACCCTTCTAAAAGCTTTCTCACTACAGAAGTGAGGCTCACTGGTCTATAGTTCTCCAGATTTGTTCTTGCTCCCTTCATAAATATAGGTATCACATCTGCTTTTTGCCAGTCATTTGGTAGTGACCCTGTGTTGAGGGAATCTTGAAAAATTAAATATAATGGTTTGGCTATTACAAAACCCAGTGTTCTCAGTAACCTTGGATGTATTCCATCAGGCCCTGGGGCTTTATTAACATTTCTTTTTTACAACCTCTTAAGGATTTCTTCCTGCGTTAACCAATTATTTGATGAAGTTAGTGTAGCTCCCTTGAGTTGCAGTGTCCCAACCACTGGTACCACCCTTGTGTATACCGAAGAAAAAAACCTATTTATCTCATCTGCCTTTTCCTGGTCACTAATTATCAGATGGCCTGTTTCACATTATAATGTCCCTAAAGCTTCCTTCCTGGCCTTCTTTCCATTAATATATTTAAAAAATATTTTAGGGTTGGCCCTTTTACAAGCCTTGCTGATTTCCTACAAGCATCATCTGCAGGGATCTTGGATCCCATGAACATGAAATTAGTGATGTTGCGAACATAAAATTTTCAGTTCGCGAACCGCGAACGCGAACCGCTGCAAATGGTCGCGAACCGGCGAACCCGGCGAACCGCCATAGACTTCAATGGGCAGGCGGATTTTAAAACCCACAGGGACTCTTTCTGGCCACAATAGTGATGGGAAAGTTGTTTCAACTGGACTAACACCTGGACTGTGGCATGACGGAGGGGGATCCATGGCAAAACTCCCACGGAAAATTACATCGTTGATGCAGAGTCTGGTTTTAAGTCAATTTAACATTCCTAAATTGTTTGGAATAACGTGCTTTAAAACATCATGTATGAAGTTGTATCGATCAGGTAGTGTAAGGGTTAGGCCCGCTTCGCAGTGACAGACCAAACTCCCCCTTTAACGCACCGCAATCAACCACAAACAGTCCATTTGCACAACCGCAAACTCCCCATTTGCACAAGGTTGGATACCAAGCTAGCCATGTCCCGTTCCTTGTCCTCACTGATGTCATTGAAGGTCTCTTCCTCCACCCAGCCACCAAGGGTCCCCGAAAGGTGACAACAAGCCCCCTGGGACGCCTGCTGTGTTTGGTCTTCCACCTCCTCAAAGCCACCTTCCTCCTCTGACTCCTCTTCTTCAGACTCCTCTCACTGCGTTGCCTCTGTCTGCATTATTATAAGGTGTGTTAAGTAGTACTACTCTTATCAGTTTAATACTTGTTACGTCACCTATCAGGGGGCGTGTATAAGGCCTGGATTTTTAGAACCGTGAGATGGAAAAAGATGCTTGGTTGGTCGCATCACATTAATTTTGCGGCACGGCACGTGCAATCAAAGGTGCCACCAGATAGGAGTGGCGTGTTTGTAAGTACTACTCTTATCAGTTTAATACTTGTTATGTCACCTATTAGGGGGCGTGTATAAGGCCTGGATATTTAGAACCGGGAGATGGAAAAAGATGCTTGGTTGGTCGTATCACTTCAATTTTGGGGCACGGCACGTGCAATCAAAGGTGCCACCAGATAGGAGTGGCTGTTTGTAACTACTACTCTTATCAGTTTAATATTTGTTACGTCACCTGTCAGGGGGCGTGTATAAGGCCTGGATTTTTAGAACCTGGAGATAGAAAAAGATGCTTGGTTGGTCGTATCACTTCAATTTTGGGGCACGGCACGTGCAATCAAAGGTGCCACCATATAGGAGTGGCGTGTTTGTAAGTACTACTCTTATTAGTTTAATACTTGTTACGTCACCTATCAGGTGCCGTGTATAAGGCCTGGATATTTAGAACCGGGAGATGGAAAAAGATGCTTGGTTGGTCGTATCACTTCAGTTTTGGGGCACGGCACGTGCAATCAAAGGTGCCACCAGATAGGAGTGGCGTATTTGTAAGTACTACTCTTATCAGTTTAATACTTGTTACCTCACCTATCAGGGGGCGTGTATAAGGCCTGGATTTTTAGAACCGTGAGATGGAAAAAGATGCTTGGTTGGTCATATCACTTCAATTTTGGGGCACGGCACGTGCAATCAAAGGTGCCACCAGATAGGAGTGGCGTGTTTGTAAGTACTACTCTTATCAGTTTAATATTTGTTACGTCACCTATCAGGGGGCGTGTATAAGGCCTGGATTTTTAGAACCGGGAGATGGAAAAAGATGCTTGGTTGGTCGTATCACTTCAATTTTGGGGCACGGCACGTGCAATCAAAGGTGCCACCATATAGGAGTGGCGTGTTTGTAAGTACTACTCTTATCAGTTTAATACTTGTTACGTCACCTATCAGGGGGCGTGTATAAGGCCTGGATATTTAGAACCGGGAGATGGAAAAAGATGCTTGGTTGGTCGTATCACTTCAATTTTGGGGCACGGCACGTGCAATCAAAGGTGCCACCAGATAGGAGTGGCGTGTTTGTAAGTACTACTCTTATCAGTTTAATACTTGTTACGTCACCTATCAGGGGGCGTGTATAAGGCCTGGATTTTTAGAACCGGGAGATGGAAAAAGATGCTTGGTTGGTCGTATCACTTCAATTTTGGGGCACGGCACGTGCAATCAAAGGTGCCACCAGATAGGAGTGGCGTGTTTGTAAGTACTACTCTTATCAGTTTAATACTTGTTACGTCACCTATCAGGGGGCGTGTATAAGGCCTGGATTTTTAGAACCGGGAGATGGAAAAAGATGCTTGGTTGGTCGTATCCCTTCAATTTTGGGGCACGGCACGTTCAATCAAAGGTGCCACCATATAGGAGTGGCGTGTTTGTAATTACTACTCTTATCAGTTTAATACTTGTTACGTCACCTATCAGGCGGCGTGTAAAAGGCCTGGATTTTTAGAATCGGGAGATGGAAAAAGATGCTTGGTTGGTCGTATCACTTCAATTTTGGGGCACGGCACATGCAACCAAAGGTGCCACCATATAGGAGTGGCGTGTTTGTAAGTACTACTCATATCAGTTTAATACCTGTTACAGCACCTATCAGGGGGTGTGTATAAGGCCTGTTTTTTTAGAACCGTGAGATGGAAAAAGATGCTTGGTTGGTCGCATCACATTAATTTTGCGGAACGGCACGTGCAATCAAAGGTGCCACCAGATAGGAGTGGCGTGTTTGTAAGTACTACTCTTAGCAGTTTAATACCTGTTACGTCACCTATCAGGGGGCGTGTATAAGGCCTGGATTTTTAGAACCGTGAGATGTAAAATATGCTTGGTTGGTCGTATCACTTCAATTTTGGGGCACGGCACGTGCAATCAAAGGTGCCACCAGATAGGAGTGGCGTGTTTGTAAGTACTACTCTTATCAGTTTAATACTTGTTACGTCACCTATCAGGGGGCGTGTATAAGGCCTGGATTTTTAGAACCGTGAGATGGAAAAAGATGCTTGGTTGGTCGTATCACTTCAATTTTGGGGCACGGCACATGCAACCAAAGGTGCCACCATATAGGAGTGGCGTGTTTGTAAGTACTACTCTTATCAGTTTAGTACCTGTTATAGCACCTATAAGGGGGCGTGTATAAGGCCTGGATTTTTAGAACCGGGAGATGGAAAAAGATGCTTGGTTGGTCGTATCACTTCAATTTTGGGGCACGGCACGTGCAATCAAAGGTGCCACCATATAGGAGTGGCGTGTTTGTAAGTGCTACTCTTATCAGTTTAATATTTGTTATGTCACCTGTCAGGGGGCGTGTATAAGGCCTGGATTTTTAGAACCTGGAGATGGAAAAAGATGCTTGGTTGGTCGTATCACTTCAATTTTGGGGCACGGCACGTGCAATCAAAGGTGCCACCATATAGGAGTGGCGTGTTTGTAAGTACTACTCTTATTAGTTTAATACTTGTTACGTCACCTATCAGGGGCCGTGTATAAGGCCTGGATATTTAGAACCGGGAGATGGAAAAAGATGCTTGGTTGGTCGTATCACTTCAATTTTGGGGCACGGCACGTGCAATCAAAGGTGCCACCAGATAGGAGTCGCGTGTTTGTAAGTACTACTCTTATCAGTTTAATATTTGTTACGTCACCTATCAGGGGGCGTGTATAAGGCCTGGATTTTTAGAACCGGGAGATGGAAAAAGATGCTTGGTTGGTCGTATCACTTAAATTTTGGGGCACGGCACGTGCAATCAAAGGTGCCACCAGATAGGAGTGGCTGTTTGTAACTACTACTCTTATCAGTTTAATATTTGTTACGTCACCTGTCAGGGGGCTTGTATAAGGCCTGGATTTTTAGAACCTGGAGATAGAAAAAGATGCTTGGTTGGTCGTATCACTTCAATTTTGGGGCACGGCACGTGCAATCAAAGGTGCCACCATATAGGAGTGGCGTGTTTGTAAGTACTACTCTTATTAGTTTAATACTTGTTACGTCACCTATCAGGTGCCGTGTATAAGGCCTGGATATTTAGAACCGGGAGATGGAAAAAGATGCTTGGTTGGTCGTATCACTTCAGTTTTGGGGCACGGCACGTGCAATCAAAGGTGCCACCAGATAGGAGTGGCGTATTTGTAAGTACTACTCTTATCAGTTTAATACTTGTTACCTCACCTATCAGGGGGCGTGTATAAGGCCTGGATTTTTAGAACCGTGAGATGGAAAAAGATGCTTGGTTGGTCATATCACTTCAATTTTGGGGCACGGCACGTGCAATCAAAGGTGCCACCAGATAGGAGTGGCGTGTTTGTAAGTACTACTCTTATCAGTTTAATATTTGTTACGTCACCTATCAGGGGGCGTGTATAAGGCCTGTTTTTTTAGAACCGTGAGATGGAAAAAGATGCTTGGTTGGTCGCATCACATTAATTTTGCGGAACGGCACGTACAATTAAAGGTGCCACCAGATAGGAGTGGCGTGTTTGTAAGTACTACTCTTAGCAGTTTAATACCTGTTACGTCACCTATCAGGGGCCGTGTATAAGGCCTGGATATTTAGAACCGGGAGATGGAAAAGATGCTTGGTTGGTTGTATCACTTAAATTTTGGGGCACGGCATGTGCAATCAAAGGTGCCACCAGATAGGAGTGGCGTATTTGTAAGTACTACTCTTATCAGTTTAATACTTGTTACGTCACCTATCAGGGGGCGTGTATAAGGCCTGGATTTTTAGAACCGTGAGATGGAAAAAGATGCTTGGTTGGTCATATCACTTCAATTTTGGGGCACGGCACGTGCAATCAAAGGTGCCACCAGATAGGAGTGGCGTGTTTGTAAGTACTACTCTTATCAGTTTAATATTTGTTACGTCAACCTATCAGGGGGCGTGTAAATGCCTGGAATTTTAGAATCGGGAGATGGAAAAAGATGCTTGGTTGGTCGTATCACTTCAATTTTGGGGCACGGCACATGCAACCAAAGGTGCCACCATATAGGAGTGGCGTGTTTGTAAGTGCTACTCTTATCAGTTTAATATTTGTTATGTCACCTGTCAGGGGGCGTGTATAAGGCCTGGATTTTTAGAACCTGGAGATGGAAAAAGATGCTTGGTTGGTCGTATCACTTCAATTTTGGGGCACGGCACGTGCAATCAAAGGTGCCACCATATAGGAGTGGCGTATTTGTAAGTACTACTCTTATTAGTTTAATACTTGTTACGTCACCTATCAGGGGCCGTGTATAAGGCCTGGATATTTAGAACCGGGAGATGGAAAAAGATGCTTGGTTGGTCGTATCACTTCAATTTTGGGGCACGGCACGTGCAATCAAAGGTGCCACCAGATAGGAGTGGCGTGTTTGTAAGTACTACTCTTATCAGTTTAATATTTGTTACGTCACCTATCAGGGGGCGTGTATAAGGCCTGGATTTTTAGAACCGGGAGATGGAAAAAGATGCTTGGTTGGTCGTATCACTTCAATTTTGGGGCACGGCACGTGCAATCAAAGGTGCCACCAGATAGGAGTGGCGTGTTTGTAACTACTACTCTTATCAGTTTAATATTTGTTACGTCACCTGTCAGGGGGCTTGTATAAGGCCTGGATTTTTAGAACCTGGAGATAGAAAAAGATGCTTGGTTGGTCGTATCACTTCAATTTTGGGGCACGGCACGTGCAATCAAAGGTGCCACCATATAGGAGTGGCGTGTTTGTAAGTACTACTCTTATTAGTTTAATACTTGTTACGTCACCTATCAGGTGCCGTGTATAAGGCCTGGATATTTAGAACCGGGAGATGGAAAAAGATGCTTGGTTGGTCGTATCCCTTCAATTTT